>CM042572.1:2445000-2465000 GCA_023630585.1 Cranoglanis bouderius
CAAAGCCTTAAAGAGCGCCACGCGTACGTGTGTGCACGTGTAGGACGAGTCAAGCATGACCTGATGCGTTCTTACATTCCAGGCCCCCTTGACTACAACGGATACGGCCGTCCTTTCAGGCTCCCTGACCACTCACAACGGGAACGGCGGAGGTAATATCAACCTGTGTCTGAGGCGAGTCACGTCGACACACGGCTGGGGAGAGGTACCGTTCATCAAGAACGCAGCTTGTCATGTCACAAAGAAACCACAAAAGAGTTGAGACTAGAGACTCCTTCCATAAATGTTACATAGACGACTCCTTACAGAAACGTCTGCATTCTTATGAACCTGTCCGTGCTTGCTGTTTTAGAAAATCAATCAACACCTTCTCGAGATTCAACAGCGCTATTGTGTAAATGTAAAATAACTAAGCTTGTGTCAACTTCTGATATTCGTCTGTTTGCAGCTAGAGTTCGGGGCCGGAGACATCCGAGGGCCTCTGGTTGGAATGAAAGTGTTTCGGAATGTCACTGCACGATGGTAAGTCTTGGTAATCTGTTTTAAATAAGCTTCCTAAGTTAAATCGCTAACCACCCAAGTATCTGCGAATGAGCTGTTACTATATAAACGATCAAATATTAGAACAAGGTAACTGAGGAGCTCCATCTGTTTTTTACGCAAACTTAAAAAAGTTTGTTACCGCATGCTTTCAGCTTTGTGACCGCACAGTGCGGTACGCAGTTCTCCTCTCGTGGCGTGAGGCCGAGCGCCAGCACCATGATGGCACGTCACCTGGACCAGAACACCATGGGCTACCTGCAGTGGCGCTGGGGCAGCGAGTCGGCCATGACCACCAGCATCGTCCGAGACACCAAGACCAGCCACTTCACCCTGGCCCTCCAGGTGACGCCTGTGTACATCTCCATCTCGGTGGAGTGAATAAATAGCTAACCAAGAGAACGTAAATCTGATTCCTCCTTGTTTTTGCGCTTCTCAGCTTGGCATGCCTCATTCTTACCTCATGATGAGCTATCAGTACAAATTCCAAGATGAAGACCAAACCAAGGTCAAGGGTTCTGTCAAGTAGGCCTGATACCTGATACGCAACATTTCATGATGTTTTCTGTTAGAAGATGCGTGTTAATCTGATCCGCCTGCCTTGCTCTGGTTCAGGACCGGGTTCTTTGGGACGGTGGTGGAATACGGCGCCGAGAGGAAGATCAGCAGACACAGCGTTCTCTCGGCGACAGTCAGCATTGGGGTACCTCAAGGAGTCTCTCTGAAAATCAGGTCGGGATGTCTGTTTTAGCTCTTTTAAATCTGAATTCCTGCAGCGGCCACGTGCGGAACTCCATGGACCACGCCGTCATTGTCCCGTTTCCTCTTTTAGCCGAACTAACATTTATGAGGTCAGAGATGAGGTCTTCGCAGACAGCTGAATGCCTCGGTGATGTCCGAGTGTCTGAGCTTTTTCTTTCTCCAGAGCGTTTCTCATACACATAACAGCGAGGTCAGTCTAGCTCAGGAGCAGAGACTGGAACAGAAACTTCTTCTCTAACCTACAGACAAAACAAGAATTACCAGAAAAACATATACAATGTATCATTACATAACATGCAAGCTGTTATATTGAGTTATAATTTATAATCTTGATGTTTAATCTGTAGTTCTTCTTCTCTGTAATTACACGCTTCATTGCTTCATTCTCTGTCCCTGGTCAGATTGTGTACGATTCAGCTGAACTAATCACTTACAAGACTAAATTCGTATTTGTCCGTAATCATCCAGCGACTTTTCCATGCCTCTGACGAATATTTTGATTAAAGTCACCGCAGAATTGCAGCTGGGGCAAAAAAAACAACAAAAAACCCATATATGATCATATTTATTTTATATCACGTTTCCCTTCCTCTTCCCTTCCTGAGTTTGCTTGAAAAGCTCGTGAGATTGGAGTGGGACAAAATCGTCTTTTTCCTCCAGCGTTAGTCCTGGCGGTGTTGTGGGAGGCGAGCCGTACTCTACAAGCCGAACAAATCGTGATTGACAAAACCTGATCCAAATAGTCCCGCCATGTCGCTCGTAAATTCGTCATGCTGTGGGGAAAAAAAATGATCTCGTTATATAAAGATGAAAAGTTTTATCAATAACCCCCAGTCAGTGTGAGACAGTATTGATTCGAGTTGCTTTAGGTATAATTTGTTGAGTTGTTAACTGTTTCCTTTTCCTCCTCCAGGTTAAATCGTGCCAGTCAGACGTACCTTTTCCCCATCCACCTGACAGACCAAATTTTGCCCAGCGCTGTGTTTTACGCCACCGTGGGCCCTCTGGTTGTCTACTTAGCGGTCCAGAAGCTTATAATCACGCCATATGTGCACGCCCAAAAGGAACAGTAAGTCTTCATTTACTGTATGCAACATAATGAGATCATTTATAAGGCATTTTCATGTGTGAGCCTGATTGTGTTTATTATCAGGGAGCTGGAAAAGCACAGAGTGAACTCAGCGACAGATATAGCCAAGAAGAGGCAGGAGGCTGAATCTGCTGTGAGTATTCACAAACACGATGCTTACCATCCATTTAACCGAGCTTTTTTTTTTTTTTTTTAAACGTGAGTACTGGAAAATTGTTTTGTGATTGAACGGTGCTTTATTTAATTTAACACTAAGTGTGACTTAATTTAAATTTGCTAATTTTATCAAGGTGATCCTGAAATCCTTTTGTAATACACATAAATAATAAATGATAAATAAACTTACCTTGGACCTAATGTGTTATCTCGGTCCATAGCTCAGGAATAAAAATAATTAATAGATGGTCACAATATTATTTTAAAATGTCATTTACAAAATATTACATACATGTTTAAATATACAGCGTAGTTGGATTATGTTGATCAAAATGATTGAGGCTGATGGTTTTGTGTGGATTTTTTTCGATAGCTAAAGAGGTCTAATTTCTGATTTGTGATTAATTCTTGACAAAAAATAAATAAAATAAAAATTGCAAGTGTAACCCGGAATAAAAGGGGAAATATAACCAAGATAAAACAAAGATGTAATAAATTGAGTCAGTCAAGAGTGAGCAGTTGAAAAGTTCTTGAATGTCCTGGAATTTAATAATAATTTGAACTGTAAACTTTTAACTAT
Organism: Cranoglanis bouderius; assembly: GCA_023630585.1. Taxonomy (NCBI): domain Eukaryota; kingdom Metazoa; phylum Chordata; class Actinopteri; order Siluriformes; family Cranoglanididae; genus Cranoglanis; species Cranoglanis bouderius. The sequence continues at coordinate 2,448,129 of CM042572.1, forward strand.
TGGAGTAAAATATACGATATAAAATAAAACTAAAAATATGTTCATAGTCGCAAATAAGAACTAAATCCTTAATGTTTATGGTGGTTCATTGGCAATCAATCAATCAATCAATCAATAAATAAATAAATGTACAAGTGAAGCTGAATGATGAGTTCCATATGTTATCTCCAGAGCACAAGAATAACAACATGCTGTAAACCGATTCATGCAAATTTATGTTTTTAGTCATGGATTGGATAAAATATAAATAAATAACTGCAGGTGTATATGGGTGTAACATCAGACAAACAGTTAATACGTGTTCGCTTACTTTGTTGACGTTACGTATGGTTTATTAATGCTTAAAGATATAATTGTAAGTTAGGAGAACCTTAATGTCAAGCGCTGCCTTTTGTTTTAATGCATCTGCATGACCTTTGGAGTAGAATTGGTAAATCGTGTTGTCTGTTTGCAGGTGGTATTGATGCAGGAGTCGGTGCGAAGAATCATCGAAGCAGAGGAGTCCAAAATGGGTGAACTTAAAACGCATTACAGTCAAGTCTCCGTCTGGATGCTCGATTTAGATTTTAATAAAAGGATAGATCAGATTTAAGACGCATCCGGTGACAATGTTGTAAGAATAATAACAGTGAGGTGAAATAAGAATTCAGGCACTTTTTTGTTATTTAATATACTTCCAGTGCAGACTGTATATCCGTTATCAAAAGTGACACGCGCTGCTTATTGTCCTCTGTGTAACTGTTGTTCCTGCTGCTTTCAGGTCATCCTGCAACTCTTTTCGAGTGACTTTTGGCTTCTCTCTTATCTCCTTTATTATTATTATTCTGAGAGCGCGGAAGATTGGTTGTGGTTCCATGAACTTTCCATCTGCATAATTATCGAACCAAATGTACTGACAGGGATGTTGAAGGTCTTGACTGAAGCTCTGTGGCTTTTTTCCAACCAAGTGTTTAATAATGTTGAACTTTAGGAAGCTCCTTCTCCTTCACCACGATTGTTTCTTGTTGACTGAAATCTTCCTAACCAATTGCAACGGCTTTTATAATAACACCACGAGCAATTTATATCTAGAACTCGATTTATTTTTATGTAACCTTCACAAATACAGTACTGTGCAAAAGTTTTAGGCACCCTAATTTTTTTTTTTTTTAAGTACAAACTTCGTTATAGATTTTTTTTATTTTATGACTTCTACATTATGAAGTGGATATATAATATACACTGGAAGTATATTTAAATAACAAAAACCAAATGGTCCGAACACTTATTTCCCCCTCACTGTAACAGTCATTTTGACGCGTTCTGCAATCTTTCGTTTTCCTCTCAGGCCTCATCATCTTAAACGCCTGGTATGGCAAGTTTGTGATGGACACCAGCCAGAAACAGGAGCGCGCGAAGGTCATCGACGTGACGGTGCCTCTGCAGTGCCTGGTCAAAGATTCCAAACTCATCCTTACTGAGGCGTCAAAGGTCAGACCTACGTCAGCTTCTCCACCTGTTGAATTTTATCCTGAATTATAACACTATAATCGTGCTGACCTTGCGTTTCCCTCTGGGCTGCCCTCTCAGGTGGGTTTGCCCGGCTTCTACGACCCGTGTGTGGGAGAAGAGAAGAGCCTGAAGCTGCTCTACCAGTTCAGAGGAGTCATGCACCAAGTGCTGTCTGGAGACACTGAATCTCTTCGGATACCCAAGCAATGTAAGTGTAGTTTGGGGGGGCGGGTTATGATTTTACATTTTATTTACGATGCTGACATGTTCCTCTTTCACACTGCAGCACACAGGATAGACGCCGAGACGTAGGATTTTGCCCGACACGTATGCAACAGACGGGCGACGGACGTCCACTGAAGGGAAATCCAAAGGGCTGTCCGATTTTTTTTTTTTTTTTTCCCCGTCACGAATTTGAGTGTGTAAACCCCTCCCACTTCTCGTTATCCTGTATCTCAGTATCATATCCATGATGAAGAGATTTTAGAAAAGAATTCAGAGCATGGTTATGGGGTAGAGATCTAGCGTAGGAGTCGTTAAACCGAATCCGGAATGTGGGACCGTTTCGACGCTTCCGACCTTGACGCACTTCTTTAAAAAAACAGGAAGTCAGGGAGGAAGTGTGTGAGTGTGCTTGAGAGATTTAGCCGTTAGCGTTTGAGCTATGCCAATCCTACTGAATTAGCAGACCACAGTTGAGAGTTTAAAGAGCACTTGTTTTTAATTGTGTATAATTTCTCACTTCCTGTCACGTTCGGTTTCATAGAGCAAAGTTTTACAACCTCGGATTGTGTGTCGTTTCGGTTTTTTTTTTTTGTTTACGGAGATGGGATATACACGCTCTAGAGAGCATTTGATTGGACAAACGAGCACGACGATGAGCCGTCAAAATAATCAACTAAAATTCAAAGTAAGAATATCTACAAAACACTAAAACACAAAATTTGATTTCACTATGATTGATTTCACGGTAAATCTTTCTCTTAACTTGGCTGAGCTACAAAATAGAATAAATAGAGAATTGTCCGTTGATCTCTCTGGGTCGGAGGGGCATACTCTCTCCCCTGTCAATCACAGCGGCACTAGCCAATCGTAGGCGTCTGTGAGCTCATGTATGCGGAAGAGGGTGGACAGCGCTTTCCCTCAGAGTGTTTCTCGCTGCCCTGTGACGCAGCAGTTCGTAAAGATGCGCTTGTCTGGCTTCACGTGTCTCGGAGGAAGCCTTCATCTGCCCTGGCTGTAGCTGTCGTATGACACTTACACATGTTCCACAGCATAGCACGAAGTCTGATCTCACCCACACTTTCAGTTTCATTTCTCTCTGTCTGAGCGAGATAATTAGATCTGACTACATTAGATTAGATTAGACTTGACTCATTTCCTGCTCACTGCTCACAGTTCACAGAAACAGAATCAAAAATGACCACGAAACAGCACGTGTATGTTCACGTGTAATGCTATCTGCCCTCTTCCACATACATGAGCGACCTGTTTAGATGGATATCAGGGTATGTGAAAAATATATAAATTCTGATTTGGGCAGTAAATATACTGAATTGAGCACTTGGGTACGTAGGTAGTTATGTAAAAATGTTTTAAAAAATTACTTTTAAATAAAATTTTTTTTTAAAAGAATCCATTATTGCTTCCTCCCTTATCTGCCATAAAGCATAGATTCCAAAGAACGTGTTATAGAGAAGGTATATTATTATTCTGCATGTCATAATTATCCGTAGTTACTTATCACAGTAACGTAAAACGCTTATCAAATGTTATTTTGCACAAACGGAGCGAGAGCAAATGTATGCCATTTACTGACACACTTGAGAACCAGAAAGAAGCGACATTCCCCTCAAATGTGATGTTATTTACTGAAATTTATATGTACATAGTATTGCATATGTTTCATCCTGTATCATTCATAAACCCTTGTCATAGTTATTATAACATGATTTTCTTTTTAACCTGATCCTTTTTGCGAGTCCGTTTTCTATTGTGATCACTTGAATACTGTATTTATTATTTTTATGTCATGAATGCATGTATCGTTATGATTATGGTTATGGTACTTGAATATAACTGGAATATAACTTTGTGATGTGTGAAACTAAACTGGGCCAAGTGTGCAAGAATGTCACTAATGCTTTGCTGTTCTTTTTTTTTTTTTTTTGTTCGTTTTACAAAAACAGAAATGAACCTCGGGCAGTTGTGTTGTGTTGTGGTCTAGAGGTGTCCCAATTCCGTCCACTTACTTTGCTTATATCCGCCTGCGTTATTTTCTAATCCCAAATTTTAAACAAATAAATCATTTAAAGCACTGTCTGAGAATAAAGAATCAAGTTACTGAAAATGTATAAATATATGAAAGAATCATTGATCCATCTACACAAGTCGTTCTCGGATGAGTCGACTCTTTGATTCGACTCTTCTACTTATGTGAGCCGACTCGCATAACGAGTCTTTTGTTGTTGTTGTTTTTTTTATATTAATTTTCCACTTTAATTTTTGATTTTTATTTAATTTATGCATTTTACTCTCACAGTGTGACTTTAATCAAAACGCTTCCTCTATTTCACACCATCTGAGCTGTTCGTTTGCTTGAATTCACTCATCCTCAGTTAAGCACTTTATCCCGTTCAAGGTTGCAGTTTTCAAATAAAGTAAAATATGAGTGTCCTCTGCGGCCGAAACGTGCGACTTGCGTCCTTTCCAAGGCTGTAAAAACAATGTCACGTTTCATTTAAAAAAAGTTTTATTGAAAGTCTAAAATAATTACGATTAAAGATTCAGTTAATAATTAAAGACTCAGTACAAAATATGAAAGTAAATGCATCTGGTTTGTAATTATAAAAAAGAAATATTAAGATAATTATGGAAGTCCTAAGAGGTCATGCATTATTTTTTCTTTCTTGTTTTCTCGTGATCTCGTCATAACAAAAAGCTGTTTTTTCACTACGTAATTTTATCACGGGTAAACCTCAGGCCTTGTGAACGGGACCGGTGTTGCATGTTGGAGTCTTCGATGATGAAGTTCTCAAGCCTCCTTCTCAAGTGTCGTAAATCGCTGACAGACATAGAGCTATTTCAGCTTGAGTGACTCCCTGATCAAAGTAAAAACGAATTTGTTCATCCGTGATGCTGCGGGATTACGCGAAGCTTTTGCTGCCTCCAGAACAATAAAAACAACACGTTATGTCGAGTACTCAGAAAAATTATGTCGTGATTACGAGAAACCAAGAAAGAAAAACAAAACAATAACGCATGGCCTCTTAGGGCTTCCATATAAAATAAGTGTGATATCATTTATATATAACATAATATTATAGCATCATATTGCCCAGCCCTAGACCCTTCATCATCATTTACTCGCTTTATGTCACCACCCTTTCAGAAGAGTCAACCCTTTATCAGAGAGCTGAGTCAAATGATCTGACTCACTAAAAACAACATTCTATGTCCAACACGCTCTTATGTGAATCAACAAGGTTTTATCAAAAAGTAACTCATTCCTTCAGCAACTCAACCTTGAGGGGTTTTCTTTTTTCCCCCCCTCTCCTTTTAATCCAGATTTCTTCACTGTTAACATTCCCATCTGTAATGTACACGTCTCTATACATTTGTGTACAAAGCTGATGCATATCTGAATTGTAAGTAAACATTAAAATGTGAATCGTTACTCCCGGATCTGATCTGTAATTTGAATTTGTAAATCTACTCGACCTATTCATGTTACGAAGAATGTTAAAATGTAAAACGCAACGCTAAATTTGTTCACAAAGTGCGAAAGTCACATTTCCAGAGAGCCTCCGCCAGAAAGCTTGAAATGGGCCGTGGTTGGATCTTCCAGCAGGACAATGATCCTGTTATCTTGACAAAGGCAGACATCACAAAGTATTGACTAAAAGGGTGCCAATAATTGTTGCACACCTATATTTAACGAAGATATTTTTTTTTGGAATAAACCTGTGTTTTGTTTTGCAATTGTTTGATATCCATGAGAGCATTTTTGTGAATTTTTTAAAAACAAAATATCACGTTAAACAATAAAGACAATTTTTCCACAGCCTTCTTTGCTCATATTTACCAAGGGTGCCAATATTAATGGAGGGCACTGTAGTTTACTAGCATTTAGCGCACACACACACACACACACACCCCTGTGGAAAGGTTATTCAAATAATTGTAAAAAAGAAATCAAATTAATAAATAAAAGACTCCACATCACACACTGATCACCATTAAATTCTTATAAGATCTTTATTTACATCAGTTTCACAGAAACATTCATTCTCTTCCTCCGTCTCTCTCTCTCTCTCTCTCTCTCTCTCTCTCCCCGGCCCAGCGCTCCAGTCTCCAAGCCTACCACAGTGAGATCCCTACATTCCCAACAATTCCTTCCGAGGACAGCCGTGAACTACCGGTGACGTTATATATACAAACAGAACGCACTGATTTTACAAAACAAACAGAAGGAAAGTAAAAAAGAATACGACCTTGAACTCTTGATGTCAGGAAAACGCCACGTTGGACGAAATGTTTAGCAACTGAAAGCGTATAAAAAGCGAATGCTAACGAAGGGTTCACGCGAATCATTCGCCCGAGCTACTGGAAACGACAGCCTGAGAGAACTAAACGATCTAAATAAATAATTACTGAACATCAAAATGAAGGATATCTCTGGAGACGTTTCCGCTGGTACGTGCTTACCGAAGGACTGACTGGCGTGAAGTGGTACGGAGAGACGATCGTAGAAACGTTTTATCAAACGAAGAAACGTTACGGGGAGCACCGAGGAGGGAAATGTTCGTACATGTACTGAAGATGCACAGGTTGAGAAATGAAGAATATATAAAAGTGGTTAGTTCTGTAGTCTTATAGAACAGGCAATGAGCTTCACGCTGCCTTCAAGTGCGATTAAAAGTACCGTAATGTGGCGGTTCTCAAACCAGTCCTCCTGAAAGAAAAAGAAACGTGGACTGGTTTAAGAGGTTCCCGTGACACACGGACGTCATTATAACGTCATAATAACAATGGATTTGTGCTCCTCGTTGATTATAAATACTTTTCAGTCATCGCTGATTGGACTTGCGTCTTTAACCATTACGTCTTTCTTGTTTTTTTTTCCCCCCCACAAGAGGAAAATTTTTGGAAAGACTTCGTAACTAAATGAGGGAAATAAATAGGACAGCCCTACGAGTAGGTGAAGGCAGTGTTAAGATCCAAAACAGGATAAATTTATAAACCGGAGACACTGAGCACCATACCATGGCAAACTGTCATGCGTGGTATTTAACGAGGGGGAGACAAAAAAAAAAATCAATCATTATTTTAAAGACACACAGGGAAGAAACATCTGTAAAAAATACCATAGCAAGCAAGAAATAGTGCAATAAAAATGTCTCGCTACAGTATTTTAAATAGTTGAATTGACGTGAGAACGGGGGAAACGACAAGCGAAATGTGCAGTGATGTGTGTTCGACTGAAGATAGTAGTGTCCGACCTCCGACTCGGAGAGAAAAAACAAAGAAAACGCCACCTCAATACGGAAATTCCTACTCGGAAAGTCTTTAAAATCGATCAACGCCGGCATGTTAGTTGGTTGAAGCTGTAACAGACCGTATAGCTCGCTGTTTAGCGATCAAGCTATGGTGTATTTACTTTCACAAAATGTTAGCTAGCTAGCTTTCATGGATGCATCTATGGGTTTTTTTCCCCCCCTGCTTTGTAGCTCGAAAGGGACGTGACTCAGAGTTCGGACTTTCAGAGTCAAGTTGGAAAAAAAAAAAATAAATTTAAAAAAAAAAAAACAACGTGCTGGCTAGAATCCAGGAAAATACACGTGGAACATGAGTGGAAATGAGTAAGGTAAGAAATATTTGCAAGTTCACGTTTATGTTGGTTCCAAGTCCGTTGTCAGGGCCGCGTACGTTACGGACAAAAGTTGCAGTCGTAAATCTTAACAGAGAACACACGAATGAAATATAAAGTCCTTTTGTTTTTGCTTCTGGGCAATAAATGTAGGAGCCACGACGAAATGTCTCAAATATCACTCGCGTAAAAGGTCACGATAAAAATAAAACAGAACACAAGACAGCATGTCTTAAAAAATGCATGGCGTGGCAGTTAGTGCTGAGCTTTCTGTTAATAAAGCCAAGAACAAAAAAAAATAAAATCACTGAGGGTGTTTAAACAGGACGGATGCGATGTCCGTCGTGTGCGACACTTTTTCCCCACTTGGGTAGCTTTTTTGACACTTAATAAACCTGAAGGACAGTGCTTTGCTGAGGAAGAAAGAAGAAAAAAACAAAACAAAACAGGAATTTCTCTTTGATTATTCACTCAAGGACAGATTCTGCACCGCTATTATTATTCTCACTATAACTCTATAGACATTTTGGGATTCCAGAAAGTTCCACAAGGAAATAACAAGTCGAACGTTAACACTCTGAACGAATACGCACATACTTTTCAAAGCTATGGGTACAAACGCTCCCTTTTTGGAAAAAAAACCAAGAAATAAAACAAGTGCTATCCATCGTCCTCGTTCCTATTGAAAATGTCTCGTAAAAGTCTTCGAGAACACGCCGTCCATTTTGAAATGTCTGTAGAATCTTTTCTCTTTAATGCATCGTCGAAGGTTATGATTGCCTTACGCAAACAAAAAACAAACAAACAAACAAAAAAAACAGTTAGGAAGGTGGACGATATATAAAACTGGGGAGAAAAAAAAAAAAAAAAAAAAGTTTAAGAACGCAGTCAGAGCCCGTCCTCTTCTGTACTCGTCTCCTGTCTCGATCGGAGTCCGTACTTGGGGGAGGGGCGCGAGCGACGTCAGTCCAGAAGGTGCTTTCGAGAGCCCATGCGCGAGCGGTTCGAGCGCCGAATGTCAAATTTGGAGTCTTTGCACTGCTGGCAGGTGTACGTCTCCGGGACGTTGGACTTGCGGATTTTGGCGCAGGACAGGTGGATCCAGGTGTTGCACTGGTTGCATTCGATCATCGCCCTGCCGGCGAAGGGCTTCATACAGAAGCACGTCACCAGGTCCCACGAGTCGTCATCTGTAATCAGAGGACGAATTAGAATATGATCAAAACATGGCGTGTAATGACACCATGTGCTGCTTGAAAACGTGGCGTTGCTGGTTAGAAGTCAATTGTGAAGTCTGAAACTACAACTTTAACACAACATAAGCTATTTAATAAACAAACACTTACAGACTTAAAGGTGCAGATTGTATTTTGTCAAAGTGTTCCTAGCCCTTCATCATCGTATACATCTCACTTTACTTTAGACACTTTAAAAAAACAGTACTTTGCAATATCATATGCTTGATCTCTTTTCTTTATTTCAGGATTTTCTTTCCGTTTTTTTTCTGACCCAGAAATGAGCTCTGAACTACTCCTGTGCCTCAAAAAGGAAAACAACTAGTTTCGGTTCGAAAGTTTGTCAATGTAGCAATTAACCGCTAGAGCAGTTCAGCTCTGAAACAACACAGGGCTGGAAAAGTTACACACTGCTCCTTTAAATCGGGGGTTTTCAACCTTGTGAATATTTCTCAAGGTGGGTGGCAGGATTACGAGATGAACGAACGTCTACAGCTCAAGCACGTAAATGGAAAAAAAAGGTTCAGTAAAGTACAGTTGTTCCTCCACTAGTCAGGAGCAATTCGTTATTCGGCCATTAGAGGGCGTGCAGCGATGTCACTAGTCTCCCTGAAGACGCTTTAATCCCACACCAGGAACACAACACCAAAACAAGGTCTTTTCACTAGAGGTGAAAAAAAAACATCATATCACGACTCGACGTCATTTCTACGATCCTGATCTAAGCATCACGTAGAGAGGTTTGCTAACAATTAGAGGTCGACCGATTAATCAGCACCGGTAACTGGAGCTGTCGTCTCTGGCAAAAATCCACGCCAATAGTTTTCCCCGGCTGGGTGCATTGCGAGAGCGGCTGAGAAGGGTCAGCTGTCATTATACAGCACGAGAGCGGCCTCTAAAGGCGAAATAAAAACTATCACTGACAAATTTTGTTGTGTTATTTGAAGTGTTTATTAATTTTTGATGTCTCTATTTTTATTTGTTGTGTTACTTTTTGGTTCAGTTTGGATGTATAGCTTTTATTTAAAAAGTACAGTACATTTTCATAGTACAGTCAATACCGTTTATTTTTGTAATAAGGTTCAGCAATATTTTAGTTTGTGTGTTATGTTTTCATTCGATATCAATTTTAAAAACTATCGGTTGATTAATCGGTTATCGGCAGGTACTGCACAAGTTATCGGTAAAATCAGTCGACTTCTACTAGCAATCTCCCAGCACAAACCTGTTCAATACTTTATGTCTAAAACAGTATACAAAATACTGAAACACTGAAAGAAGGATTTTTTTTTTTTTTTAAATCTGTAAATATTTTAACAATTGACAATTTTAAAAAGGTACAGAATTTTACTATCAAATCATTACAAAAAACATAAATGTAATAAAAAGATATCACGTTATCTCAGAAAAGTATATCGAGGCATGATTTATCATGATATCGATATTACATCGTCATATTACCCAACACTAGCAGCTACATGATGGGGTTTTGTTTCATCAAAGTTTAAGATTAAGTTAAGGTTTTTGGGGGTTTTTTAACGCAAGTCACAAATGTTGTCTCGGGTCAGAGTTCACGGGGGATTTTACTCAGGACCCTTTACTCAGGCTCGATTCCTTCACACTCTCTGATAGAAAACTTTCGATTCTTAAAAAGTAACGGCAACCAAAAAAGGCCGAAAACCCTCAATTTAAGTAATTACGTTCTGCACTTGCCAAATGTCTGTGAACTTGCCTGAGTCGACCATGATGTCCTCGTCGTCGGCGGATCCGTCTTCGTCGCGGAACACCACCTGCTTTCCCTGGCGAATCACCGTTCTAGTGCCGGGGAATCCCTCCATCTTCATGACCACGGCTTCTCCCTCAGGCAGCGCCAGCCTCTCCCTGCTCTCGCTTCTGGACTCCGTTCCCGAGCTGGCCGAGGAATCCCAGCATGCCCGCTCGGCCTCCGGTTCCTTTTTGCAGCCTACGGTGGCGTGAGAGCCGGGATCGTGCGGAGAGCTGGTGCTGGGGTGAGCGGAGTGCTCGGTGTACGGAGGCGGTGTAGAGATGCTGATGTAATCCTCCGGCTCCTCCTTGACGGTGCGACCGAAAGCGGAAATCTCCGCTCTGGTGCCGGGGGGAAACGGTGGGAAAGATCCGGAGTCGTCGGACTTGCCGTTCTCCGTCGGCTTCCTTTTCTTCTTCTTCATTTTGTCGGTTTTCTTGCGTCCCTCCAGGAGGAAGCCTGTCGATTTGGGCCGCTTGTGGAGCTCGGGCTCGTCGTTCGCGGGCCTCTTGAAGCTGCCGAAGCTCTTGCGGCTTTTGTGCGGAGGCTGATCGGGAGAGGGAAGGCCGTCGCTGTCTGCCGTGCTGCCCGTGCTGTTGGGAGGACTCGAGCTGCTCCTGAGCGGCGCCTCCTGCAAGAACGGAGGAGGTTTTATAGCAACGCTTGTTCAGGTACGTAAACCAATTAACCTGCCTTGGGGTGAAAGCTGGTTTTAGACTGTGTAATACCAGCAAAATTTCGGATTATTATGTTTCTTAAGAAAATCCTACACACTGCTTACGTCATCAATCAGTGCAGAAAAAAGTGTTTAAGCTAATAATAATAATAATATTACATATCTATATATATATATATATATATATATATATATATATATATATATATATATATATATATATATATATAGTGCCATTCACTAATATTGGCACCCTTGGTTTTTTTTAGTATAAAGTAATATAAAATATAATAAAAATCAATCCTAACAAAAAGTCTCTTTATATATAAATATTTCCAGCTCCAAATCCAGTCTTTTCTGTTTGTTACAGGATTGGATCGAATTCGCTCTTTTTTCTCTGATATCCGATCCACCTGTTTTTTTTTCTCTCTCTCTTTCTTTTTCTTTTTTTTGCTGATATCGGCCCGTTACTGGTCCTGGATATCGGATTGCCACCATCTCTGATTACTGATAAAAAAAATTTTAAAAAGTAACAGACTACCAGTTTACATTACATATACAACTTCATAAAATAAAAGAATACAGCCACATAATCTTCCGTAATTTTGTTATGTAACACTTTGTCTATCTTAAATGACTTGTGTGTGATATCAGCATGCAGTTTTCATCTTTCTTTCATCTGGAGGTTATAAGACATCATGACTTGTCACAAAAAGGAGTTTAAAACCTGTGGAAATTGCTTTAAAAAAATAATAATAATAATAATAAGATTTCTTTTTCCCTACATAGAAAACAAAACAAAAACAAATAAATGCAGAAATGTAGGAACTCTTAACTCCCTTGCTGACATTTCATGCTACTTTGGTCTGACTGACATTTGTAGGACGAGAATAAATTGCAAATGTGCTTAACCATCTAAAACCCGCATGATTATGACAAAAAAAAAAAAAAACGCTTGAGTGGTTATTACGATTATGAATAACTCTGTAGAGAAAATGAATTTTAATTCATGAGCCACGCAAACACGATTCGTTCACTGAAACGTAAACGTTCACATAATTACAAGGATCTTTTCTTTAGAAATGCTCGGCTATGGTGTAAAGCCACGGGACGACATTAATTACAATTTTGTGCTTGATATCTTCGAATAAATGACTTTGAGGAATTTGAAGAAGTGAGGAATGACACACACCCTGTGTTTACGCTAGCAGGCGATCACTGCTACTATATATGAAAGGATAAGATGAAGCCACGATTATAAGTTTTTCTTCCGTTTTGGCACGTCAAACTAACCGCGGGTAGGAAAATAAAGTTGTGAGTGGGGAATTAAAGAAACATCGGACCGCACGTACCATAGGATTGGCTGTTCCCGTATTTCACCTACTTTGCATAGAATGGGAAAAAAATCTCAGTTCAAATGTCGTTTGTCGGCTGTCGGTGACACACACCTGATCTTGTAGCCGTGCTGAGAGAGATTTTAAACAGAACACACTACTCACCTCCTGTGGATATGGAATATAACCCGCATAGGCCAGGACGAACGTGCAAAACTTGTTGAAATCTTCCACTGTCCGTTTCCTTTTGTACGTTGGACTGTAACCCTGCAATCGGGACACAATTTATATCGTACAGTTAGACGAAGAAGTGGCAGATCGAGATCACATATTCCGTATTTTTCCAGGCCGACGTGAGCGTGTGACACGGACATGACACAAACTTGTCCTAAAGCTCAGCAGCATCAGACGTTTCTCACAAAATAACCTTGCAGCAGAGAGTCAGAGTCTCGCTTTTGGTCAGAATGGACCAAAGCTACTAAAATCAATTAGAATTATTATTTTTTTTTTTTTTTAACGTATTTATTTATTTAAAAATATTTTACACTTTTTATACATGTATAACACTAGGATTGAGTCTGTCGAAATGCAAAAGCGTGGATAGCAGGAGGACGCGAGCTAATACGTTATTCCGATTAAAGATTAAAGACATGTTTCCGATATAAATACATTTCGCTTACATACGGAACACACTCAGTGACGTGCTGTAAAAGGAAAATAATCAACAACGGGGTGGTGTGATGAAGCTAATGAGTTAACGTTACCATTCTGAAGTTGACTATTTTCCTATAACAGCACGTCCTGAAGTTTTAGTTATTTCTCCTAAACCACGGCAACTTACCAACGATTATATATTTTTATTTATTAAAGAACACGTCGTAATTTTTTTTACCATTTACAGTTACATTTAATGTTGTGCTTAAACTCCTGTCACTACATCAATAAAAAATAAATAAATAAATAAAAAAGCGCTGACACTTTAGACTCCTTCTATAAGGGTTAAATAAACGTCCCCTTACAGAAAATTATCTGTATATCTTTATCTGTTTATTATTAGTGAAACCCCCTCAATACAAGTCTCCGTGAATGAGCTGTTACTATAGAAACGATAACGTATTAGAACGAGTGTGATTTGAAGCTCCACTACAAGTATTACTACTACTACAACCGCTATAAAACCACTCTGACCAATCAGATTCGAGAACTCGACAGCGCCGCGTCGTAACGTGTAAGATATCGCGAGATTTGACGACCATGACAGCAGCCTTTACAGTGAACTAAACGGGATTATCGGCAACTTTTTTTTTTCCTCGTTTCCAAAACATTCAGTTTAGACGCAGGAGCATAAAAGGTTTAACATTCGCGAATCACACAGACACGTTAATGTTACTGCAAAACAAATTCCAAAAAAAAAAAAAAAAAAAAACGATACGTATTTGTATATTTTGACCCCTTTGCAAAAATAAATAAATAAATAAAATTTAACGGTATCCTTTGCTAACATCACCTGTCACATTAGCAAAGCGAGAATGCAGCGTTATAATGATGACACGCCTTTATTTCAGCTTTTTTTTTAACCCAAAATAAAACTACCTGAACCGAATAAAATTTGTTAAATTATACTTCCTTATATTAGCATCAAACAAGCGATGCTAGTTCTCGCTAAACCGCACCACCGACCGAGCGGCAACTTAGCATGAACAACATAACATTATTTGATATATAAATTACACTTTCTCTCGCTTAATAAGTTTCTAAAACATAATACAAAAAAATACGTCAATATTTACTCCATGTCAAAGCTTTAAATGTTTTCGAGAAGCAACGAAAAACAAACGACGCTAGCTGGCTAGTCAAAAAATAAATAAAAAAACGGGTGATGTTTGTTGTTTATTTGTTATGCTAGCAGGACTCACTTCAGTTAACTTTTTTTTTTAACCCCCCCCCAAAAAACAAATACATACAAGTTACATATAATAATGTTACCTAAATCTACACCCTATTGAAACAAGTACAAGTCGTGACACTTTCGTGAAAACATTTTCCAAATCGATTTCTTTGGAAGCTACATTCAACAGTGACTAGCCTGCAAAAAAACCCCCAAAAACTAGCAAGCTGGAACTATTAACGCAATTTATTTTTGAAATTAAAAAAATGACACCAACACCTGTGCACTGGGTTAATTCTCGATAATTAACTAATTAACTAACTAAGTAGACAGACGCCAAGTTAACACTTTTAACAAACATTTTAAACACAAGCCGTTTTTTTTTTTCGTGCTAGTTATTATACACAGCTAGCAAACTAGCAAACTTCTTTGCTAGGCAGCGTTAAGACAACAATAATATATATATATTTTTTTTTTAAACCACACACTATTATTTTCACAATAATATCTATGCTTAGAAAGATTACAATGTTTCAAATTATACATATAAATATATAAATATATCGTACCTGTGAGTCAAAAGCAGCTGTTTTAACTTCGGAGTTGTCCATTTCTATGAAGTGGAGTGAAAATAATGTGAATTTTCGATGTTCTGCAAGGTCACTGCAAAGTTTAAGACACAATAAACATTCAGGAGCAGATTAAGTTTTATTTATTATTATTATTATTTTTTTTTTAAACCGTTATAGATTAGAAAACATATCCGGAGAGTATTAATGGAAGTCAAATGCAGAAGCTAATCAGGCTAGTTTGCAAAATGTGTCTCATCTGCTATGCTGCTTATTATTATACCTATAACAATACTTATATATATATATATATATATATATATATATATATATATATATATATATATATATATATATATAACAGCAAGACTGTTCGCTAACTAGCCAGATACGTAAATTCAGCCATGTTTGCTAACCTCTGTGTTGCCGTATCACACGGTTATTGTCATAATAAAGATCATTAATGCATATCTATCTAATCGATTTCTAAATAACGTATCGAGTCAAGACTTGTCGAGAGCCAGCTTGTTAACTTTATCCAGCTGTCTACATCGAACTAGCACAGGCTAATGCTAACGCCGCTGACAGCTATGGGTAAACAACTCATATTTGTCGTTGTTGTTGTTGACACTGCGTTAGTGCAACCGTTACGCTTTTCATAAAGCATGTTGTGTGCAATAACACGTGAGTGCGGTCTGTCCAACGCGCTACGAACAAGATGTCAAGTGTAAGCTAGCACGATTAACCCGACTAGCCGTCTAACTACTCATGGAGTTACAGTCCAGTAAAAGTTCAATTCCTGCTAAATGAAGTTGACGTTTGTACCTCAGGTCGACGACCCCAGCGATGACAGAAATCCAATCGACAGGACGACGGGTGTAAATTTCCAAACTGACGTGAATTTACAAGGTCTGACGGGGTGACAGTGAAGTGGCATTAAAAACAAGCGTAAAGCTTCAAAAAGCTACAAAACCTCCCCCGAGCACAGGCTGCAGCTTCAGAGGGTGCATTCGAGCACATCCACACGGCACACGGGTCTGCGCAGGATGCGCCTAAAAAAAAAATACAACTCGAACAGCTCTATACTATAGGGAACAAATATCGGCGTGTCCCATCCATAAGTAATGAATAAAATGCACTATAAAGTCAAAAGTATGTGGACCCCTGACTATCACACTTATATGTACATGTTGAACATCTCATTCCAGATTTAGTCCCATTTTACTCATAACCTCCACTCTTCTGGGAAGGCTTTCCATTAGATTTTGGAGTGTAGCTGTGGGGATTTGTGTTCATTCAGCTACAAGAGCATTAGTGAGGTCTGGTATTGGGTGAGGAGGCTCTAGTTCTAGTTCATCCCAAAGGTGTTCAGTGGGGTTTGAGGTCAGGGATCTACGCAGGACACTCGAGTTCTTCCACTCTGACCTTGCCAAACCATGGGCCACATATGGGTGTGATGGTCAGGTGTCCACATACTTTTGGCTGTAGTGTACTTGGAGGGTGTGCTGTTGTGGGAAAATAATCTATGACGGGACACTGTGATTCAACCTTATGCAAAATTGTTAACACCCCGAAGTGTTTTATTCCTCTTTGCCAACAATTTTTAATTAATTCATCAATGTGTCATGCTCTTCATCTGTTTACTTCCTGTTATTGCTTATGTTATAGCAGCTATAAACAGTCATTTGTTCACCAGCCTCTCTTTTTTTCGCTCTCTCAAAAAGGAACCACTTTTAATATAATGTAAGTGAGAACAGGAAAATTGTTTCACAGACATTCCACTACATGAAATGTAGTTATAAATGGATAAAAAGTATGATGTGTCGTTCATTAAGAAATAAAACTGGTAATCGCTGATAAATTGCTGTGGTATAAGATGACTAAAACATGTGCTGTTATAGGAAGATAATCAAATTTGGGTTTGTAAGAGTAACTCCGCTTCATCACACAATGATTACATCATTGACTATTTTTACTATAACAGCACGACACGGAGTGTTTTATCCATTACTAATTTGTCACGAGCTGTTTCAACCTTGGAAAGA
>CM042572.1:2472500-2872500 GCA_023630585.1 Cranoglanis bouderius
GTGTGTGTGTGTGTGTGTGTGTGTGTGTGTGTGTTTAGGTACTGTAGCCGAACAGACTGTGGCTGTATGTACCAGCTATCCGTCTGTCTCCTGGATGAGAATAAGGAGGTGTTGCAGGAGTACAAGCCCGAGATTGTGACTCTCGACCCGGCCACTGAAGACTGCTCATGGAGACAGGTACGAGATCCAAAACCACTTTCCTCCCTGCTGAAAAAAACAATAGAAACCCTCATAAAATGGCTTTAATGGTTAAAATGGGAATTGTATTGGTTTTAATACAATGCCCTGTGGGTCTCTACTGGTAATTTGTTGCCTTCTATTGATGGCATATTACGTCTAGTGGATACCATTAAGGACCTACGTCCTTAATATGTCCTACTACGTAATGGAAACCATTTGGTAATGATTTTAATGGTTAACAGCTGAAGGTTTGCAACGGTATTTGTAGTGGAAACCATTAGAATTTCTGTGATGGTTTCTATTGTTTCTATTGATGGGTTCTATTGAGGGCTGTATTAGTATCATACGCTGTGTTCAAGGCCTGTCGGAAATATCATAATGCCGTTAAAAAAATAGTAATTGCTGGCAAATTGCAGAGGAATAAAACACTCCAGGATGTGCTGTTACAGGAACCTCAGGGTGGCAATAGTAACATCACCCCGTCATTGATTATTTTCTTATTCCTTACATTGGTATTTCGTATGTAAATATCACACCACGCATGTGTTCTTTATTAAAGGCACCTATAACGTGAGACAGAGAGTACAATCCTAACTGAAATGATATTCAGCCGTGTATCACAGTATCACAATGCGCTGAAATGAATGTTCTCCTCGCAGGTGACCCACACGTTTTATGATTACGGCCCGGGTTTGCGCTTCATCTCTTTCGAGCATGGTGGAAAGGACACCAAATACTGGAACGGCTGGTTTGGAGTGAGAGTGACCGGGAGCTCTGTAACTGTAGACATCTAGAAGTCTACGGCTGAGACACACGGAAAGAGTCACATGGATCCGATAATAAAAAGCCTAACGATGATCTAGAGAGTCTAGAATCTAGAGCAGTGGTTCTCAAAGTGGGGACCGCACAAGGACCATGAAGTGAGAGCGTAAACCTCAGGCTTCCACACGATCCGAGATTCGACGACGTTTCTGAATCTGCTATGATCTAGACGGATCGTAGCAGAGGAACAACCAGTTCTTTGTCCTTTTTTAGATAATACTCGATTTATGATGGTTGAACCTTTTCTATTGATGCATTGATCCAAATTGTCCAATCATTGTTTTTCTATTCTTTTAAGATAATAAGATAAAGGCAAGAGATAATAGAGAATTTAAAAACATAAAAGATGACAGCAAGGGAAGACTATTAATATAAGGTAAAATAATATAAACTATGCAAAATGAGACGTAATATAACCAGATACACCGGTTAAAAAAGTTGTTCTTACTCACGACCATGACCAAAATATGTATTATTGAGCTCATGTAGTCAGTTGAACTTCTAAATCCGAACGAAAATTGTAATGGAAATGTGTTCAGTCTGTGGAAAGTTCACAAATAATAATTTAAAAAGCTCCAATATACAACCCAAAATTAAACCGGTTATTAAAGTGGTCCCTGGCTGCACAAAGTTTGAGAACCGCTGATCTAGAGGTTATTAGTGAGCTAGCAACATCTATCTGAGTCGCTTACTGCGCTTTTAGCATCCTACATAGAGTGTGAAGTGTATATACATTGTGCACTGTATAAACTGAGAGAAAATGCTTTACTCTTATTACTGCTGCACGTGTGCATCTAATAACAGCTACCTCTACTCATACGGTCACTAATAATAATAATAATAAAACACTTTCTGCTAACACACGCTAGTCAGACTGAAAAGAGCTTATACATAAACGTACACAACATCTGCTCCTGACTGCTAGTAAAAGAAAATATCACCAAATAAAAATGTATGACACGTTTCCTGTGGGAGTCTGTTTAATACATCTGATCTTAAGTAAGGCCATGGTTTGTCCTTATAAACACTTTCATGCAGTAGAATTGAGAGCAAAAGTTTTTACACCTTTGGGACAGTTTACTTTAACTGCTGAAAAGTTTGGCGTATGAGATGTTCCTTCGTTATCACAAAGGGTGTGTCTCAATCAGCTCCCTATAGGTCGTGAATCAGTACATCTTGTACACGAGTTGGGGCATTGGTAAGAACCCTGGCTCACTACACACTGGGACGCTGATGACTCAATTCCTGGCAACATGACTACGTAGTCACGTTGTAAAATATCACCACTGGCATTTATCAACAACAACAGCACTGATATCATCCTGACATTATACGCCATATAAGTTTGTTAGCTTAATCACACGTGTTTCTGTCATGGTACTTCAAGCAGGATCGTAGGCTAGCTAGTGGATTTGTAAAAATCAACTTAGAACTCGTTAGATTCAAACAAACCGCATATAGAACGTCAAATAAAGTTAAAAATTGCTAACGTAAGTAATCATTTGAGAGCCACAGTGCCAATAACAAGCTGGCTGAGAGGCTTCAGAAAACAAGACGTCTTTCCCAGTAAGGGAACATAGTGAGCATCGATGCTCCCTGGGATTTGTGGTGCATTGTGGGATTTTTTTAGGGTGTGAACATTCCAGTGCACTGGAAGGATTTTGCGATTGAGACAGCCCTTAAAATGGCCGACTCCCTGATCAGCGCCCTGACTACTGAACTAGGGAGCAGATTGAGACGCACCCAAGGACTTGTGTCACATCCTTTTTTATTTGATTTGTTCCTCCTTTCTTCTCTTTCTGTATATTTACATCTTCTCTTTTTTTCCCCTTACTTTCTTTCTTTCTCCCAAGGTCACACTGTTCATTCGTTCTTTCTCCTTAAATTCCTTCCTTCCTTTTGTTCTTTCTTTCTTTTTTAAAGCATTCATCTTGCCTATTTCTTTCTTCCTTTCATCATTCATTTTCACTTCCTTACAAGGAGATGCTAATCTAGTTTGTGGGACACGCCCACATTTCCATTTCAACATCTAGAACTTTTGGGGGATATATATATATATATATATATATATATATATATATATATATATATATATATATATATATATATATAAAAAAAGGATAGAGGATGTTTGAAACCATTTGGGCTGTGCAAACATTTGCACTAGGCTATAAGTCCTGCCAGGAGAGCAATGACGCCATCACAACGGTGGTGGTTTATGCGCCTCCTGGTGGTGACCCAGTGGATCAGAGGCAATCAGTCAAAGCAAAGCGAGCCAATGAAAACAGAGCTGAGGCCAAAGCTTTTGAGAGGGAATTAAAGCCCTGGTGACAGACTGACACGCCCGTGTTTCCCCCTGACAGCTGCATGCTTGCGTTATGAAGACGTGTCTCTCCATCTGACAGCTGAATACATCGAGTGAGAGCGGGAGGAGAGGACAGTGTTTATAAACAAAAAAAAAAATGAAATGAGTCTGCCCGATAGCAGGTAAAATCTTGTGCAATGTATTACTTCTTGTTTAAAAAAAAGTGTATTTATTAAATAACATCAGTGGAAATCGGTGAGAGCCAGGACACAACGAGAACCTTCTCCACGCTGTCCTCCATGTGGTCTCAGTAAACTGACGAAAATCTTTAATACAAATGAACACTGGAAATACCTGAAGCTGTACGATATTATATAAAATAAAAAAAGATATGCAGCAGGTTGATACGTAGCACCAATATTTAACAATTTGCATTTCCAACATGTCACTTCAGTGTGTAATCATTTGTTCCTTTTCGCTTTGTGACTGACCCATCACATTAGTATAAATACTGCTAAGGACATGATCATCGACTGAATGCATACAACATACTGTACACTCACTGTCCACCTGCTCATTTATGCAGTTATCCAATCAGCCAATCATGTGGCAGCAGTGCAACACATAAAGGCAGACACACATCAAGAGCTTCAGTTAGTGTTCACATCAAACATCAGAATGAAGAAAAAGTGTGATCTCTCTGACTTAACTGTGGCATGGTTGTTGGTACCAGATGGGCTGGGTTAAGAATGGTGCGACAAACAAAAAAACATTGAGTGAGCGACAGTGATTGGAAAGTCTGCGCCTGTGACCACCTCAGATTCTTGTTCTTGGCTGACAGGAGTGGAACCTGATGTGGCCTTCTGCTGTTGTAGCTCATCCACCTCATGGTTTGATGTGTTGTTGTATGTTGTTGTATGTTCTGAGATGCTTTTCTGTTCATCATGTTTGAACAGAGTGATTATTTGAGTTACTATAGACTTCCTGGCAGCTCGAAACCAATCTGGCCATTTTCCTCCGGCCTTCTCCAGTCAACAAGGCGTTTCCACTCACGGAGCTGTCGCTCACTCATTGTTTTTTGTTTTTCACACCAGTCTGTGTAAACTGTAGAGACTGTTGTGGGTGAAAATCCCAGGAGATCAGCAGTTTCTGAAATACTCAATCCAGACCATCTGACACCAACAACCATGCCACGGTTAAAGTCACAGAGATCACACTTTTTCTTCATTCTTATGTTTGATGTAAACATTACCTGAAGCTCTTGACCTGTATCTGCATGATTTTATGCATTATGCCACAAGATTGACTGATTGGATAACTGCATGAAGGGGCAGGTATACAGGTGTTCCTATTAAAGTGGAAGGTGCATGTCTAATCACTCGATATAACACTCGCTCCACTCTGCACGTGAGGAGTATGGTGTACGATGCCGTAGGGTTGCAGCTCATCAGTCGGTTTTGCTTTTAAACACGTCACGTCTTCATTCTGGTTGCGACTTCATCTGCTGGCAAAACGCCTCAAACTGCTGCTGTTCGAGTTCCGTCATGACTTTGTTCAGCGCGTAGATCTGTAACGGGATTGCAAAAGAAAAATACAAATGTTTTTCGAGAAATGCTAATGCAGCACACTTCTGAACTTCAGAGTGAATTTTCTCAAAACGTAGGACGTGAGGATCAGTAACGGGTTTGAAATGTGCACGTGACCCGACACAAATCCTGCACTTCAGCATGTATAATTTCCTGAAAATACGCCGGTGTCACTTCGACCACTCGCTTACGGATGGCTACGATATTCAGATTCCACTGTATTGACAATAAAAAAACAAACAAACAAATAAATAAAGGGAATCAAGATTTTGATTTTGACCTACGAAGTTCTTTTTTGACAAAAATTTAAACTCATTCACTTTCAGTAAGCGCTTTATCCCGATCCGAGCAATAACTTGATGATAAACTATGAAAATAACAGATGGCACGATACCCACGTTTTCTTTTCTGATAACGATCCTGAAACCTAGATATTGTTTCCTACAAAAACTACTAAGCTTCAAAATGTTTTTTTTTAAAAACCCAAGCACTTCACAGTTAAACTCTTTCATACAAAAATCATTTACACTTTAAGTATAATAAATACAGTATATTAAGTTTAAAGTATAAATAGAATAAAATCAATCTTAATAAAATAAAAAAAAAACAGTCAAGTCTCTTTATATGTAAACATATCAAGTTCCAAAAATTATCTTTTCCAAAACCAATTCCAAACATTGCCATTTTTTATTTATTTACAGGATTTGATATACGATCCATCC
Source organism: Cranoglanis bouderius (assembly GCA_023630585.1). Taxonomy (NCBI): domain Eukaryota; kingdom Metazoa; phylum Chordata; class Actinopteri; order Siluriformes; family Cranoglanididae; genus Cranoglanis; species Cranoglanis bouderius. The sequence continues at coordinate 2,478,116 of CM042572.1, forward strand.
GATTTTTTTTTTGCTGGTGTACCGACACTGGGTATGGGATGGGTGCCATCTCTACTAGATAATCTAAAACATAATTCACCCTCTTACTAAAAAAAAAAAAAAAAAAAAAAATACCACGCAAATATCACATCATTTCAATCAAGGAATAAAACTCAGACAAAAACGTCAAAGGTAAAATTTTTTTCGTTCTTCTCATCTTCGCCCTCACACTTTAATCATACGAGGTCGAGTCAAATGGACTTTAAGTCGCACTAGAGGTTGTCCGATAGTGGATTTTACCGATACCGATAACTAAGTTGCGCGGTACCTGCCGATAACCGATTAACCAACCGATCGTTGTTAAAATTGATACCGAATGAAAACATAACACATAAAGTAAAATATTGCTGAACTTTATTACAAAAAGTAACAGTACTGACTGTAACATGAAAATGTACTGTGTATTTTAAATGAAATAAATATATAAATATTAATATATATATTAACTAGTAATAAATATTCAAGTAAATAAAAGACATCCAAAATGAATAAAAAAAAAACCTGTTACCTGAAAAAAAAAAAAAAAAAAGACTGCTATGCATTCTCATCAAAATAGTAAAACTGAATCCAGATTAAAAATAAACACCGGATCTCGTGTCACCTCTGCTCTCTGTCTCTGCTTGAGCTCCTGCTGAGCAGATTTCTGTTTCGCTCGGTCCCCTCGTACAGACGTCTCCTTCTGTTTGGGTTTGTCTTTCCGGCTGGCAGCATCCATTATCTCAGTGCCCGGGATTAGTAGTTTCTGCTGGATCAGACAGATCAGCCCAAGAGTTACACAAATACACAGTTTCCAGTTTGCTATGTACAGCTTTATCAGATCAGACCTATATGGCAGCTGATTGTAACTGGACATTAAAACCAACACAGAGAATAAATTCCTCTCTGTGTACAGCAGGGAAATGTTCAAACTTCTGGTTATGCAGAGAAGATAAAAGAAATAAACTAAGTGAAGGCAAATTATTTAGCTGGCTGGTTATTCTAACAGCTACTAATATTTGTCAGCTGTTAGCTCGCTATTACTACATAAGACAAGCCTGTAACACAAACATTCCTCAGAGCTATAAATAAAAATCTCAAGCAAGTTAGCAAGACTGCCCATTTATATTCCGTCAACGAGTTAATTCCCAAAAAAAACATTCCTTCTTACTCACCAAAATATAAATACAATGACGCGCAGTTTACAATAATAAAATAATAATAAAAAACTAACTACAGGTTATTTGACAGTCGCTAGGCTAATCAAACAAGTAAACAATAGCACCATGTTAACCAACTTCCTGTTATTTCTTCTTTTTCATTGGTGTCTTGGAAACCAGCCTTTATGGCGCTGTAGCGCCTCCAAGCGGTATGGAGGACAGGAAAATAAGCGTACCAACGCAAAAGCAGTTACTATCATTTCATTTATGAAAATCTCTCTCTCTGTCTCTTTCTGTGTTTCTCTCTGGCTCACTCTTTGTGTGTCTCTCTATGTCTCTTTGTGTGTGTCTCTCTATGTGTCTCCCTGCCTCACTCTCTGTGTGTCTCTTACTGTTTCTCTCTGTGTCTCTCTCTGTCATCTCTGCCTCACTCTCTGTGTCTCTCTTTCGGTGTCACTCTCTGTGTATGTCTCTCTCTCTCTGTCCCTCTCTCTCTGTCTTTGTGTGTCTCTCTGTGTCTCTCTCTATGTGTCTCCCTGCCTCACTCTCTGTGTGTCTCTTACTGTTTCTCTCTGTGTCTCTCTCTGTCGTCTCTGCGTCTCTGTGTCCCTCTTTCTGTTTCTCTCTCGGTGTCACTCTCTGTGTATGTCTCTCTCTCACTCTGTCTCTCTCTCACTCTGTGTCTCTCTCTCTATGTGTCTCCCTGCCTCACTCTCTGTGTGTCTCTTACTGTTTCTCTCTGTGTCTCTCTCTGCCGTCTCTGCCTCACTCTCTGTGTCTGTGTGTCTCTCTTTCTGTTTCTCTCTCGGTGTCACTCTCTGTGTATGTCTCTCTCACACTCTGTCTCTCTCTCACTCTGTCTCTCTCTGAGTCTCTCTCTCTCTGAGTCTCTCTCTCTCTGTCTTTGTGTGTCTCTCTTTCTGTGTCTCTCTCTGTCTTTGTGTGTCTCTGTGTCTCTCTCGTCCTGTCTCTCTCTCACTCTGTGTCTCTCTCTATCTCTTATTACTGCATTGTATTTGTGTTTATTTATTTATTTATTTTTTACCTCAGGAAAGCATACTTTACAGTAAACTTTAAAATTATTGACACCCTTAAAATAAATAAATAAAATAAATACATACATAAATATAATATAAATTAAATAAATATAGATTAGGCATGCAGTGAGTGATATTTTGAGCGTAAACAAATGGGGATGCGATATATCTTCATTTTATTTTCATTTTAGTTGTATTTTGTTACACACAAAAATGTATTATTTTTTTAAAATTTGTTTTAGCAAAGCACTGGTTTCAAATATATCATCACCCCACAGTCAACATCCTGCAAAGCCTCCTCTGGAGAGACCTACAGCTCTGAGTCTCTTCCTGTAATGACTTGCAAGGTTGGAGACACTTGGATGGTGCATGTTTTGGGTCATGTTGGAAAACCCATCTAGAGCCGAGTCATAACCTCCTGACGGAGGCAACCAGAGCATCGCTAATCCACCAACACATTTTACAGTGGGTTTGGTGGCATTTTTCTCTGTGTGGTTTCCTCTACAGAGTAGCAAGCTTTCAACTTTGTAGTATATAAATAATAACATACAGGGTAAACATCACATGTTCACTCCAGCAGCTATTCGGACCACACGAGGTCGCCCCTGCACTTCTGTGGTGAAGATGTGATGCGTTTGAGCTTCAGAAATGACTCTGTGATGTAAGTGAAAGAAATCAGGTTCAGTTAACTTGAAAAGTTCTGGTGAGAGGTGATGATGGATTTCAGTACAGCCCAGGTTTATTAGAAATATCTGTTTTGTTTGCCTTCATACTTGGTGTAATGTGAGAGTGAACTCTAGGGGTCATGTGTGGCATGTATTAAACAAGAATCTACACAAAACAGAAAACGGTAAGAAAAAAAAAAAGACAAGTCTCCGATTTGGGTGGACGATACTGATTTTCTTTTTGATCCTTTACACACTTATCAGCAATAACATTAAAACCACCTGCCTAATGTTGTGGGGCAGTGGTAGCTTAGTGGTTAAGACATTGGACTTCTCACCAGAAGGTCATGAGTTCAAAATGTACAAATGAGATGAAGGTAAGTCACTCTGGATAAGGGCATCTGCCAAATGCCATAAAATGTAAATGTAAATGTGTAGGTCCCCTTTCCTTGTGCCACCAAAACAGCTCTGACCCATCAAGGCATGGACTCCACAAGACCTCTGAAGGTGTGCTGTGGTATCTGGCACCAAGACATTAGCAGGTGTAAGTTGCAAGGTGGGGCCTCCGTGGATCGGACTTGTTTGTCCAGCACGTCCTACAGATGCTCGATCGGATTGAGTTCTGGGGAATCTGGAGGCCGAGTCGACACCTTGAACTCTTCGTCATGTTCCTCTAACCGTTCCTGAACAATGTTTGCAGTGTGGCAGGGAGCATTATCTTGCTGAAAGAGGCCACTGCCATTAGCAGAACATCGCCCAGAGCATCACACTGCCTCCGCTGGCTTGCCTTCTTCCCATAGTGCATCCTGGTGCCATCTCTTCCCCGGGTAAGCGACGCACTCGCACCCGGCCGTCCACATGATATAAAAGAAAGTGTGACTCATCAGACCAGGCCACCTTCTTCCATTGGAGGATACTGATCTTCTTTTCTACACCGATATAGATATTCTGAGAAGAAGTCCGTTTGCATTGAACATGTTTCTGAAGCATTGTTTTTACATACTGTCTGTAACTGTATCAATATTTAGTAGTCCGTGCACCGAAGCGCTTCAGTTTAAATCCACAAGACTCAAGAACTTTATTGTCACATGCACAAGGTTCCTTGTACAGTGAGCTTCTTAGTTTGCACGCTAAGTATAAAGACAAGAAATTGTGGATTCTTTAGATTGTAAATCTTATTAAAAAAAAAAAAAAGATCTGTGTGGTTCCTCTCAAGGTTTCTTCCTCATGTCGTCTCAGGGAGTTTTTCCTAAATCTAAATCTACATCCAGAATGTCTGTAACGCTGCTTCGTTCCATTGTCCATCCAAAAGTGCTATAGAAATAAAACTGAACTGAATTGAATTAAAGAAGGTAAAAAAAAAGAAAAAGAAAAGTGTGCTATCCTGCGAGCTGAATAAATTAACCATTATAATGATGGTCGTTATAAAGCCTCGCACATTAAATTCCCCTCAGCGTTCTCCTCCGCACGCCTGCTTACCCATAAACCACCACTCTGCATCGTGAGATTCTTCTGACACCCTATAAAGTATCGCTGTGTTTTCGTTAAATCAAAGGCCTAATTTGTGAGATGAAATGTTGATGTGTGGACAAAATCTGTCATCGGCCGTGTTATTCTGTTATCCTTTGATATCCGATACCGAGCGCGTTCATCGTGTATCATCCAGAAGGGAGCATAATGTCTAATTACAGCGATTAATTTGGTGTCAGATCGTCTGACGCATATGGACCACCAAGAAGAAGCTTGGCTAATTTCTCCTGAGTAATCCTCATCTGCGTAAATATTGGTTAATATGATACCCGGCTGAGAAGCGAAGTGAAATAGAGAGAGCAAAAAAAAAAAAAAAGGAAAAAAAAAATGGAAAAGAAAAGGAACATATGTGCGACGATGTTGAACTTTCAAGCTCATAGAGTATAAACGTTATCCCAACATGCCACGTGAAATTTATCACGGCACATTCCAGCATGTTTTCTTGGATTCCTTTTCCAGCTCAGGAGAGCACTTGCGCCGTGGTAATATCCAGCGAAGAACAACTGATCCTAAATACAACAGACCCCCACTCGGGTTGATTTTCCACCCGGCACGACGTCTCAAGATGACTTTTAGCTCCAGAGGAAAACACTGGCGCTGGCGTGGGCGTTTCCCATGAGCCGCTGCCACGGCGTTAGGGGCGGCCCCCGAGGAAACGCAGCCTGAACAAACTCAATGCGGTGGGTCTGCGAGGTGCCATAAGCTCACGATGCCAGATTGTTGTCAGACGCATAACACGAGCTCTGCCCACTCTCACTGCTTCTCATACTGCCTATGCTTCCTACCAGCACAGCCCATTGAATAGAACTGCAATTCAGAGCTATAACGTCTGCAGCTCAGATCTTCTTCTGCACATCACATTACTGTACACTGGCACATTTAATCTGTGTATGTGTGTGTGTGTGTGTGTGTTTGTGTGTGTATGGGTGTTCTACATAGCTCGATGACTGAAATATGGCTGAACTGACCATAAAAACCAGTGGACACCAAACGATTTATGTGACAGTCCTGAATTTGGAAAAGGGACGAACAGTTACGCAAAGCAGCGCAGCGCTATGCGATATCGGGAACAAAAACAAACCCTCAGAACAGCGTCGAAAACTAAACGCAAGGTACGGAAATGTCTCGTTCGTGTTATTATCAATTATAACTGAGATGGAACTGGATTTAGAAAAGCTACATCTAGCACCTTAAAGCATTTTCCCCAGCATTTTCCCTTTCAGGAACCTTAACCAACTTCATCTAAGTGGACTTTTTTAAAATCCTTTCGTAGTTACATTCAGTGTTGTGGAACATGCCCAGAACAAGTTCCTGTTCTCACCCACATTATAGAAACTATAAACCAGCCGCTCTTTATTTTCTCTCTCTTGAAGTTAATAAACCAAAAATCGCAGCTTTTCATGTTAACGAGAAACCGCAAAGTGTAAACTCCTCTGTCCTGAAGATGTCGGGAAACTCAAAGTCACAGCTTTCCCTCTGACTGTTACAAAGCGCTGACACTGGACACTCCTTCCCTAAATGATAAATAAACATGTCCTTACAGAGAACATCACCATATCAATAACTGCACATGCTTTAAATGAGCTGTTACTATAGAAACGATAACGTATTAAGAACGAGCGCGGTAATACGAATAAACCTGTGATTTTCAGCTGCACTACTGTCAGGGCCGCCGTTTTAGAAAATGAATCAACAACCACAGAAAAGAAATGGTTGTTGATGTCCATGTGAAGTCTAATGATAACATTTCTATCTATCTGTTGAAAGATAGATACAAATCAGTTAACATGTGGTTGGGAATCACTTAGTTCGCTTAAGGCTCTTAATAAAATCCGTACGAAATTTGAGCTTCACGACTTGTGTCAGAGCTCTCCAGTGTGCAAAAACATATAACCTGCTAAAACCTTGACATAAGATTGGAAGAAGCTTGCTCAGATGAGTTGTCTTTTACACTTCTCTCCATCTGGATAGGATTATGTTTGGAGAAATCCAAAGGAAGCCTTCAACCTCCATTACCTGTTCCCAGCTGTTAAACACGGTGACGGGTCTGTTCATCTTGTCCAATAGCCCGTTTCTGCACTAAAACCCAGACAGAAATACAACCCCGATTCCAAAAATGTTGGGACGCTGTGTAAAACGTAAATAAAAACAGAATGCAATGATTTGCAAATCTCATACGTTGTTCACAATAGAACATAGAAAACATATCAAATGTTTAAACTGAGGAAATGTACCATTTTAAGAAAAAAAAAATCATTATATTTTTATTTTATTTTATTTTATATAATTTTTATTGTATTTTTTCCCTAAAATGGTACATTTCCTCAGTTTAAACATTTGATATGTTTTCTATATTCTGTTGTGAATAACATATGGGTTTATGAGGTTTGCAAATCATTGCATTCTGTTTTTATTTACATTTGACTCAGCGTCCCAACTTTTTTGGAATTGGGGTTGTATTATCAGTTCTGTATATTGCAGAGTATAGTGCGAACGATGCTCTGGATTTGTTGATGAATTTATAAACCCATAGTGTTTCCTTTCTTCCTGTATATAAGGCAAAAGAAGACTCCGAAAAGCACCAAAAGCGGACCTGTGCCTAAAAATAAGAAGCGGGGCTTGAATAGACGTTTCAGATCGTCATAAAGCTCAGCCACGCCGGCGTCCAGAGCTGGCCCATGTGTTTCCCTTCACTGCCAAGAAAATGCAGCACAACATCGGACTGTTCATGGCTAAAAATAACTCGCCGAACCAGCAGCGCCCAAAATAAATGCCTAACTGAGGCCTTATTTTTCACACCTGTACTGAACGTGCCCAGTGGGATCTTTTCCCACTCGACCCGAAAACTCGGCAGCGACAGAGGAAGCCGCTGAGGCGTGGGGTGGAAATGACCTCACTGGGTTTGTTGGTTAACCATAGTGGATCTTTTTTTTTTTTTTCATCAATGTGCACATTGGGTGTAATAATCACATGTCATAATCACCACAAGCCACAAAAAAAGAAGAAGAAAGCCTTCCCTGCCACTCTCAAGCCAAATCTCCGGAGCCTACTTCACCTGACGCATCCTACAACAGCGTCATTTTTCTCGCTTCGGTTTTTATTGTATTGGTGTTAACATGTGGGTGTTTTTCTTCTCCACGCACGTTTATAGATATCATGTCGCTCTGGCAAAGAGAAGCAACGTAAAGCTGTTAAAGGCTCGTTCGAGGATGGATGTGTCTTACGTCAGCGTTCAGTCAGAGATATAGAACTTTGACAGGTTCAGACAGATTTGGACCAGGCGAGGTCCAAATCCGTTTTTTTCTTAACTGTGGAAAAAAAAACCTTTTTATAGACTATTTTTTTTTAAAGTGGCCTGAATTGTCCTTGGACAGCGTTCCAGCTCAATGTTTTACGTTCGCAATTAGTTGTGATCTTTGTTTTATGCTGTTAATTTCATTTCACAGCAGGAATCTTAATATTTTCATTTCATTTCACAAGGCAGGCTGAAATTTACCGTTGTGCTCGAGCTCATGATGCGAGTGCATGAAGCCTGAGCATTCTCAAATGCACAAAAATATTACGTCAACTGAAACCAGACAATTGGAGATTAGACAAAGCGCCAATCTTCAACCGTCCAGCTTGGGTGAGTCTGTGCCCACTGTAGATTCAGATTGGATTTCGATGTGGCCTTCTGCTGTTGTAACCCATCCACCTCAAGGTTTGAGGTTTTGTGCATTCTGAGATGCTTTTCTGCTCACCATAGTTGTAAATAGTGATTATTGGAGTTATCGTAGCCTTCCTGTTCAGCCCGAACCAGTCTGGCCATTTTCCTCTGACCGCTCTCATCGGCAAAGTGTTTCCGGCTCACAGAAATGCTGCTCACTGGATGTTTTTTGTTTTTCGCACCTTTCTGTGTAAACTCTAGAGACTGCTGTTTGTGAAAATGGCAGGAGATCAGCAGTTTCTGAAATACTCCAACCCACACAACAAAGATCACATTCTATTGATTGTATGCCCTGAGCTGCTGCCACATGATTGGCTGGCTGCCCAATCCTTTATGATGTGTGTACATACATACATAGTATATAGTCATATTTCCGCAGCACGCACTGAGTTCTGACTTCTTCAAAGCTGTTTTCTTAAATAGCGCTAACCGTTCTGTTGTCCAAGCGACGCTCTCGGAGCCTGGCTACTTCCTTAATAAAAACCCACGAGGGTTCGTAGGCATGCGTGTGGCAAAGATGGATCTCATTTTATATGCATTATGCAAATGGAGCCTTGGCCCGACGTACTCGAATCCCTCTTTCAACGTAAACAAACCCCTCAGGCAATAAATCTCCACTTGTTATTTCCACGCCTTCGCTCCCCAGAGTCGATGTCCAAATACAAGATCTGCTTGTTGAACATGATGCGCCCTCCCCCCCCCTCCCGACATCTTCACCGTGTCGTGTGAGGTGATGTGGGGAACGAGTTGGTTCTGCGGACGGGGGTGGTGTGTGTGTATATGTGTGTGTGTGTGTGGAACAGTCAGTCTTTTAACCCGCCTTATGACAGCCTCTCAGTGTGTGCACGCTGGCCAGACCCAGGCTTTGGGTCCGGCCTCTTAACCAGGCGCTGCTACTCATTACCTCTGTTTGTTTTGGCTACGGCTGGATGGCACTTAGGGGCGCAAGTGTCCAGACCAACACGCCATATTCACGATCAGATGCTGGTTTACCTTAAATAGAATTGATAATGCACTTCTTCGCCTGAACATTTTGTCAGAGAGAAGTGCACACACGCTGCAGGAAACAACTTTTCTTTTCTCTCTGAGTGTAATTTGGCCCCTTCACCCTCCTAATTTTCTGTCTGGGGCTGCTTTGTGGTTTGTCAACTTGCCTACACGTGGAATTATGTGTTAGGTTACATTTGGCTGTCGCTCTGACCGACACCAAGAATGTGACAAACAATTCAAACAGTCTTGAAAGCTGGCACTGAGGCAAGTCATATAGCCTGAGGTACATACCTCAACCCTGTAGCCTTATAGCAGCGTTAACATGATACAAGCTGGCTGAGCGAATTGCCTGTCAGGCCACATTTAAATACTGGCCTTGTGTGTGTTATATATTTTGGAAGAGCTGCTAAAACCAAAATTAGTCTAATGAATTATCACCTAGCTGGGAGAATGTAAGCAAAAACATTATTTAAAAAAAAAATTATTTTAAGAAAAAAACAAAACAAAACAAAAAAACAATCCAACAAACATAAAGAAAGCAAACGAATCAATATATCATTTTCTAATGTGGCTATATATATATATATATATATATATATGACAAAAAATCAGGAGAAAATAAATTAATTGTGTGGCAAAATAATTGAATCATATAAAAATATCTTGTAAAATATAAATGAATCATGTGTTAACATAAATGAATCATATGAAAAAAAAAATCACATGAAAGTAAATGAATCATGTTAAAATAAATGAATCATATAAAAGAATTACATGTGAAAATAAATGAATCGTGAAAAAAAAAAATCAGATGTCATAAAAATAAAAAGGTGCCTTAGATGTGAAAAATGTGTGAACCATAACATGTGAAGTGTCTAAAAACCGCATGTGTAAATTTCCATGTTCGTGTGACTTTTCTGTAAGGGATTGTTGCGTGTAGTGAGGCAAAGGGTCATGAGTTCAGCATTAAGGTCGGACAATTGAGGCCAGTATTTAACCCTGCGGCGCTCCAGCATGAAGCAGCTGTGCAAATAAAGCGCGCACTTCGGCAGGCCGCTCGGGATACAGGTGTAATTCAAACGCATGAATAACCACACTGTGGTGAGACTGGCATCTGTCTCACTGACGTCCGTACGGCACCTAAATGGTACCACGTGGACGTGGGCACAAAGCCCCAAAGCGTTCTGCAAACTGTGCCGCACGCGATTTCCTGCCTCCTGTCGCACTACGCTGAATGGACACAGAGTCGAGCTAAAGAAGCCATTACGCTCAGGGTTTGTTGACACGATGAAAAGATCTCCATTCGGCTTCACCAGTTTACAGTTAACAGTCATCTCACTGTGCGACTCTGAGGTGAGACTCGTGTCACAGAGCTGAGTGTTCGGATGGTGATGCACCCCAAGACTATCACGTGTGAAAATAAATAAAGCATGTGTTAAAAAAAAAATCACATGAAAATCAATGAATCAGTGGAATAAAAACCACATGAAAATCCAGCCATCCATCCATTTTCTGTACTGCTTATCCTACACAGGGTCACAGAGAGCCTGAACTCAGGGAACTTGGGGACAAGGTGGGGGACACTCTGGGTGGGGTGCCAACCCAATGCAGGGCACAATCACACACACACTCTACGGACAATTTAGAGAGGCCAATCGGCCTACAGTGCATGTCTTTCGACTGGGGGAGGAAACCCCGGAAGCACAGGGAGAACATGCAAGCTCCGCGCACTCAGAGTGAAGGCAGGAATCGAAACCCCAACCATGGAGGTGCGAGGCAAACCACTAAGCCACCGTGCCCCCCTCCACATGAACAAAAAAGAAATATTTGGGGGGGGGAAATCATGTGAAAGTAAACAAATCATTAGAAAAAAAATCATATATGGCAATTAACAAATCACTGGAAAAAAATTACCTGAATGTAAATGGAATATTGGATGTCGGACAATTGAAAAGAAACGAAGCATTGGAATAAAATCACGTGAAATAAATGAATTATTGGGGAAAATCGCATTAAAAATAAAATGACAGAGAAAAACATGAAAATAAATGAATAATTAGAAGAAAATCATATCTGGAAATGAATGAGTCACTGGAAAAAATGATCAGTGAATCATGTAAAAAAAAATCACATTTGAAAATAAATGAATCCTTGGAAAAAATCACGTGAAAATGAATTATTGGGGGAAAAAATAACATAGTAAAACAACCACATTGTTGCAAAAATCATATATACGAAAGTCAATGAATCATTGAAAAAACTATGAAAGTAAATGGAATATAAACTAAATTTGGCTAAAATTACTGGCAAACTAAAAATTACTGGGAAAAAAATTGCACATGAAAATAAATGAATCACTGGAAAAATCACGTTATGAATTTGCACGTAATTAACTTTCTTTATTGTGTGAAATTAGTTTCAGGGTGTCTCCAGGGCACCTTCATTTATAGAAATGTAATGATATTTGGCAAAATAAACCTTGATAGTTACTCAAAAAACACTGCCATGTGAAAATACTGTACATATGTAAATACAATTCTTGAACCTGCTGAAAATACTGTAAAAATATTACATAAATCCATATGAAAATGCTGTAAATGTCACTACTGAACATATCTCTCTGTTATGAAATGTTGGTCATTCCTGTGCTGCAAATTCGTTTTTAGAGATTTACTCACCTGGCCGACGATGTGCCTGAACCTGAGGTGTCATGGGCGTATGAAAGCAGGTGTTGGCCGTCAGCTCAAAGACGTGTGTAATGCTGGTGCTAAGTAAGTGATTTACACTCTTTCAAATGATTTATCTTGCGCTTCGTGTTTGCTAGAGCAACACGTTCTGCTCCGCTTTCTGCCATGCCGGTGGCAGGGCTGCCACGGGTCAGAAAAAGACTCGAGTAACAAAATCACTTCTCCTCCAAAGGTGTAAAAAAAAAAAAAAATAAATCAGCCAGAAGCTTTCGTAATGATTAATCTGTGATACACTCATGCAGTGAGTTTGTGACTTTTGACTTTGGACATATAAATATGAACAAAATAAGTACAGTATGCATTGATAAGCATAAACAAAGACATGTGAAAAATATATAGAGATAAGGGTAAAAGTATTCAGACCAATGTTATTACTATTAGTCTTAGCAAAGCTGTTGTTGGTAATTACAGCTGCAAGATATCTATGGTAAGAAGTGATTAGCTTTTTTGCAGTTTTGTGGCCAAACCTTTGGACAAATAATCTTCAAAGTTATGGGGGTCCCACTGATGGACTTGCAGTTACAAAATCCTCCATTAACTTTCTATAGATTTCAGGTCAGGAAATTGGCTAGGCTGTGCGAGGCCTTCTTGAGTTATTACGGCTGTATACGGTAATTGGGGTTGTTGTCTTGTTGAAACGTCCATCTTCTCCCCAGATTTGGTTTCTTGGCTGATGAGATTAAATTCTCTTATATGTCCTGGAGCAATGTTTCATTCAATGCTTCTTTCTCCAAACATCACGAGCTTGAATTATTGCCAAACAGTTTCATCTGACCAGAGAATATTATTCCAAAAGAGTTCTGATTTCTCTAAATGCTTTAGACACATCTCTGCTCTTCTGTTTTAGCAAAGTGAGGTGTAGGAAAGGAGATAATTGCGGTGCAGTTCATTTGTTTATTGTTCTCTGTGTAACTGTTGCTCCTGCTGCTTTCAGGTCGTCCTGCACCTCTAATCGAGTGACTGCTGTTTTCTGTCTTACTTTCCTTATCTGAAAGCGTGTTGTGAAAGATTAGTCGTGGTTCTACGTGCATACTGTATTATCAAACCAACTGTACCGAAAGGGATGCTTAAGTTCTTTGCTCTGGCTGTGTAGATTCCTCCATTTGAGTGTAATAATAATAATGTTGTCCCTGAGAACTTTAGGAAGCTCCTTCACCTTCACCTTCACCATGATTGCTTGTGAAATCTTCTTTTCTTCTTCTTCTTCTTCTTTTATAATGACACCAGGAGCAATTTCTATCTAGAACTTCATGTATTTAAATGGAAGTGTCCAAATACTTATTTCCCCTCACTGTACAGTGTATTGATACATAGTTTTAGTTCTTGATTGGATGTGAATGCGTCCTAGTGATGCAGTAAAGCAGTGTAAGTCATAAGTCCTGTCTTATTACAGCCTTATTTCTTTGCTTGTACTGTAATGAGTTATATGGTGGTAATAATTTTCAGTACGGTTCGAATTGCAGCCTTGGTTAGAAAAATATAGCTTGTGGCAACGAGCTAGCAAGCCAAAGCCTGAACTTCGTGTGAGGAGCGCAGAATTTGTCCTGCATTCAAAGACACATATCTATTAAATGCCCCGTGAATTATAAAACTCACATGCGCTTGACACTAGACAGACTCTACGGCCAAAATGAGATCTGAGATGGAATTTCTGAGATGAACTTTTTTCCCCTGATGCGCTCATATGTATTTCGAATCCAGCCGTCCTCATTCTAAAATTTTGACTGGAGAAGCGAATTATACAATAAGTAAATGTTTTACATTGCACTCCAATGAGGAGGAGGAGGTGGAGGAGGAGGAGTCGCTTGCTTTACACATTTTTCACGATATGCATTTATGAATCTACTGGATAGAAGTATTTAATGCATTTCATTCGGATTCTTGCCAACGTATTTGTCTGCAATACAGTGAGATTTTTGTGGAAAAGCACACTTTGACGATGTTTCCTGTTAGTCATGGTGTTGCTCAAAAGGAACGTCTCGTTCATTTGGACTTGGTCTGAAAAGAGTGAGTACAGGAGTGAGAAAAAGGTCAGCAATCGACACTTCGGTCACACATTTACATTTATTTACCCAAGCACATAATCTAATATCCAGTATAATGGGAATGTTTGTAACTCCATCATCAGCTGAATCATCTCTCTAATAACTTCCTTTGGCGACAGCATTTCAATAAATAGTGCTAATGTGCATGTGTGATCTGAAAAATTGCATTGCACTGCAAAAAAAAACGACACCTTAGCAAGTGGAAATATCTTGAATATAGTCAAATCTATCTAGTATTTCCTATAATAAGATTACAATAAACCAAATATAAGCTCATTAAACCTATTTCAAGCCATTCGTACTCATTTAAAGATTGTCTTGTTCTACTGGCAGATAATTTTGCTCATTTTAAGCATTTATTTCTAGAAAGAAGCAAAAAAAAAAAAAAACCTCAAAAATCTTTAAATGAGTACAAATGGTTTGAAATAGGTTTGATGATCTTATATTTGGTTTATTGTATTCTTTTAATAAGAGATACTAGATAAATTTGACTTTATTCAAGACAATTTCACTTGCTAAGGTGTTTTTTTGCAGTGTAGTAAGCATGCTTTGTATATTTCAGTAAAAGTTTAGTGTGTTGTGGTGAGTTCGATAGCCGTGGTGAGTTACCCTCCAGGGCTGGGGGTTCGAATCCTGCCTCTGCTCTGTGTGTGCAGAGTTTTCATGTTCTCCCCGTGCTTCAGGGGTTTCCTCCGGGTACTCTGGTTTCCTCCCCCAGTCCAAAGACTTGCGTTGTAGGCTGATTGGCATTTTCAGATTGTCTGTAGTGTGTGAATGGGTGTGTGCATGTGCCCTGTGATGGGTCCCTTGGGATAGGCTTGAGTTGTTGAATCTATAAATGAATTCCAATGTTTTTATTAATTTGATGCGCTCTCCTGTAAAGAAAACGGGCAGAGGGATAAGATGACCCAGCTCTCATCTGCTATCCTTACAGGTCACTTCAAGTGTTCTCCGTAAAAGAATTGATCCTCGAGATGTCTTCAATTTAGATGCGTCTCCTCTGATGCAAGAAAAAAAACCTTTTCTGGGACGATACACTTAATAGCAATTAATTAATTCATTAATAGTGTCATATTCACTGTATGTATTTAGTATTGGCCTCAAATGGCATTCCATAGTTAAATATTCCTTTCTGCTTGACATTTTGTGACTACATAAAAAAACTGTCAGACAGTGGCGCTCGATACTTAATACTGCTCTTTAAATTCTGTTGGTTTCGGATGTGTGAATGTGCAGCGAATATGTAACATAAACCCAACTGTACAACTGTAATATTAAGTTATAATTTTGAGAAATGTCAATAAAATGATAATTTCATTTCCTAATGGCTCCCGCAAATTTCATACCTGCCCTTCGGCCATATTAACAGGCTATTTCCGATCCTGAAACGACTTTCAATTTGTGAGAAATCACAAAAATTAATCTGGTTGCATTATCACGTCCATGTATTTTGCACTTTTCATTAGAAAAGCCCCAAAATCTATATTTATTAAGGCATAATCATAATCCACCATGGGACCCGGTTAAGAAAGCAAAGCAGACTGCATTTTTTTTTTTTTTTTTTAAGTGTTTGCACATTTTAAAACCTTAACATTTCTTTGTACTCCTTGATGTGTTGCATGTCCATAGTGCGCTAGCACTTCATCTTCATGGTGTACAATTGCATCTGTGTCCTTTAATAGCGTGAGCTGAAGTGAATACGGAGCCAAAATCGGTTCGAAACGTAAAACCTTCGAGATAAACAACTCAGGAGTAAATCCATTAACTTAATGGTGCAGAAATAAAAGGTTTATGAGATGCCACCAGCACCCTCTCGATATCACTGTGTACCAGAGATTAAAAAAGCCTGTCTTTTCATCTTTTCATCTCCACTTCCACGGCCTGTTGCTTCACAGGCATGTCAGCGGCTCTCCTGTTAGCTGTCAAAAAAAGAAAAAAAATGAATTGCGCTTTAGAAATGCTTCTACACAGATACATTATGCCTACATCACATTATGCCATAGCTTACACCGAGTGTTGGTGATGATTTTGAAAAGATTTTTGAAACGTTCTGCTGACAGGAAATGAGCTCGAAGGCCTTCTTTAGACGACGTGACATGTTTGCTCAAGCTCACTCGCTTTCCTCATGTGCTGATGTGGAAAAGTGACATGGAATAGACTCCGAGCTTCACCCAAACCTGCTAAACAAGGTTAAAGTTAGACTATCCTGATATCTAACTATATACCCAAAGCTTAGCACTTCATTAAATAAATCCCTACGATTTTTATATCGGTCTGATCTCATGACTCGGTCTACAAACAAGCGAGAGCGATCGCTGGCCAAGCTGTGAGCACCGGAGATGGACCAAATCAACCCTTGGCCCCTTCGTTTAGCCATTTACAGTGAAATCATTCAGAACAGCGTTTCTGCGATTCACAGTGTTTGCTTTTAAACATGTGGTTCAAACCTGGAAACAGGCCCGACTCAGATTATAACTTTATATTAGGATCCTACAGAGAGTCAATTACAGCCAGTCCTGTTAAATAAATCAGTGAGGAAGAGTGGGGGGTTGAGGGGGGGGGGGGGGGGGGAATGGCACATTGGCTCATATTTTAAATGTATTTGTGAATTGTCGCTTTTCTTTTATTGCTGTTTGAATATGCTCAAGATTTATTTCCCCTCTCCCCTCCTCTCTGGTATATCCATCAGGTTGTGCACAGTATATTGTCCCTGCGTACTCGGGGGAACAGCGGCTGCTGTTTAGGGTTGCTGAGTACCAGATAATGAGGGAGAATGGAGGTGATGGATGAATTCGGAGAGAAACGTTTGGCAAAGTCGGACTGCCACAGACTTTTTCGCGGCATGATACTAATGTCCATCAGCCCATGTGGCTGCCTGGGGCGCTTGAGTTACAGGACAAATGAAGGAGAGAGACGGATGAGAAGAGAATTCCACGATGATGTACAGCCGGCCGTAGAAATGACTCTCACTTGCGAGAAAACTGCTAATGAAAAAAGACGGGTTTGGTAAAGAACAGTAACAAAAGGCTTATAGATGCTAAGTTGTCTGTCCAAATTAAATGTTTAATTATGCATTAGCATAGACCTTCCTGAACGTCTCACGCATGGGAAGCACTTTTGTAATTACTCGTTTAGGAAAATAACTGATATCCTGCAAGCGTTCTGCGTCTACAAGGGGGAAAAAAACGCCTACGTTAAAGTGCAATTTCATTACCACACCCCTGCCATCTGCCAATCAAAATGACTGACGCGCCAATATCCCAATGGACCACAGCTTCTTTTTATTTTCCCACAGAGAATTAGGCAGAGGGCCACTTAACTGCCCCGGTGGCGTTTACTGCCCTGAGTAAACAAACCCTGGCATTTATGGCGCAGTATCTCCAACTTGCGCCACAGCCAAGAAAACTTTCTCTAAACTTTCGGAAAAGTGGAAAAGAAGCCGTGAGTGTGCGCTGCTGCCAGATGCACTGACTGCAACACTCTGCTCGAAGGGCAAGCATGTCAGCTCACGTTAAATGAGCGATATATTCATTTAATCACCCGTCCATCCAGCCATCAGTCATTCAGTAACACGCTTGTGGTTTGGATGAAACGGGAGAACGTTTTAGAAATGGGGGTGGTGGTGGTGGTGGTGTGTGTGTGTGTGTGTGTGTGGGGGGGGGGGGGTATACTCAGAGTCTGGTGATGCAGTTTTTAAACTCACAGGACTGGAAATGTCAAAGTCTGGTGCTGCTTGAGAACTGGAAAATCGTGAGCTCACCGATTAAAAAAAAACAAAAAAAAACCATGTAATTAGGCGAATGTCAGTAAACAAACTCAAGTTCTGATTAGACTCTGATGAAATGAGTTTGCACACTGAGAAATTCACTGCAATCCAGTGCCACGATGTGACAGGTTTGGTTTTTGTCTTGAATATTGGTCCCCTTGTTCCAAATGTCTTCTGGCTTAGACCTTCACTTGGTGAAACCAAAAAGGCCACCCATGAAATTATAAAAAATAACAAAACAAGACGAGGCTTCAGACATGTATGCGACTAAGTTAAGTATTACTCAGACTCAGAATCCTTCGTAAGAAAATACAAAAACGATCCCAAACCACACACATCAGCACACCAGCCCAGTGATACAGTATGTTTCATCAAACGCTTGGGCTGACGATGTAGATGGAACTACTGTTACAGGGTGTTCGTCTGGGCCTTATCCAAAAATCTCCGTTCGCAGTGCGGTTTGTAGCGCCGGAGCGGCAGATTCAGGAGCGGTACAGCTATGGTCATGTTCTGTCTCCTGTAACAATAAACCAAAAAGAAATTAAAATTGTGAGCATGTTATCAAATAAGAAATTACAGCCCACAAAGTAACAACCGGGATAAACGGACTCGTAGCACATTCATGACACATTCATAACATCGTAATGAGCATGCACATGTTGACGCTATTTAACAAAAAAAACAAATCTATGTCCACGTGACAACGGTGGTTTAGTTATTTTACTTCGGTTCATTTTCAAACGACTTTGTTTTCAGTGTGGACGGGAGACCAAAACGCAGACATGCACTAGGACTACGTCTACAGAAATATCGATAAACATGTGGGCGGGGCCTGAGTTGGCCACCGTTCCGCTTGGGAGGCCCACTGCACCTCTTTAGGACCATGAGAATGTGGTTAGCGATGAGGGCTCCGTTTCATTAGCGTGAGTGGCAGGGTTGGAGCGGCTGCTGAGAGCAGAACGTCAGCTCCTTGTTCTATCCCATCCCAACACCAGCGTATTGATAGGGGTGCACTCTAGAGGCATAACCATGAAGAGGTATAGCCTTTCTGCATCCAGTGACTCTTGCTTCTCCCTCTCAGTTTTGTTGTCAAGGGGGTGCATTAAAAGGTATGCATTTTTTTTTTCCCTTTATGACTGTCAGACCTGCATTGCAGATGAGATCATTAACCCTCTGTTCACATAAACAAGCAAAAAACTATATTGTATACACACATACTGTATATACATATACACACACACACACACACACACACACACACACATATATATATATACATATATACACACAGTACGGTGCAAAAGTTTTAGGTGGCCTATTTTTTTTTTAGTACAAACTTTGTTATAGATTTTTTATTTTATGACGTCTACATTCTCAAGTCAGTACAAAAAAACATTTTAGATTCCCAAACATTAGTTTTCTAGCACAAAATGAAATGTTACAGAAAAAATGTTTGTATGTCATTAAAGAAAGCAGCATATTACGTAAGAGACACTTTTCAGACGAAAAAACACAATGAAGGCTGCTGGGTTTTGCTGCAAAAATAAGAAGCGAGTGCGAAAGTCAAAGTGTCCAGAAGAACTGTGTCTGGTTCTGCAAGATGCTCAATAAAACTTACCAGCTCATTTCCTTATAAAACTGTACCGGAGACTACTATTTTTATTTTTATTTTTATTTTTTTTGTCACACCAAATATTGACTTTGTTTCATTTTACTACAGTTTACTGCTCTTACTCTTACTGTTTTTTTTTTGTTTTTTTTTTAAAGATGTAGAATCATTTAATTTCATTATTTTGAAGGCATCTTTGCTCTACAGCATTTCTTTGCATGTGCCTAAAACTTTTGCACAGTACTGTATATCAGAATTCCAGCTTTCATTTCCTCATATTTACATCTAGATGTGTTAAACAACTTAAAAAAATGTCATCTTTTGTTTGAACCTACCCATTTTTTCAAGTTATCAAAAATTTCGGAACACCTGATTGTTAGGTGTTTCTTGTTGCCCATGTGTTACCTGTTAAATTGACTGTTTAAAGAATTAATAGCTCTGACTGTCTAAACTTGGTTTGAGATCTAGGTTTCGCCTGTGAAGACTGCGTTTGTTGTTAAAAAGGATAAACCAACTTGAAGCCCACGGCGCTGTCTGTGGGAGAAAAGCAAGCCATATTGGCCACGCCCTTAAGCAAGAACAGAAGTGGTTGTGACAAACTACAAGCGACTCTTCACTTGCTAGTGTGAACGTAGGGTAACAGAATATTAACGTAGCATCAAAATGAAAACGAGCAACAATTCACCAGTAGTTACCGACTACACAGCTAACAGAGAATGGTATTAGAATGCTGAGTAGGTTGAACATACTGTAGGTTGGGCTTCAACGTTATAATGTTCCGCCAATGTTCTAAAAACCATAAGCTATAATGGTTTGCCTCACAAAGCCGCTTACACAACACTTCCAGATTCCTCTCCCTTGTAGAAATGTTTGTTCCTACAGCTAAAATGGTTGCAGCAATGTTGTAGTGACGTTCACAAAACATTAACAGAATTGTGATGTTCATTAAATGCTTCATTAGCCCAAAATGTTCTGCAGGTTTGTCATAAATAGATTGCAGATTAGCATAAAATCACCCTCATTTAGTTCAAACCCGAGGCCCGGCTAGTGCCTCGCTGGTGTTTTCAGATCTGAGCCATATGGCCACTTTTCTCATCGCATATGTTCCAGATATCTCGTCCTTGCCAAAACCCTTCACTGGGCAGAGGGGATTTTGTAAAAAAAAATGTGGTGTGAGTGAGACATATGAAACTTGTTTGCGTTTCAGTTTCTCGTAAATACTTCGAGTTTTCCTTGATGACAGGTTTCACTGAGTGACGGTAATGCCTCGGACACAGATGTAGCAAAGTGGCGTGTCTCGTTTGTATGATGTGTGTTTAAGGATCGTTACTTTAATCTGTCATTTGATTACACTGAGTACATTGAGCGAGACATTTGTAAATGCCAGATGATGAGCAGGAAACAAAACAAACAAACAATAAAAACAACAACAACGTATAGAGCTAATATGAGCTTTATCACATTTGCCTTCCTCCCTACTGTCAGATCTGTTACAACCAGATGGGCATGTTTTCCAGGCCTGGTTTTATTATTAGAAGGTATAAATCTCTCTTCATGCTCTGCATCTTAAGGTGTTCTATCAAACCAGAGAATACAGAGCAATCCTTCTGGCATGACATATAAAGGCCTTGCACCATTTTTTCCATTTTTATAGGACACAATACTTGATAATCATCTGCTATTAATTCGAGTCTTGATTAGCTGAGACAAAAATGGAAAAAATTAAGATTAATAAAGCTACAAATGCTGCTAAGAGGGGGCCACATCGAAGCACTTCATTAATTTATTTATTTATTCCCGCTCTGCAGACCAGGCGTTTGGCGAAATCATGGCCTCACAGCTGGTCATCGTTATTGCCTCGGCATGCGCGGCCACCTGTTATCAATAAACGGCTGCTCGCTCTCGGTCTTTCTCACCCGAGTCCGTCTGCAGAAACTTGCTACATCGCAGAGAGCTGAGAACATCCCCGCTGTTATCCAAAAAACGCCACATTCCGTCCAAATACGTGGGAATTCATAATGTAAAAAGCACTAGGCCAATACACATTACTTTTACGCTCGATGAGCACGCAGACAAATTAACTGCCCCAGCATCGGGACTCTAAGTGGATGTAAACGCTCACGGGATATAGACGGATTTGAAAGACTAACCCAGCCATGTGATGTGTAGAAGATGAATGTGTGTTTGAGGGGCTGGGTGGAGGGTCGACAGAGGGAACAGTCTTCCTGAACATGCTAATAGCAAATACATAAATCAAGCGCTCGATATCAGCCAGAAATGAGCTGCGTGTTGCATGTTGCAGAAACGTCTTCCAGAGCCGTCATTAACTCACGCGAGTTGAAACACCCTGGGGGGATGTTTTATCATAAATAGTGGCCAAGTTAAGCGAAAGTGATGTAACTTACACTCAATTGAATGGCTGTCTGTGTCTGGTTTAACGTGGAGATAAATAACAGTGATGACGTCAGGAAATAGTTGTGTCTCCAAAGTTCTATAAACAAGTCTCTTCCCTCGACAGACATTTTGGCAATGCCCCTGTGGAATTATTTTAAATTATACACGACCAAAGGAGAGACCCATCCAACCAAATCTGATAGCCAAATGGATGTTTACATAATGGCTTTTACACGGTGCACTATATCACCAAAAAAACATTTTTAAATTTAGAATAGCTTTAGAGTTAGCTAGCTAGTTGATAACCAAGCCGATGCCTTCTACAGTTTATGTAGTGCACCACATGGCCAATAAAAAGCATGTAGAAATCTAAAAGCTAAATTTGCTAGCTGTACATCTAGATACTGTAGTTTCTCTGAAATATATCCATTTTAGATTTTTACCATTCATATATATTCAGCTAGGTTTGGGTCTAAGCTGAAGCTTAAGATGTATTAGCTGCTGTGCTGCCTTTAAATAGACAATAATCCATAATAAACTGTCTATTCACTGTATTGTCTTCACGGTATATAGGGTTGAGAGGTTAAAACCCATTACGTTTGAATGCTTTTAGGATAACATCAGCCCAAGGTCAGTCACAACAGTCCTAGAAACCTTAAATCTGCATGTACAGTACATCAGTGTTAGAATCAGAATTCTGCTTATTCTCGACTTACAACGTTATGTTATGACCGTTTGACCTTCATCAAAAGCGCCCGCTATAGGCGGTGTGGTTATGCAAGTTGCGCTTGATCATAAGTAGGTCACATGACCATAATGTACTGTATGTAGTTTCCCCCTGGATATAACAGAATCTTAAATAACATGTCGATTCACATGGGATGTATATTACCTGCATTTTTCTGCAGGTCGTTTTGTAATAGGTAAAAACTTTCCAGACACAGGAGTACACAGTCTGTAAAAAAAAATTGCTAATAAGATGGATTTGGACAGGACTAAAATCCCAGAGATACACTGGTAATTACTCCACTTCCTCATGTCAAACTAATCAAGTCTGAATGAAGCTTAAGGATGCCATGGATTTAGGCTTCCGAGTGGCTAATAGAAAAGCATTCGCCCTATCGTCCAGAGAATCCCAATGATGCCACAGACATCCATGTCTGGGAGTCCAATACAACAAAGTTGGCTGTGCTCTCTGGGGGGGGAGGGACATACTGCCTTTCCCTTGTCAATCACAGCGACACTAGCCAGTGTATGCGGAAGAGGGCAAGTAGCGCTGTCCTCCGAGAAATTATGTTACACTGACCTGTGACGCAGTATGAGCAGCAATATGAAACGGTACAGTTAGCTGGCTTCACATGTCTTGGGGATCGTTTGCATTAGCCTCCACGGTTGGTAGCTGTCGTACCAACCGTACCAACCAATCGGGGGGAGCTGGCTTGTGGGTGGGTATTGGCCAAAGAACAAATTAGGGGAAAAAGAATGCCATGGATATTGGGTGTTTGCTTGGAAGTATAATTTGCTGCAGCAATAAGGAAAAAGCAACACACCGCATTCATTGTGAACTGGCAGGACAGACGACATGAACGTGGCATTTGTTGCTTAGAGAAGAAAGTGAAGCACCAACAACTGACACGTGTGGCTCATCAGAAACATCTGCAGGTAATGGCAAAACCACTGTTCAGTATTTACAGTCTCCTAGCATTTAAATCCCTATTTGAGGGATTACACCGTTTCCATACACACAAATATATATATATATATTTTAAAAAAAAATTGCAATAAACATAACAAGAGAACTTTACCATGCTCCTGTTTAATATCTGATATGTAAAGATGTTCTTATAGATGGAGTTTTGTTCTTATACTTTGACTTTTACCCGTGATTACGTCCATATACTGCCTCACAGGGGCACTCAAGGCAACGAAAGACAGAGTCACCGAGTTAACCTTTTCAAACCTGAACTTCCAAATCAAGGTATTCCAGAGCTGTGAGCTGTTGATCATCTTCTTCCACTGATGAATGATTCCATATGTTTCCCACAGAGTGACATATTTAAGTTATTAGCTCTCTTAAATTTCTTATTGTCAGAAACAAATTTCTCTGCAGCCACAGTGAAAGAATGAGGAAAACATTTTCGCTATCAGCCTATACTCTGAACATCTTGAAATCATCTTGAAGTGTGTTTGAGGCCAGGCCTGTGCTTCAAACTAGATACTAAAGATAGAAAGGCAAAGAACAGAAATGAATCAAATAGTCATTTTTTTTTTTTTTTTTAATGCAGCAATGATGACACTTCTTCATTAAAGCAGGATATTCTGAGCGACTAGAACACAAAGTAGTCACAGTGGGGACTTTTCCACACTTTCATTTTTTGGTACATTTGGTGTAGCTGTTTTTGAGCATCAGAGAGGTCCATAGATCTGATCTCATGTTCCTGGTCCTGTTGAAAATGGTGGTTTTGGGTTCACTTCAGTGGAACCGTGGTGCAGTCCACATCAGCTATCTACTCTCAGCAATGCACGCAGAGTAACGTGATTGGTCCAACTTATCACAGTACTTCCTGTTTCAAGTTTCTTGTCGGAGGAACGTCTTATTGACACATAAACCCAGACTGGTGGGCTGTAATTAGCTCACCTTTGAGGTGTGAATCTGAGAACATCATGAAAAACGTGTTCAGACAGGTACCAAAGGAAAATAATAAAAACAATAAACAGATGAACCCATCGCCTTCCATTTTGCAAACCTGCATGCACAAAAGTGACGTCCTGCTTAATCAATGCTTGTCTCGTTTTTCTCTTTTTTATGTTTTCTCAACTGCACTGTCACTTTGTCATGCACGCCTTAGCAGCTTGAAAAGACAGAGAAGAATGCCAGTAGAGATAAGGAAGATGCTGGACCGCTGAGGGCAATCTAACAGATAAATGTAAACAGCAGGGTGAAGCACTACTCCCGGCCCAGGTGAAACCTGCCATGGCTCTCTCTCACCCTCCTGCCAGGTGAAGCCATGTGTAGAGAAGAGCGATCATGATAAGAGGATTAGTTTATAAAACATCTCGCCACCAGCTGGCTTCTGCCACAAAAACCCTCCAGCCCTCAAACTCACCCATGGTACGGGTATGATGATGAATGGTTCCATGCATCAGCTTATTTGTGAATAATGTGATGGGAAGTGGGCTGTTATGCAGTGCATATACAAGAAAATGATCCAGATGGTTTAGGATTCTTCAAGTTCTTCAGGAACCAACATGGCCTCAATAATTTGTTGTTAGTTTTTGTTGTTATTAGGCTTTGATTATGTGGAGCATCCACCAAACAAGTCGCCGTTAACGAGCTGTTACTGTTACTGAAAATCTTCTGACCAATCAGAATCGTGAATTCAACAGCAATATGGTATATTGTTAATTATAACATTAATAGACTAAGTAGCAAAGTCCATTTCAGTCAGGTCACCTGAACACCAGCACATTGAAACCATTTTGTGATCATGATGCTACCAAGACACAGCGATGCAAGAGCGCACTGACGCAAAGCGATGTTTTATGGGCTGCCAGGGTCTGGAAAAGGCGCATGTACAGATGTTGCAATGGAAGTAGTTTATCACCACAAGACATGCACTGACTGCACTGGAAAAGCTTAGAAGCACGATTCTCCTTTCATGTATCTCATTACTTACTGGGACTAATTCTGTTTGATACTATGGAAGAAGATGGCAGATGCTTTCCAGAAAGCGAGTGTTTTTCCTGCATGCGTTTGAGTTGTTTGTCTGCGATGGCACGGCGATGATGTTGCTCTATCTCAATGTGGATGGATGGAGGTGGGTGCATCTCTTCGCCATTGATGTCCAAAGCTTTTCGTGACTTAGAACGTTGCAGACAACACCAGGAATGCGTTCAAGAAGACCATGTCTGGGCCTGCATGCTTGAGACTCGGTCGGCCAAAGCCAAAGCTTTTGTCGGGTCACGACAATGTCTCTTTGGAATAATTTATGCTAAAGAGATGGCTGAGAAGCCTCGGGCGGACTAGTTATTTTGAGAACCTTGAGAGGTATCCATGATGATGACTGGGCCCTCTTGGGGACTCGAAGACAAGTTCCTCAGACACAGAGGAAACAGCATGTGGTGACATACTTAATCAGACCAGAATGTGGTGTGGATCAGCGTTTCCCTGACAGATGTGTCCTGGACTTTCTGGAGGAATTTGGGGTTCTGGAGCAACACTGCAGTCTGTGGTTGCAATAAAACCAAATATAAAAATGTAGACTGCATTTAAAAACTATGCATCATTTTGGCAAATTATGTAGAAAACATGCCTGAGCACTAGATATGTCACTGAATACATGAGCAGATTAATTTTTTGCCAGAAATCTGGTTGAGACTAGAGGTGTGCTGGGATTCCACAGGACACCAGTTTTTACTTTCATAAAATGAAGCTTGCAGGACAAAGAACATGAACGTGAGTCACTAAGCAATGCATTCATTCATTCATTCATTCATTCATCCATCCTTAGTAACTGCCTGGTCGGTGTTGCCGTGGTTTTGTGGTGGTTAGGCCACGCCCACTTTTGGTTTGAATCCGAACCTAGATACACACTGATACAGATAAAGATTTACACTGTAGATTAGGAGATTGAGAGTTTTGGATAGACGTGGTGTTTGCATTACCAAGCTATGAAGTGTCTCCAACCATCATAGCTATTTAGCCCGAGTTTAAAAACAAACAAATAAATAAATAAATAACACAACAAAATGTATATCGTGTAAGCAAATAAAACATGATAAAGATTAAAAATCACAATAATACAAATTTTAAACAAGCATTAATAATATAATAGTTATAATAATAATATCCGATTATATTTATTACATATAATATAAATAGAATATATTATTATTATTATTATTATTATTATTATTATTATTATACAATTAAATACAGAAAAATTAGATTTAAGTTGCTAAATTTAGTAGCAAGAACATTCTTTAAACAAATTGTAATAATGTAATGGAAATAACAGTAAAAACTAAAACCCTAAAACCAAATGGACATTTTTTTTTCAGGAACATAATATGTATATTGTGTAAACTACGAATTAAATATTTTTAAGGTTTTAAAATTAGTAATAAAAATTCCTTAAAACAAATACTAACAACATAAAAGTAATAATTGTACAAATAAAATAATGATTAAAAAGTCCATAAAATGAACCATAAAACTTTTTTTTTTTTTTTTTTTTTTTTTTTTTTTTTTGGTGACTGGATCTGGCATTCATAGTCTTGACTTTCCTGCTTCCAGTGCTAATATTTTAATTAATTTATTTGAATGATTTCATAATAGTGTAATGATTTCTGGAGCAACATTGTAGTCTCTGTGGTTTCAGTATCAACCCAATATATGGCAGTGCTTCAACAGTAATAGAGATATAATGTAAGATTTTTTGAGTGTACATCCAGACATTATTCGTTCACCCATAATCATGAAATCCTTCTGTTCCTGTAGAAGGTTTCACACACACACACACACACACACACACACACACACACACACACACACACACGCTGTTGCTCGCTTTTCAAGGTGGTTCCCAGGTTTCTGGTGCTGCTGGCCAGCAAACAGTCCGTGACTTTAGTGTGATGTGCTTTTACATGTCGAGAACCAAAGCCTCTCAGCTCCAACGATCGTCTCCACCGCACAAATTCACCACCATTTGGGCCACTAGAGTGCACTTATTTCTGAAAATGACATCCATGCTTCTGATCAACCACAGCTTGAGTGGTTACAGGTCGGACGCAGCGTGATCGTCCGTTTTTAACCCCAAGGTCTGAGGACAAACCCTCGAGGACATTATGAACTCGGATCCAAACACGCTAATGACCCACTTGATTAATTATCAACACACACAACAGCGCTTAGTAAACAGAAAACAAAAACCACTCCATACCCAAGCTGTATTTATTTTCAATGGCGGCATTTTGGGGGGGAATACTTGTTTTGATAAAATCCTGTCAAGAGTAATTTTTTTTTGGGGGGGGGGGGGGGGATTTTGGCAGAAAATCGTCGGCGCACTTGTGAAAACAAAATTAGTTTAGTCGCTCTCCTAAGTGTATCTAGCAGGCTTTAATATTTGCTTCGGACGCATCCTTCAGCTGGCTGATGAGAAGATCGCATTTCAAGATCCTGTAAACTTCGCATGGAAGTAAAACACATCTGTTTAATCATCGAGTGCTTACCATCTCCACTTCGCTCAAAACACCCTGGAGCTGAGGAACATGGATGAAGAAAAACAGAGATCCAGCTTGTCCACAGTCACCAGCTTCAGACGCAGAAACACATGCTAACTGAGTGAAATGTCCTGTAAACACACACTTAAAATCAGCCCAGGTTAAACTATTTTATTCTACATAATGTATCTTGTAAAGAAACAAACCAAAGAAACCCAACTTGATGAAGACAAGACATGGTGACATGACATTACATTCCAATCATATTCCAATTATAAGGCTGGAAAACAATTATGCTATCATCATTATTATTCATTGCTGCAGTACAGGCAGACGCTTTTATCCCAGAGCCCTGTAAATGGATAAAAAGTATGACATCCTTCATTTAAAAAATAAAAAATTGTAATCGTTGGCAAATTTCTGTAGTATAAGAGAAATAAAACACCTTGAGATATGCTGTTATTGGAAAATAATCAACCCCGGGGTGGTAACAGTAACTCTGCTTCATCACACCACCAATAGCTGTTGATTATTTTCCTACAACTGCATGATATGGAGTGTTTTATTCTGTAAAAATAATATTTTCATTTCAACCAGTTAGAGTTGAGTAAGTCACAAAAGGCCAAAGGAAACATTCATAAGAGGTAAGAAGACGTTAGTGTCCTTCATTTTAATAGTTTAAAGGATTTACTGCATGGAAAAAAGTGGAAGTATAGATAATGTATAGGTAATGTGTCAAAATCTTACTGAATTAAAAGTGGAAACCAAAAATGTACTTCATATTGAAAAGTACAAAGTAAACATTTTTAAAATGATGAGATTAAGTAATGTCGTTAATTTCTTTATCTAAGAAACGGCACCATTTTGACTTTATTCATTCTCTGTGAGTTCGCCTCTCACATTCATGACTTACGCTACCTAGTTTGCTAATAAATGAATCAGAACTAAATTATCCAATTAGCTATCACCATTAGCTAGAATTTGACTTGCTGCTTATGTTATCTTCTGAAATCGATGCTAGTCTAACCTGGCATTCCCAGCTGAAAAAAAAACCCCCAAACAATAGAAACCATCACAGACATTCTAATGGTTTCCACTACAAATACCAATACAAACCATCAGTTAACTATTAAAACTATCACCAGTACCATTATTGGTCCTTAATGGTATCCAGTGGAAATAACATGCCACCAACAGAAGGCAACAAATTACCAGTAGAGACCCACAGGGACCATTACAGTTTCCATTAAAACCAATACAATTCCCATTTTAACCATTAAAACCATTACAAATTCTATGAGGGTTTCTATTGTTTTTTTTTGTTTTGTTTTGTTTTTTGTTTTTTTCAGCTAGGTTAGCAAAGAAAACAGGCTAACTTAGTTAAATATAGCCAGTTAACATTAGCAAATTAGCAAAACTTACCCCAACATGCTGATGCTTTTCAAATTAGATTGCGTTCATAGATTGCATACTGAAACATTTTAGTGAGCTAGGGCTAAGAGCGCTCATCCTCAAGTTCCACTCTGCAGACTAGTAGCTGTAGCGCTAACTACATTGTGCAGCGTCACCACAGATGATGAACTGACATGATTCTTGATAGTTGGTTCTACATTGGTGAACCCGATTGGATGCTCTAAACCCAAATGATTGGACGCTCAAGTTAAATGATTAGGTGCTAATCTGAATCTGATTGATGTATAGTGTATAAATCATTGGCTGGAGGAAAGACAAGGATTTTTGAATTTTCTAGATTTGTAACGGGTACTGTGGAGGGCTAAATGTTTTTTTTTTTTTTCCTTAGACATGTAATTAAGCAAGAGTACGAGTATTCCATTTCTGTAACACACAAGTAAAGTGTAAATATGCCAAAATAATACTTAACTATAGTATCAAAATACTCAAGTATTTCCCACCCCTGTGCGTACCTTCGTGCGGTTAAATTAAGCCCTAGGCATAAAAACAGAAATACTGAATCCTTATTTTATTCACGTATTCACCACAATTCACTAATATCATATTGAGAACACAATAAAATACAACGCAGACATGCGTCCTTACCTGCGAAATTTAAATGTAACCCCCTGCCTTGACCAGTGTGTGCGTCAAAAGGATTGGCACAGAAACTCCAGTAATTATCGGCACATCCTGCACTGTTTGACCTCTGTAAGCCATCAGGCTTGAGTCACATCATCACGTTACCTTCTTCTTCCTCTCCTTAAAAGCTCGTCTTGAGTGGAATGCGTTATCTGGAGTCAGTCTCTTTAACACAGCAGTAATAAAACCTCATGGCGTAATGCCCACTGCCTCTTTAAAGCTGTATATTGCTGAGGTCTGTCTTTCTGGCTCTGGAACACTTCAACATCCGTTTAATATGCGCTAGTATATGCTTGTGTATGGGTGTCGGTGTGTGGGTGTGTGTGTCGGTGGGGTCGGTGGGTTGGAGGGGTTATATCCTGGTGGTAAGTTTTGACCTTATGGGGACATTTGGCTGCCCCCAAACACACAAAACTGCAAAATAAAAAGACATAAAGTTTGCTATTGGTTACTGAGGTTAAGGTGTAGCATAGCATTAATTAGCTGCATGAATATCTATGGCAGTGGATGGTCCTCACAAGGACAGTAAAACAAATGTGTGTGTGTGTGTGTGTGTGTGTGTGTGTGTGTGTGTGTGTGTGTGTGTGTGTGTGTGTGTGTGTGTGTGTGTGTGTGGGGTTGCATGGGAGAAGGGAGAGAGTAGTGCGAAAAAGCAACAAAATATATGGTATTTATTATCATTCATAAACTCCCTTGATGGGATTTACAAAAGATTTTATGAACTCCCAGCTCATCTCCTCCACATGGAGAAACGACCCACATGGAAATGAACGATCACCGCGTGCTGGAATGCTATCTCGGCTCATCTTGTTTTCCTTCGAGGTGCACATCAGGATGATCTGTAGCAGTCTGTGTCAGAGGTTTCTCCACCGAAAGAGCGCGAGGCTACTGGCTGAGTCAGAAAGAGCGTCATACTGTAGCTCGTCATAAAGAGACGAATTGAAAAGGGTGACTCCATGTTGGGGGTTCCATTTAATTACAATTATTATAATAATAATAATAATTATTATTATTATGATATTACATTTAAATATACTGTATGTGTATAATGTTAAACGACATTTTAGACGCAGATAGAGTGCCCTTCTCTGCAAGCTTTGTACATTTTTTCAGATAACTTAAAATTTAAATAAAACATACAAAAATGACAGTTTGCCTGTGCCAGCTCAGTATAAATACACTTTACCTTCAAATATAATCATTTTATGTAATAATAACAAATATAATAATTTTTTTTTTTTTTGCATTAATATGCGAATCCATTTAACATTTCCTATAGATTTTAGTTCAGTCATTCACCCCTGATACCTGAACACATTCACCCCTATACAATATGTGGAATATTCCAATATTACCTTAACAGGAAGTTGCATCATTAAAATTTCCTGAAGATAATGAAAAGAAAAAAATCTCATTCATTTTTCTTAATTTTCAGTAATATTATCAGATTTACTGATAAGGTCACTTTGAAAGCAGAACACTGTTCTGGCACCACAATTGTGTATTCACCCCCAGGAAAAGAAAAAAAGAAAAAAGAAACGAAAAAAACAAAAAAAAAAACAATGAAGAATTTGTACAAATTGAAACAAATTACTGGATATTTATATGAAAGAAGTCCTAAGAAAAGGTGTAAATGATAACTCCTCCCCTAACTCCACCCCTAAATTCACCTTTATAGAACTTTTGTTGTGTGTACCAATTCGTAATTATAATACCATGGCAAACGTGGTTGGAGTTATATGAAAGACATTGCTGGAAAGGGTATAAATGCTAACTCCGCCCCTATCCCCGCCCTTAACCCTACTTTTCGTGTGAATTGAGTCATGCAGATTGTTGTTAATTTGCAATTATGATACCATATTGGTGAAAACAGCCAGAAAACATGCATTCAAAAATGAAAACCATCAGCCAATTTACAACTTAATTTTGCACACTCATACATTTGCCTCAGTTTATTTATGTGCATACTATTTTGGTTGTTTTCTATAAACTATATGTTGTTTAATTCACTAAAACAAGCAGTTCCCCATTGTATCAAACCACATAGCAAACTCAAAGCATTTTTTGCAAATTGCTATTAATCTCATTAAAGATCAAGGGTATAAAAATCCACGCAACTATACATTTTACTATCATTCTTCCGTCCTCTTTTTCAGTTGAAGTGTTTTTTTTTTTCTTTTAAATTTTAAGGCCCACATTGGTTTTGTTCCCAATCCCACATATGTGACACACAATCTGCTCTGCTGCAGCCTTCCTTTGACAAATAGCGTGCAAAACCTGGCAGGTAAAAAGCTACACGGACGTGAAGTGCACTCCAGTGGTCGCTCTGCACGGTGGTCCTTATCTATCAGCCTATGAACCTGAGATGAATTACAGTGTCATGAGTGAGCAGCTCCCAATCTTCATGTCTGAGGCCCGGGATGGTATCTTGCAGAGCTTGATGGGCATCTGGTTTTAATCGTATCAAAAAATAGCACAGAAGACAGAGCAGCCCTCCAGGAAGTTTAACCCATGGGGTAATCATTCCTCTAATATCCTGTGCTAGACACAATTCATTCATCCAAATGGGTTTCTGAGAAGCTACGAAGACATATGTGCACGGGCCCTGAGGAGAAATGAAAGTCTGTTTTGTAACACCCTGTACGATGTGTACGGTAAAAGCTTTAGATGTGCAGTTATTTGTCCAATGTGCAGTGACGGCAGGTCGCAAATATTGAAGGGGAAGGCCAAAGTGAATTGCCTTGATTCTGCTATTGCAGAAAAAAATTCACATCATAAAAGAATTCTTTGGTCATGAGTTTTGATTGGCGCCATTAGCGGTCAGTTTAGTACCACTGTGACCAAAGACGGCCGAAGTTCTCTCAGTTGATTAAAATCTCAGAGTGTGAGCTCTGCTATGATGCTTGTCTAAATGCCACCAAACTTAGGGGGCAGGTACAAACTTGCTAATGTCGATGGTGAAACATAAATGAAACATGCTAAGGGACAGAAAAAATATCCTTATTACCTCAAGCTCAAGTGTTTACACAATCCAGTTTTTTTTTTGCAAAAGCTGATTTCTGGATCACGTAGATGATGCAGTCATTTTCTTTCATCGCAGGGCTATCGTTGGAGGATTTTCATCGTATAATCTGAGATGGAGGACACACATCACATCAAACATAGATTTCAGACAACATTTTATTAAATACAGACAAGAAAGACAGACAGCATTTTAAGCATTTCAAGTCATCAAATGAATGCAATGTATAGGAATCTTCATGAATCTACAGTCTGGTCTATAAAGAAATCAGCCCCAGCCTTGCCTTTACTTCGTAGAAGTTTTCCTACAACCTCTGGTGGTGTTATAGTTCATGTCAAGCCTAAATGGCTGAATAAGACAGCATAGACTTATTGTTAACTGCAAGGGGGCACATTGGCACATTGGCACATTGGCTCAGTGGTTAGCATGTTAGCTTTGCACCTTCAGGGCTGGGGGTTAGATTCCGTCCTGCACACTGTGTGCACAAAGTTGGCATGTTTTTCCCATGCTTCGGGGTCTTCCTCCGGGTACTTCTGTTTCCTCCAGTCCAAAGATTGATGCGTTGATGCGTTGTAGGTTGATTGGCATTTCTAAATTGTCCGTAGTGTGTAAATATATGTGCGCTAGTGCCCTGCTATGGCTTGGCACCCCGTCCAGGGTGTCCCCTGCCGTGTGCCCCGAGCCCCTGGGATAGGCTCCGGGCTCCCCCGCGACCCTGTGTAGGATAAGTGGTACAGAAGGGATGGATGTTAACTACAGCATCTACTAAATGGAAATTAAATATGAGGCAAAAGCTTTGAACATGTTCAAAATAAAAGTTTGAGGTCTGTTGGAGAATGGTTAGCGGGTAATTTTTTTCATGACTTGTTTTCCCAAATAAATTCTTTTGCCGATTGTGTATCTGTTTGATATTAATGAACTCACCCCCTGCTCTGCATTAAAGTCTTCTGATAATCATTAAACGGCGGAGAAACCGATTCAAAGCAATACAAGTGCAGATGAGTCACTGAAAGTTATGCGAGAAGCGAAGCGTTTTTATGCCCGTGTGTCAAGGAAACATTCCAAGACCATGAAGTTTGAACTGGAAAAGAGAAGGAAAGGAGGGGGAGAACTTGTGAGAAAGATGGACTAGATCTGTATGATAGTCCAAGCTGTGGAATTCCATCATGCTTCCCATGGCCTAACTGCCTGTTGGCTGGAAACTTTAGGAGGTTTTATAGTGAATCGTCTTTGAACTACTCCAAACGGTGTAAAAGAGAGTCGGTGCACACCTGAGCACACTTCAGTTCAAAGAGGTTTTTAAATAAAAAAAAAAAAAAAATTATGTCAGAGATATGCACAGGTTATTTCTTACTTGTGCTGGGAAGTCAGGGAACAGAAGGGAAGTTCACTTGGTCAAATATTCCTTTGTTAAAAAAATAACAAAAAATGATCAGTTTTGTGCCAAAGGTTTTCAGTCTTTCAACCGAAGGGTTCTTTTTAAAAAAAATATATATGTGTAGTTCTCATACGGAACCCACAACAGGGGAGCTGAGTTCTCAGTTCTGTTTCCACCCACCTGCATGTGTGCGAATGTTAATCCTCAGTGCAATTGTTCTAGAATCCTTATTGTAGAGGCTTTTTGTGAGTGTTCTTGTATTCTTAGTG
This sequence comes from Cranoglanis bouderius, assembly GCA_023630585.1. Taxonomy (NCBI): domain Eukaryota; kingdom Metazoa; phylum Chordata; class Actinopteri; order Siluriformes; family Cranoglanididae; genus Cranoglanis; species Cranoglanis bouderius. The sequence goes on from CM042572.1 coordinate 2,512,765, forward strand.
GGAAGATGAATAATCTTAGAATTAGAATGGTACTAACATTCTCATCATTGTTTAGATTCGTCACGGTGGAGGTTCTACAGTTCTAGAATCCTTGGAGTGGTGGTTCTAGAATCCTATGGCTGGTGGTTCTAGAATCATTGGGGTGGAGGTTTTAGAATCCTTAGCATGGTGGTTCCAGGATTCTCTGAATTCTCAGGGTGGTGGTTCTAGAATCCTCAAAGTGATACAGTAGTTCTAGAATCCTCAGGTTGAGGTTCTACAATTCTCAATGTGAAGGATTACTGAAGCCTCTGGTAGTTCTAGAATATTTGGGGTGATGATTCTAGAATGCTGAGGGTGGTAGTTCTAGAATCCCTTGGGTGGTGGTTCTAGAATCCTTGAAGTAGAGGTTCTAGAATCCTCATAGTGGTGGTTCTAGAATCTTTGAGGTGGTCATTCTGGAATCCTCAGGATGGTCATTCTAAAATCCTTGGGGTGTCATCTGGGTGATCATTCTAGTGTTCTTTGATTGGCGCTTCTAGAATCCTCAGGGTAAAGAATTCTCAGTGTCTAGTAGTTCTAGAATATTTGGGGTGGTGGTTGTAGAATCCTGGGAGTAGAAGTTCTAGAATCCTAATAGTGGTGGTTCTAGAATCTTTGAGGTGGTCATTCTAGAATCCCCAGTATGGAATCTTTGGGGTGGTGGTTCTAAAGTCCTCTGGGTGATCATTCTAGAATTCTTGGAGTTCTAGAATCCCCCAGGTAATGAATTCAGTGCGAATTCAGTCCATAGAATCCTCAGGGTGGTGGTTGTAGAATCCTCAGGGTGGTGGTTCTAGAATCATCAATGTAAAGAATTCTCAGTGCCCAAGCCTGTGGTGTTTCTAGAATCCTCAGGGTGGTGGTTTTTGAATACTTAGAGCAGTGGTTCTAGAATTCCGAGCACGGAGGTTGTAGAATCCTTGGGGTGGTGGTCCTAGAATCCTGAGCGTGGTTGGTCTAGAATCCTCAATAGGAAAAAAAATCTCAGTGCCCTAACCCTCCAGTGGTTCCACAACCCTCAGGTTGGAAGTTCTAGAAATCTTGTGGTGGTGGTTCTACAATCCTTGGTTTGGTTGTTCTAGAATCCTCAGGGTAGTGGTTCTAGAGTTTTTGGGGTGGTAGAGCTAAAATCCTTATCCTCCTCATTGTAGCTTGTGTAGGTGCTTTTCTCTAATTACTGATACCAATTATTTCACTACAACCGTCTCCAGTTTTTTTTTTACAACAATCAGCTTAGTTCTACTGTCTAGTGGGCTGCGAGACTTTTTTTGTGATTGATAGCGGATGTGTGAGTTTTAAATTGTCAGGAAGGTCCATGTTAGCGTTGTCTTTCCTTAGAAGCAGATATTGCGGTTGAAACATGCTTACATACAAATGCAAAAACATGACATGAAGTAGTGTATGCCTCTGAAGCAAAATGAAGCAATAAACTTCTGTTGTTCCCTCTCACAATAAGTGTGCTGAAACATTTGTGTTTAATTTAACGGTGAGGGGAGAGAGAGAACAACAGCTTGACGAATGAGCCTGAGAGCGCTGTCATTGCTCAACAAAAGACTCGTCCTCGCAATGGCCTCATTTTTCTAATAACTTCCAGTCGCTCATAAAGAGAGACGAGAGTGAAAACAGCAGGGGATGGGAACAATCCATGACGAGCTTTTAAATATGCCCCGATGACCCACAGTAAAGCGCTCAGAGCCAACAGTCGCAAGGATGGAAAAGTCTTCCGTGTTATGATAACGCTGTTGAGGTGAGGATGACTACACCTGTACTGCCCATCTGTACAGAGAGTTTTTTCTTAAAGGTTTAGGTATCGGAAAAATTAAATGGAGACCGCTGTCCTGCCCAGTGTATTCCTCTCTTTCACCGATTGTTCCCGGGATAGTGCTTACTGAAGATGAGTCATATCTGCCTAGTGTACTTTTTGTTAACCGGTGTTTGTAACTTCATCGTGGCATATGATTTCTGTGAAATCTGTAAAGAATGATTAAATGAAATCATTTTTCATATCAGTCATATTTTAGCTCAAGTTATCCTACTTCCTCAGAGCACCTCACAGAAAATAACTCCGGGTAGTCAATACCATGTGAAGTTATTGAAAATGGACACACACCATCAAATTTATTGAATATGTTTTGGAAATATAGGTGAAGCCAAACCTTCGAAGGGAAGAGCAGTTTGGACGTCTTTGACCTTCTACTGACCTTGGTGGTTCTAGAGTCCTCAAGGTGATCATTCAAAAGGGTTGAATGGTTGGTTCTAGAATCCTGAGGGTGGGGGTTCTAGAATCTGAGATATTGGTTCTAGAATTTTTAGATTGGTGGTTCTACACTCCTCAGGGTGGCGGTTCTAGAGTAACCAACATGATCATTCTAGAATTCTCTGGGTGGTGGTTCTAGAATCCTCTGTGCAGTGGTTCTAGGATTCTTGGCGTGGAGGCTCTAGAATATTTTGGGAAGTGCTTCTAGAATCCTTGGAGTGGTGGTTCTAGAATTCTTAGAGTGGTGTTTCTACACTCCTCAGTGTGGTGGTTCTAGAGTAATCAACATGATCACTCTAGAATCCTCCGGGTAGTGGGTCTCGAATCCTTAGTGTGGTGGTTATAGGATTCTTGGGGTCGTGGTTCTAGAATCTTTGAGGTGGTGGTTCTAGAATCCTTATTGTGGTGGTTCTAGAATTCTCAGAGTGGTGGTTCTACATTCCTCAGGGTGGCAGTCCTAGAGTATTCAACATGATCATTTTAGAATCCTCTGGGTGGTGGGTCTAGAATCCACTGGGTGATTCTAGGTGATGGTTCTAGAATACTTGGTGTGGTGGTTCTAGAATTCTTAGAGTGGTGGTTCTACACCCGCCAGTTATTATCACCATGATCATTCTAGAATCCTCTGGGTGGTGGGTCTAGAATCCTCAACATGAAGAATTCTCAAAGCTTAAGCCTTTTGTGGTTCTAGAATTCTTGGGGTAGTGGTTATAGAGTCCTTCCACTGACCTTGAACTTAATCTAACCTTGATTTCATGCTGTGGTCTGAAGTTTTAAAAACTTTTTTACCATCAGGTTTTTTTTTTCACATCAGATTTTACAAGTACATGCTGCTCTACTGGTGCATTACCTTAAAAAAACTCGTCAAGGGTTAATAGTTATTTCCACTTAAAGTTCAAGGGCATTTCAAGAAGGTTAAATAACATCAGCAGATATCTTCCGGGTGTACATTTTTGGTTTAACGAGTGTTTGTAACTTCACTGTGGCATACAGGATTGACCTAGAGGTTCCTGATCCTTCCCAGAGCTTGCTTCCTCCTAAATGGAGTGGAAAAGGGGATAAAACTCCCACTGAAATCCAATCCTGTGAAAATCCTGAGGGTGTAAACAACCTGATCCTCTCAGGGGCAATTTTCACTCCACAAAATAAACGAGGCCCAATTACCATAAAGCAAGGGAGTGGAACATCAAAGAGGCTGAAGGGGAAACGGGAACGAATTAAGAAAGATAATAAAATCGGACTAAATCATGCAGGACATTGGGGTCTCAAAAAGCCTGAATAGCTGCCATGCAGTTGGTACCTCATCTGTGGAGACGCTTTGAAATGTTAGGAATTAATGAAGCCGACTGCTTAATGTGCATGAAAATGCTCTAGCCTTTAAGGGAGCATAGAATTAGAAAATTAACAGGTGGGCACAGGTATTTCCCTTTTAATTACTTTCTTTCTAGAGAAATATTTATTCACTGAGAAAGATTATAAATCTGCCCCTTATGAAGTCCAGATGAAAATCAGTCTCCTTATTATCGACATTAAAGAATCATTAAGATGAAATCATGCTAACTATTATGCTATGGGGGTAATTTCCTCTCTTGGTTGCCATAGTAGTATTTTTATTCAGAGTTATTCTATTTCCTCCGAACACTGTCTGTAATGACATCTAACGCACATTTATACAAATAATCCTAAGCTGTAATTGTATCCATGCACAGGTCAACAAACAACAAGCAGAACAGCAAACAAGTCTAATGAATAAAACATGAATTTCACGCTTGCTGCACGTCCGACAAATTCATAAAATCAGCGTTGTCACGCAATGCTGGATGCAGATCTGAGCATGCAGGTGGAGCGTACATCTCCTCTCCATGGATATAAACTTCTCTAACCGACGACTCGTTCCACTTGGAGCTGTCGACTCCGGTGCAAGAGCATGAACCGCATCCTAGATTGATTTTGCAATCATAAACAATCAGTCAGAGTGGCAGACGGTTCTGATGATCGGCTATTGGCCGTGTTGAAGAGGTGCTTCACGCGGGCATCCATTAGGCCTATATAAACATAACTTCATGGGCATGACTCAGGTACTCGGTAACTTGTGCAAAAAAAAAAAAGAAAAGGTGTTTAGATTTGGCACAGCAATGTTGTGTTACATGCTTTTGAGTTCCACAGTTTAGCATTTATGATTTCAACATATCTTCACATATCTTCACCGGAACGTGAGATGAATATCTTTCAGGTTCAGTTAAATACTTCCAAAGCGACATGTTCTGTGTACGTTAATGGCCTCAGAGCTTTTGAAATGAAGAGTGGCGAATGTCAACGTTCCTCGTGGATTCACCTCAGAAGCAGTGGCTTCACATGGTTCATGATGTTGGAGGCTCTGATTAAACTTGTTCCTTCTCTCACTGTTGCAACAGACGTCAATAAAGAAGGTGTTAGTCGATCATTTTTTTTACTAGAATAGTTTTTTTTGCTCTACTTTTAGTTTCCCTTTTGAGCTCACAATCATCCCGGTACAGGTACAGATTCTTCATGTTAGTCGAGTCAAGTCCAATTTATTAATATCGCACATAAAAAAGGTTTGGTTGACCAAAGTGCTTAAGTCTTAAAAGCTAAAAAATAAATCTTTTTTGTCACATTAACTTATTATTAACATAAAAAAAGAGGCTGGTGACAGAACATCAGTTTACAGTTGCAATAACATAAGTGAGTTTCATGGACATTCCACAACATGAAATGTAACTATAAACAGATAAAAGTACCATGTGTCATTCTTTAATCATTGGCAAATCGTTCTGTTATAAGCGGAATAAAACACTTCGGGTGCTGTTATTAGAAAATGATCAACTTTGCGGTTTTAAACAGTAATTTGATTACCATCACACCACTCCATTATTGTTTATTTCCCCATTCCTTATGCATTATAGGCCTATCTGATATGATGATGCATCTAAAAATTTCTCTGTAGTCAAATCTATACATCCACAACAAAACATGGAGCACCTTCTGGAAATAATAACTTCAACCCCACATTACTGAGCTTTTCTCGCAGGCCTGGAGCCATCATAACCCCTACGTTCCCTCCCCAGCTGGAGACGGGTATCATTATCATTTTCAAATTTCCTATAGAAAAATGGCAGCACTCCAGAGTGCGTAACCTGGGGTAGTAACTGGATCCATGAAAAGCTTTAATTCAGGACGCTATAGCTAAAGCCCTAGCTTCCACATCTTGCTGTACAAAGGTGGTATTCTTGGGACTCCTCAGTGTATCTTTGTTCCGATCAGTTTAAAAATAAACGCATGGGTGTCTGTACACTTAATTTTTCGCTTCGGCAGATCGACATCCTGTAATTTTGGAGGGATATTTATTGGGAGAACATATACAAAATAGTTACAGATGGTGCTGATCCTATTATTTCGCTTAAGTGGGATTGGGATTTGAGTTCTGCCACTGCAACAAGAGGACAGTTTAATCTAGTTCAGTAAGAAACACGTGAAAACACAGGGGTTGTTTGGTCTTGAATTTTTTTTTTTTTTTTTTTTTTTTTGCAAACAGCAGCTTGTTTGGCCATTTGGTGTTTCCATTGCATGCACTTGACATTTGTCCATAATTCCTAATGCAATGCCAGATCCTCAAGAAGACTTGTTTTAATGTTCATTATATAAAAAATAAAAGACACCAGGACATGCTGTTATAGGAAGATAAATCAACAACAGGGTGGTGTGATGAAGCACTGTTGTTACTGTCTAATGATAGCACATCCCAAAATGTTTTATTCCTCTTATACCCCAGCAATTTCCCAAGGACAACAATTTTTTTCATAATGTAAAGAATGATGCTATACTATTTATCCAATTACAGTTACATTTAATGTTGCGGAACTTCTCTGAAACCAGTTAGTTCCTGTTTTCACTCACATTAAACAGCCTCTCTTTTTTCTCTCTCTTGAAGATAATAAGACAAAAAAAAAAAAATGTTACCGAGAAACCAGACAGTGTAAACTCTTCTGTCTTGAAGATGTCGGATCTAACCTCAAGTTACAGCTTTACCTTTGAATGTTACAAAGCACTGATACTGGAGACTCCTTCCATAAATGTTATGGTGGATATTTCTGTGAGGAAATGTTTATTTATCAACGATTATACACGTTTAACTTTATGTTGAGCATCTGCCGTATAAGTCCCTATAGAAATGTGCGGTTAATGTATTACCAACAATTGCGCATTAATTTAAATCTGTGATTTGCAGCTACTGTTATAGAAAATTATTATTCAATACCTTCTGACCAATCAGAATCCAGAATTCAACAGTGCTATGGTGTAAAGATAATTAACAGGGCCGGATAAAGTCCACGGTGAACTCCATAACCCTTCCATTGTTTGTTTAATGCGTCTGAGGTGACACATGCTTGATGCATTATGGACTCCGTAGTTGGGGAAAATATCGTGTCAAAGCAGTTGAAAGCTGTAAACCAAAAACTATTGGAACTTTTCACCTCCGAAGTTTGCCAGAGCTGCCCCCACAGTCTCACGCGCTAAAGCAGTGGCCAGGACACTATTGGACACACTTGAGGCGTTATATTATCTTCATAACAATTGCGTGTGTGCGAGCGTGTACGGGTTCGCTGCGATCGCCGAGCATCCACATTCTTTTCCATCCTCATCATCGACACAACAAGGGCCGAGTCACGATGATTCTTCGGGGGATCAAAACGTCTCACACGGTCTTGGGAGACATCTAAATCTGCACAGCTCGAGATCCAGGGGACATCAAATTCCACATGACGTGTGTGTGTGTGTGTGTGTGTGTGTGTGTGTGTGTGTGTGTGTGTGTGTGTGTGTGTGTGTGTGTGTGAGAGAGAGACCTCAGACCTCTCTCTGTCTCGTCCCCTGTTTTCGTGGCATGTCAGAGTGACAGACTCACGGCGTGAGAATGATGGCTTGTAAAATATGATCTTAAAAGCTCTTTCACAGTCACGACAGGCACATGGAAGAAGCTTTGTGTAGATTTATGAATGCATGATATTAGCATATCTGATACTGGTTTCAGACACACCAAAGCCCTGGCATGTGTTACCATTATGCTACGGCTCACGCTGACTGATCAAAACAATAACGTCTCATTTCTGAGCACTGGGATCAAATATTTTCTTAGATTAAGATAGACTGGCGAAGATAAACTAGTTAAGATGGGTATGACAGTAAACAGCAAAACATTGTGACTACTCCCAACGTCTTTGCTTTATTAGTAAAGAATTAAATGCTCGGTATTGTGCTGTTAAAGGAAAATAATCAACAACAGGGTGGTGTGATGACTAATTAATGAGTTACTAATGAGTTACTAATGAGTTACTAATGGGTTACTAATGGGTTAGTGTTAGCACCCTGAAGTTGGTTATATTTCTACAACAGAAAGTGTTTTATTCCTCTTATACCACAGCAATTTACAGATGATTCAAATGTTTCAAAATTAAAGAACGACATTGTACTTTTTATCCATTTATAGTTACATTTAATGTTGTGGAACATCCACAAAACTAGTTAGATCCTGTCATCGCTTACAGTATAGCAGCTATAAACTTTGTTCCCTGAATAGCCACTTTCTTTCCTCTCTTAAAGTTAATAAAAATAAATAAATAAATAAATAAGCAGCTGTATCCTGGAAACTTTCCCTTTGCAGAGTGTTACAAAGCGCTGACGCTTGAGACTCCTTCCATAAATGCTAAATAAACATCTCCTTATAGAAAACTTCACCATAGCCATGGCTGAACATGTTTTTGTAATTAAATAGCATGTGTCTTTATCCATTTTTTTAGTCTTTGATTAAGTCCCTGTGAATGACGTATTAAAACGAGCGCATTAATATAACCTGTAGTTTGCTGTGCTGTTATAGAAGACGAATCACCTTCTGACCAGTCAGATTTGAGAATTCCACCTCGCTGTGGTATAAAGTGTGCTAAAAATGATCGGCACTGCAAAAACAACCATGAGCACAGGAGTTCTATTTAAAATAGAATGAAACAGTGAGCTTTCAGACGACACTGATAGCGCTGTGGCTCACACCGGGCTTAACTCGGCCTGTTGGCAGACACGCGACTAGACTTTTTCCTAATTTCTGGAGAGTGAGAGGAAGAGAAAGACGGAGCCTGGGTGGGCAGATAAGTGATCTGCAGGATTTAACTTGAGTGTTATTACATTCTTCGTCCCCATAAAGCCCTACACACACACACACACACACACACACATACACACACACACATTTATTAGATAACGAACATTTAGGGGTCTGTTTGTTTAACATCTTGATCGAGTCTCATCCTTTTTCCGTCTCCTCCCGTCAGTGTTTAATTAAAATCTCACGATCCTACGATCATTTCACGACTGTTTAAAAATAAAACATATCCCACGCCAAAGCACATATACACAGTTAAACAAAACATATAAAACGATCTGATATCCCATAAGTCATCTTAAACACACAAAAGCCTTCGTTCTCCAAATATGGCCGCTGTCTGTGACGGACGGAGAATTGAATTATTAGCTCCATCCTCCGTGACAGAGTGCGAGCCTGATTTCTCGCTGTGGGTTAGCGAACACACGCTGACTCAGTGTTGTTGTGGAGTTTGGGCTCATATGTTTCACACTAAAGTGTGTGTGTGTGTGTCTGTGTCTGTGTGTGCGCGCATGTGTGAGGAGGGGGGGTGAAGGCAGGCGTTAGGCAAACCAGTCCACTTCCTGGCAGGCCTCCTCTGGGGGAGCATGCATTCTGTTTCACAGCCTCTGTCCCGCTGCTCTGACCCAGGCAAACTTGGGAACTGGTATTTGTGGTCTGAGGCTTGTGGCCAAAGCCTCCCATCTCCCATCAGCGCTATGAGATAAGGACTTCTGTGTGCAATTACAGCCTGAGCCGCACTCTGGGGTGAAGAGAATAGGACGTTTGTGGGCATTTACTTAGGCTATATTGTAAAATATTAACCCTGATTGAACCTTCACACAAATACACGTCTTGGATTTGTATATAAATATATACTATTATATACCTCTCAGGCCTCAGAAGTACAACTGATAAAGGATTTTTTGGCCAAAAATCTAGTCATGAATAGGATAGTTTGCCAGTTTGCCAGTGATTGAAGCAACAGAAAAGTCCTATTGTTGGGAGATCGAGAGTTCAAATCCCCATGATGCCATACCCAATCGTGGCCAGCAGCCAAGACAGCAAAATTGAATGTGGTCTCTGGGTGGGACAAATGGTGATATTCTGTCTTCTGTCAATCAGAGTAACATCACCTAATAGTTTGAGTCTGTGAGCTCATGTATGCAGAAGAGGGCGGATAGCACTTTCCTCCAAGTGTGACACAGCATGAGCAGCAGTTCGAAAAAGATTCACAGTTATTAGCTGCCACATGATAGGACAGAGCTGGCTGGTGGATGCAAAAAGATCATGTTCTTTAACATTAACATACAGTGTTCATTCATTCATCCTTAGTAACTCCCTGGTAAGGGGTGCAGTAGTTTAAATACTGCTAACTACTAGTTTATTCATATTTTGTGAAAAAGAAGCAACTCAATTTGTTATTCGTGTCGTGTGCAGCTACAAACAAAAATAATAACTTCTTCAGCGGAATTAAAAAAAAAAACAGTCCCACACCTCTCTAATTGAGAGCGATTATGAACTGGAGTGATGTAGCTGAGGTTGAGGAACTGTCGGAGCCAGAAATCACACACCGTGCTGACACTGCTGACATTTCGAAATCCGGATAGTGAAAAAGACTCCAGTTTAGGCCACACCCACTTACTACAGCCTCAGAAGTACTTTCCTTGCACAGCTGATGAAGGACTTCTGTCTGACATGTCCTGTTTCTCTGTGTACTATGATTAATATAAAGTACATAGCTATCATAATCACAAAGCTGCTAATGATTTACATGGCACAAGAAAGGCTTTGTATACTTGATTCTTGTTATAAGATTTATATGTTTTTAAGTTTTTGTTTAAGTCTGACCCTGATGAAGATCTACAACCCCAATTCCAAAAAAGTTGGGACGCTGTGTAAAATGTAAATAAAAACAGAACTCAATGATTTGCAAATCTCATAAACACGTAAGTTATTCACAGTAGAACATAGAAAACATATCAAATGTTTAAACTGAGGAAATGTACCATTTGAAGGGAAAAAAATAAGGTAATTTTGAATTTGATAGCAGCAACACGTCTCAAAAAAGTTGGGACGGGGGCAACAAAAGGCTTGAAAAGCAAGTGTTACTAAAAAGAAACAGCTGGAGAAACATTTTGCAACTAATTAGGTTAACTGGCAACAGGTCAGTAACATGATTGGGTATAAAAAGAGTATCTTAGAGAGGCAGAGTCTCTCAGAAGTAAAGATGGGATGGAATCTGGATGAAAGCAGATGTTGCTCTAAAACCTGTATATACCTTTCAGCATTGATGGTGCCTTTCCAGATGTGCAAGCTGCCCATTCTATAGGCACTAATGCACCCCCATACCATCAGAGATGCAGGCTTTTCAACTGAGCGCTGACAAAAAGCCGGATGGTCCCTCTCCTCTTTAGTCCTCTTTAATATAGAGGACACTACGTCCATGGTTTCCAAAAATAATTTCAAATTTCGATTCGTCAGACCACAGAACAGTTTTCCACTTTGCCTCAGTTCATTTTAAATGAGCTTTGGCCCAGAGAAGACTGTGGCATTTCTGGATCATGTTCACATATGGTTTCGTCTTTGCATGATAGCGCTTTAATCAGCATTTGTGGATGGCACGACGAACTGTGTTCATAGAGTTCTGGAGGTGTTTCTGAGCCCATGCAGTGATTTCCATTACAGAATCCTACCTGTTTTTAATGCAGTGCCGCCTGAGGGCCCGAGGATCACGGGCATGCAATATTGATTTTCACTCTTGTCCCTTGCACACAGAGATTTCTCCATATTCTCTGTATCTTTTGATGATATTATGTACTGTAGATGAGATATTCATAGTCTTTTCAATTTTACGTTGAGGAACATTATTCTGAAATTGTTCCACAAATTCTAGACGCAGTTTTTTGCAGATTGGTGAACCTCTGCCCATCTTTACTTCTGAGAGACTCTGCCTCTCTAAGATACTCTTTTTATACCCAATCATGTTACTGACCTGTTGCCAATTAACCTAATTGGTTGCAAAATGTTCCCCCAGCTGTTTCTTTTTAGTAACACATACTTTTCCAGCCTTTTGTTGCCCCGTCCCAACTTTTTTGAGACGTGTTGCTGCCATCAAATTCAAATTTACCTTATTTTTTTTCTTAAAATGGTACATTTTCTCAGTTTAAACATTTGATATGTTTTCTGTGTTGTATTGTGAATAACATATGGGTTTATTTGCAATTATCTGCAAATCATTGCATTCTGTTTTTGTAACTGAGCACTCAAACATTCTTTTTTTTTCTCACAACTGGAACCACTTTTTTTTGGGGGGGGGGGGGGTGTCTCTTCATTTTCCAATTTTCCATTCATTTACTTAGCATTATAACTTCTACAAACACCTTCTCTCACTAAACAGATATCTGATTGTGGTGCTGATATGTTTTCCCCGCATCTCAACCTGAAGGCAGTGCTGTTAAATACCAGTAGGGGGCAACAATGGATGTTAAAAAAAGAAAGAAAAAAAAAAAAATCACCAATACCTGTGGCAGCCTGGGTGGCAGAACTGATTGATTCTCTAATCCACCTATCATGAGACGTTTCACGCGATGACCCTAGGTGGTGCACGTCCAACATCACGATGGTGTTGCCTTTTTGCTACATAATTACCGCTGTTAAACATCATAAGCTCTGTAATTAGTGTAATAAGCACAGAGGGACTTTTTAGCCATGTCACAGGATGAGATTATGAGTTCTCCTTTTTTCCTCATATTACCCGTAATTATTTCAAATGGGAAATTCATTTTGTCGGCACTTCGCAGTCCACCTGACATACGAGAGCTAAACGGCAAAACCCAGATGCTGACCTCTGGGTAAAGAGCACAAACACGCACTTAAATGTGCTTTCAAAGGAATGCTCGTAAAAAGTTCAGCAGTGGCACATAAAGCCTTGTTTACGCCAGTGAGCCTATAAGTGTGTGTGTGTGTGTGTGTGTGTGTGTGTGTGTGTGTGTGTGGGTCAGACCTCGCTAAAGCCTAGGATGGGGCTTCGAGCAACAGCTGGCCAGACAGTATCTATACAGTTTTATACCACATCACTGTTCAGTTCTCAAATCAGAAGGTGTTGATTAATTCTCTAGAACAGCAGCTCTGACAGTGGTGCAGCTGCAAAGCACATGTTTATATTAATGAGCTCGTTCTGATATATTATCGTTTCCGATGAGGGAAAGTTTTCTCTGTAGTTTCTCCAACATTACAAGCTGAGGGTTTTTTTTGTTTTTTTTTTAAACTTCAATGGAGAGAAAAAAAAAATGCCTGTGAGAGAATCAATGTTTCATAACTGCTATGACGTAAGTGACAACAGGTACTAACTTGTTTTGTGGACATTCCACAACATTAAATGTAATTATAAATGGATAAAAGGTACAATGTGTCAATGTTAAAAAAAAAATAAAATAAAATAAAATTCTGGGACATTGCTGTGATATAAGAAGAATAAAACACTTTGGGATGTGCTGTTGAAGTGGCAACAGTAATCATTACATCATCATTACACTAACCTAAAGTTGATTGTTTTCCTATAACAGCACATTCCAAAGCGGTTATTCAGCCGCTAGGTGAGTCATGTCATCAAAATGAAATGGTTTGTCATGGTAAGTGGAACCTTCTGAATTGAATTCTGTCCGCTTACATCCTCTTCCTCATGCTCATAACTGCATAATTTTCCTATTAACGTCACTGTAGTAATTACTGAGTAATATACTTCATGCCTAAATAAATAATAAGTCTGGAGTTTAAGAGACTCATCCCAATGGTCATAATTGTAACTGGTTTATTCGTTTATCTGCTGAAAGGGAAATTGGATCAAATTATATGCTGTCTTAATATCATAGCAACGATGTCATGTGGGTGGTAGACGTGGTCACATGACCAGACTTCCTGCTTGCACCTAAATTAGGAGGAAAAAAACAAAAAACAAAAACAAAAAAGACACAGATAACCATGTTTCCAAGAAAAAGCAAAAGCGTAAACTCCTCTTGTGAAGATGTCGGAAAACGTAAAGTTACAAAGCGCTGACACTGGAGACTCCTTCTGTACATGTTAAGTAACTTAAGTAAAAATGATACTGTAGAAACAATAACGTATTAGAAGGAGCGCATTAATATAAACATGTGATTTGCAGCTGCACGACAGCTGAGCTGCTGTTATAGAAAAACCGGATACGAGAATTTAAAGGCGTAAAGGAGTAAATATTAATGGTAAAACTCAGTAATGTAACAGAAATTAAAGACACAACTTAAATAAACTTTTGTAGTAAATTTAGTTCAGTCAGTGGGATCTGGTGCTATAACTAATGGGTGTGACACTGGAAATCAGCTGTTAACTAGCCGCCTATTTCTACCAGTAAAATATCTCACTTTGATACTATTACGCTGTATTTGTTTTTTGAGCTTCCTGTTGTCCTGCATGTTGTCAGAACGAATTGCTCATTCTTCTCCGCTGATTAGGATCCGAGACTTCCCTCTTAGACCGAGATAACGGAACGCTGCCGGCCGTCGTCGCTTCTAGCGAAACATGAGCAAATCATCATCAGACGTGATGCATTACGATGTGAAGCGTTTCCCAAGAAGAGTTGTAGTCGCTGGAGTGGACGGATTCGAGCAGATGCGCTGAACGCACACCATCATGCATGCTGACAGTGGGAGATTTACTCGTGCTTGCTTAATCAAGCAGCGCTGAGGCCTCACCAAAGGCTTTTCGGTTTTAAGATGGTGTGTGTGTGTGTGTGTGTGTGTGAGAGAGAGAGAGAGAGAGAGAGGGAGTTGATTGGATATTTGACAAATTCCTCCCTTTACAACAGGCCCCCAGACACCAATATGACTTGAAATGGAACTGACTTTGTGGGTGCTTGAGAGGCCTTGAGTGCGTTGGAGTGGTGCGCGCACACACACACACACACACACACACACACACACACACACACACACACACACACACACACACACACACACACACTTCAAATCCACAGTGGGAGGCAGGGGCTGTAACGGGGTTGGCATTGGAAGGATTATTTTCATTTCCATGGAGCTTTGCAGTGCGTCTCATTGTGTCTGCTGTGTGTGTGTGTGTGTGTGTGTGTGTGTGTGTGTGTGTGTGTGTGTGTGTGTGTGTGTGAGAGAGAGAGAGAGAGAGAGAGAGAGAGAGAGTGAATGTGTGTGTGTGTGTGTGTGTGTGTGTGTGTGTGTGTGTGTGTGTGTGTGTGTGTGTGTGTGTGTGTGTGTGAGTGCTATCACCAGCCCTGCCTGGCTCACGTCCCATTCGCACAGTGATTCATGACAAAGGTAACTGTGGCCAGCCCCCACAATGCTTTGCTCCGCAGCTCCCAGGCAACAGGCACTTCCCCGCTCACTGCTCTTCCTGAGCTGGGAAACACCTAATGAGTTTTTACGGCCAGAAATCTGCTAGAATTTACGGTTATTGTGATAACCCACGAGTCCAGCAACAATTTAGGTGGGCAGATATACTGCTGTTTTAATAAGGGGTGATTTAGTGTTATTGCTGCTAAAGGATTCCTTTTGCCGTAATTGTTACAGACCCTGCGCAATTAAACCGGACGACTTGATGGAGCACTTTTCTAAGTACGGCTTTGTCCATTCACATGGCCATCTCTCTCTCTCTCTCTCTCTCTCTCTCTCTCTCTCTCTCTCTCTCTCTCTCTCTCTCTCTCTCTCTCTCTCTCTCTCTCTCTCTCTCTCTCTCTCTCTCTCTCTCGTGCTCTCTCTCTCTCTCTTTTTCTCTGCCTTTCTTTTCTTTGATTTTCTCATCCGCCTCTCACTTATCCTTGTCCATCTCTTCTTCTTTGCCAAAAGAATGCAGTTGCAGACACATGCAGTTACAGTATGCTATTCATCAATCACAGACGGAACATTTCAATGAGAACTGAGACCACAAGAAAATGCATCACGGCCTAAACAACACGGCTGAGGATTTGGAAATCTCTTTTGTCGATTACTCGGTTTGAATTATACTGGTTTGGCACACTTAACCACACTGATACCATGGCGCGGTTTAAATATGGATTCTGATTGGTCAGAAGGTGGTGATTAATTTTCTATAACAGCGGCTCTGACAGTAGCGCAGCCGCAAATCACAGGTTTATATTAATGCTCTTATTAATGCTCTTGTTGTAATACACGCATGTTATCGTTTCCATAGTAACAGCTCATTCACGGGGATTTCAAAACATATGTAATTGTTGATATGATGTTTTCTGTAAGGAGCTGTTTATTTAACATTTATGCAGGGAGTCTCCAGTGTCAGTGGTTTGCACCAGTCAGTGGTGAAGCTGTAACTTTTTAAAAAATCTTATTAACTTCAAGAGACAGAGAAAGAAAAGCTGGTGAGGGGACAACTGTTAATATTTAAAAGTAACTCTAAACTGATAAAAAAAAATAATAATAAAAAAGTATGCCATTTTTTTAATTAATAAAATATACGGCAAATTTCTGTGATCAATTCCAGCTTAGTAAAAGCTAAGTTTCATCACACCACCCTGTGCTTGATTATTTTCCTATAGCAGCACAGCCCCCATGTGTTTCGTTTCTTAAATATCATACATCTTAATATTACAGCTTTCATGATGTCATCCGTACAGCGAGGCTTAATGATCGTTCCCCGAGATGCTCGCTAACGAATCGCAGTGTGTTACGGGATTTAATTAAACAGCTTCTGTGTCGGGAGTGAAATTGTGTCAGAGTTTGAAGGGCTTCAGCGCCGTTTGTTATTCTGCCGCTGAAGTGTTAGGAGCGGGTCCGCTCGACAGGCCTTGCCAAGCACAAACAGTCTCTGAGGCCCAGCAGAGGCCACTTGGCAGCTTGCTGAGAGGTAACTCAACCTTATTAGCTGCTAATAGGAGGCTGGAGGGGGTGGGGGGTGAGGGGGGTGATTGGGGGGTGAGGGGGGTGATGGGGAGGTGAATGACTTGATGGGTTGTTTATGAAGGTGGGAGAAATAGGGCCAGTCAGTGGGGTTGAACAACACGACTGGGTTGAACTTTAAGACTTTAGGAGGAACCCTACCCTGGCCTGCCCTGGTTCGGGAGACTAGTTATCCGTGCTGAGGTGATGAACCGGGATAGGAATGCCATCATCCTCCAGGTGGATCGCTTCTATTTTTTTGTGAGGTCAGCTCATCTGGCTGTGCGTGTAATTGGTTCTGGTTTATTGCGATTGGAGTTTATTAAGACGACCGTGGAATGCCCTGATGTCAGTAACAAGAGAATGAGAGGGAGGGAGGGAGGCATGGCGGTTAAGATGTAACCGACGGAAAATTGTTGTACTCGATGTTTTAGGAGGTAACGAGAACAAAGCATTTGAAAGCATTCGAGGTTGAGGCTGCTTTTCTCTGGAAGGTTGACATAATGTCTAAGCGCATGCTTAAGCACGGTAGCCTTTTATAGACTTAATGAGTGACCTAATGAGGTGACAGATACCCAAACCCACCCCCTGCCCTGACACGCAATTTACTTCATTCTCACCTCAGGAACACAAACCCCGGTGATTTACAGAGTGAGGCGCTACATCGTGTAAGCAAGGCACTGCGGTGGGAATTTAACGGCTAATTTAAATGATCTAGGATCTGTTAAAGTGTCTGTCTAGACTCTATGTGTGGCCTTGATGTCTATCACTTTGATATATAGAGAATACAACACTTGTGGGTGTGCTGTTATAGGAAACTGATAAACAGCTGAGTGGTGTGCTGAAGCAGAGTCACTGTTAGTACCACTCAGTTGATTATTTTCCAATAACTGCGCGTCCCAAAGTGTTTTATTCCACTTATACCACATCAGTTTGACGATTAGCATTTTTAATGAACTTCATCTGCTTATACAGGTTAATGTTGTTCTGGAATGCCCTGGTTAATGTGGTTGAAAGCAGAACGCATAAACGACTGTCCTGCATTGGAAAACTTAAGAGTATAAGGCGGTGACACTGAAGGCTCCTTCCATAAATGGTAATTAAACAACTAGTTACAGAAAACATTAAAAAAAATAAATAAATCTGTTTATGTGGAGCGTTTGCTGTGAATTAATCGTTACTATGGAAACGATAATGCATTAGAACGAGCGCATTAATATACGGTAAACCTGTGATTTGCAGCTGCAGTACAGTCAGAGTTGCTGTTATAGAGAATCCATCAACACCTCCTGACCAATCAGATGCGAGCATATTTGCGAAAACGTATCTCAGCATATGAGGAATTGTGAGATCAGTATCATCTCCTGCTACAACTTATCGGGTTAAGGTTTTTTTTAAAAATTTTTTCCAGTGCTGTTCTACATTTTGGGACACAAAATAGTCTTTTGAGGCCCTCTAACCTTTTCAGTTCCTGCGGTGAGAAATGTGTAATGTGCTGCATGGCGTTCCTGGCTGTCTGAGCGAGCATCCACCTGCTCTGATGTAAGCCAATACTCTCCCTCAGCCGTACGCAGTCCTGAGTTATAGAGTTTTTTCCTCACTGACTCCACGCCAGATGGACTGACAGCCCAGGGGGGAAAAAAAGGTGAGCGGATTTATATGAACTCCGAGCTGGCAAACGAATGATATCATAAAGGCTTTCAGCAGAGTAGAACACATATCTGCCGTCGGATTCAAGGAGACAGCAAGAATAAACAGCTTATGTTACTGTCCATCATTGTAGGAATACAAGGTCGATGTGCCTAGTGAAAGTATGATGTAGTATAATTAGCATACCACTATATCATACTTTTGCACATGTTCCATAATTAGCATACTACTACTATTACTACTACTACTACTAATAATAATAGTAATAACAACAACACAGCAGTTTTAATTAACAAAGTCTCATTCTCTGATATTATATCACCCCCCCCCCCCCCCCCATTTGTGACATCTGGACACACGTGAAAAATGATGTATCAATAGCGCCTATGAATGCATGGCTTTATTTATTGAAGGAGAAGGCACAATAGGGGTGTTGTTGAAACACCGCTCCGAACCTGACCACGCAGGCCCCAAATGAATGGGGACCTATTCACAATGTGTTTGTCCTGGCCAGAGCCCCCATTTCACTCATCCATCAAGCAGCTTAAGTTTGTCACATAGCTGTGTCCTCTTCTAAATTAAATACGGACGTACAAAACAGCAACATATCCGTTCAGTATATCTGGGATATAAATTTTATTCATGTAAAACATTTGCTTGAAAGTTATTAAAATTTCATTTACACACACACACACACACACACACACACACACACACACACACACACACACAGTACTGTGCAAAAGTTTTAGCACATGCAAAGAAATGCTGTAGAGCAAAGATGCCTTCAAAATAATGAAATTAAATGTTTCTACATTAAAAAAAAAAAAAAAAAAGAACTCAATGTTTGGTGTGACAAAAAAAATATATATATATTAGCTGGTAAGTTTTATTGAGCATCTTGCAGAACCAGCCACAGTTCTTCTGGAGACGTTGACTTTCGCTTTTTATTTTTGCAGCAAAACCCAGCAGCCTTCATTGTGTTATTTGTCTGAAAAGTGGTTAATTTTGTGCTAGAAAACTAATGTTTGGGAATCTAAAATGTTTTTTGTACTGACTTGATAATGTAGAAGTTATAAAAAATAAAAATAAAAAAATCTATAACAAAGTTTGTACTAAAAAAAAATTTTAAAAAATAAAAATAGGGTGCCTAAAACTTTTGCATATATGTGAGTACACCACAAAAAACAAAAAAAAAGTAGGCCACCAAAGAACAGAGCGCTGTTGAATTCTGGATTCTGATTGGTCAAAAAGTAATGCTGGGCAATTTTCTATAAGAACAGCTCTGACAGTAGTATTAATGCACTGGTTATAATAC
This sequence comes from Cranoglanis bouderius, assembly GCA_023630585.1. Lineage (NCBI taxonomy): Eukaryota > Metazoa > Chordata > Actinopteri > Siluriformes > Cranoglanididae > Cranoglanis > Cranoglanis bouderius. The sequence goes on from CM042572.1 coordinate 2,532,057, forward strand.
ATTATCGTTTCTATAGTAACAGCTCATTCACAGGCGGACACATTGAAGTTTTTTGTAACAAGACATTTATTAGCCATTTTTGGAAGGAGTCTCCAGCGCCAGTGCTTTGTAACAGTCGATAAGTTTTCCCGACAGAGTAGTTGCTTTTTAAAAATATTTTTGAACAAGTTGCATTTTTTTCCTCATTGAAAAGAGAGGCTGGTGAGGGAACGACTGTTTATAGCTGCTATAACATCGGCGATGTCATGTCTCGTAGACATTTTACAACGTTAAATGTGTCTATAAGCGGACAAAAAGGACACAGCGTTATTCTTTAATTAATAAAACAGTGTAATCGTTGGTAAATTGCTGTGGTATAAGAGGAATAAAACACTTCAGGACTTGCGGTTGGAAAGAAAAAAAAAAAGAAAGGAAAAAACCTATATCTATTTTTGTGTGGTTCTCCACTTCATCACACCATCCTGTCGTTCACTGTTTTCCTTTAACAGCACAACGCTGTGGTTTAAGAGAAATAGATGCTGATAAAGGTGATATAAACTCTTTTAGTGTTCTTAATAAACATTCTTTTAACTCCTTGTCCTCAGTATTCCTGTATGAATTAACTTGAGTTAAAATCTGAGCGTTTTTGCCTACAGATTTTTTAACAACTGCGTCAAATATACATTAGCGAGCAGAGACTGGTCCTCGTTATACAGCCGTTTCTCGACAAGCTGCGTCTTCTTTAAGATATCCCTCACCGTTTCTGCGCAGACGCTTTCAATCCAGAACAGCCTGCGAGGGTTATTACCAAGCAAGCAGTGAGTGACCTATATCCCTCATCTGAATCTCGACCAAAGAAAGCGCTACATGTTTTCTTTAACATCAGCACTCGGTGAATTTAGCACTTCACCAGCTGCTCCCAGGCTCAAGCTTGGAGGTCTTGGAGCTGAAGCCTTCGCCACAGCAGCTTGTGATAGATTTTTATTAAAAAGTTTACAGGAACGACAGAAGCGAACCTGCAAACTTCAACAAGTTTTTACCCGCTGCATAAATCAAGTAGTTTTTGTTTTCCTGCCCAAACGGCAGACAATTTATGAATCCTTGAGCTGAGGCCAAGTCATTTTGGCAGCCTGATCCAATTTAGCAAATAAACTGAAGTCTCCAGGTTCAAGGCAACCTTAATTTGTTCCTGTCAAAAAGTTTCATTGTGAAGTTCTTTTTTAAAGGAGATGTAAAACATCTTGGTGCTTGACTTAGATTTACTACTGTTTTACGGTTTCATTACGTTTCTACTGACAAAGCAGAAGCTTTGAGGTACAAAGCTGAAACTTAAACTTACACTGAGGCTGAACTTACACTTAAAGATCACTCACTTTTCCCCGGTTGATACTTGATGCTCAGTCTAATATAAGATTAATAAGTAAACTTAAAAACGTGTCATTTAACAAATAAAAACATACAACCGTTCATATGGTGAATTATATCAGGAGACGTTTATTTAACATTTAGGGAAGGAGTCTCCAGTGTCAGCGCTTTGTAACAGTCAGAAGTATAGCTGTAACTTTACGTTTGTGACATCATCGGGACAGAGGAGTTTACGCTTCTTTGCAGTTTCTCGTAACATGACAAGCTGCGTTTTTCTTTTTTTTTTGTCTTATTAACCTCAAGAGAGAAAAAAAAAAGGCTGCTGAGGGAATGGGTCATGTTTATAGCTGCTATAATGCAAGTAAGAAGAGGATCTAACTTGTTTCCCAGATGTTCCACAACATTAAATGTAACTCTAAATGGATAAAAATTACGAAGTGCTGTTCGTTAATAAATTAAAAGTGGTAACCGCTGTGGTATAAGAGGAATAAAACACTTCGATAGAGCTGATATACTAAATTCTCTTTATTCTTCTGACTGTGATATTACTCCACCGTTTTAGATTCGCTCATAAACAACCTCATTTTTTTCTCTCTTGTGCAATTTTGTATTTTTTTCCTTTCTGTCTTTTTGCATTTTGTGTTTTATTGTTAACTCCCTTGTCCTCAACGTTCCTGAATGTATGAATGCAGCTTAACTTGAGTTCTCTATCAAAGTCCATTTTTAATTGCCCTGAACTCAAGCCTGTTATCCAGCTGGCCTTCTGGAGTCGGAAACAGCGCCTGATTGCTCTCGACAGTGAGTGTGTGTGTTCTCACTCTGGGTTTCAGTACACTTCGCTGATCTTGTTGGTGTTGGAGTATACTGCTCGGCTCCCTACTCACGCTAATTAATCTTAACAGTTACAGGAGAAGACTCACTGCTGTTATGTCAGCATAGGGAGGTGACACATAGTGCTAAATGCAGGAGTGCCGAAACTTGTCACACATGGGATTTTTTTTTCTCTTAGAAAAGTGCTCTCTCATGTTCTCAGTCTGAGAGTTAGCAAATTAACCACAAAGATATTTTACACAAGCTTTTTTTTTTTTTTAAACCAAGGGTGCCAATAATTCTGGAGCTGACTGTGAAATTCTTATTTTTATTCTTATACACTGACTGTGGGAGCTTTAGTATTGTCCTGTCCAACGTGTACTCAAAGTGCTGGCTTCCGTCACTGGATGCTGAGACCATCAAAACCGCACTCATTGAACCACTGAGGGTTCTTCGCTTGTTCCTCTGTAGGAAATCCTACAACTCAGTGTTTCTCTATTGGAAAGAGTTTGAAGTAGAACTCTTTCAGGAAGTGAAGAACCCTTATTTACGCAACAAACCCTTAAAGAGCCATCGTAGAAGCATGTTTTTTACCTCATCATTTTTGTTCCATTTTCTGACGATGTACCAAAAGCGGTCACATAATATGTTCTGTTCCAACAACATTTATAAATTCTTTTCTATTATTTATTTATTGCTTTTTCTTCATGATGATGATGATGTTTTGGATGTTCAATTTGTTCCAGATCCAAAGAGTCAAAAAGAGGTTCTGTAAAGGACTCCGAATGCTCCTAACCTGGACCTCAATTTATGTCACATCTTACATCCTAGGAACCAAGCAGACATGGAAAGTGTGGGTAATGTTGCTACCTCACAGCTCCAGAGTCCCTCGTTTGATCCTGAGCTCAGGTGACCATCTGTGTGGCGTTTTACATGTTCCCTCAGTGTCTCAGGGTTTCCTCTGGGTTCTCCAGTTTCCTCCCACCTCTGATAACATGCCAGAAGGTAGATCGATGACTCTAAATTGTCCCCTAGGTGTGAAAGTGTGTGTGCGTCGTGCCTTGTAATGGACCGGTATCTCATCCAGGGTGTATTCCCGCATCACGCCCAGTGTTCCCAGGATAGACTACAGATCCACCACCAGTCTGAAGATAAATGAATGAATAAACTTTGCATGTTGAACCTGTGACCTGAGATTATTCCAGAACACCACAATCCTCAGGCTTTTGACACCACAATAAAGATTCGAACACAAAATGAATCATTTTACCACTGCAGAAAATAAATCCCATCTGATCTATCTGTGACTAATTGTGTTTTGACTTCTGATTTTTTTAGTCCTGAACTCCTGAATATCCATTTATTCTCTATTTGGAATTAAACCAAAAGGCCAATCAAATTCAATCGTTAAAAAAAAAAAAAAAAAAAAAAGACAAAATAAACTGAACTTGCAGAAATGGAGTGAGCTCAGGAAACCTGAAGCTTGGTCAAATGAGAACTAATACCCCAAGACTTCATGAAGTTGGCCAAACCACTAGACCTGCGTAATTAAATTAAAATGTCTGCTTCCCTCCACCCCCACCCCCGCGCTCTGCTTTATTTCATATTGAGTATCATGGAGGCTGCATCAGAATGAACTCAGTACATCATAATGTATACATGCATGCTCTGGTTATGTAGCAGATGTAGTAAAAGTTCAGCATGTACACGAAGTTCCCAGACGAACAGTAAATTTCAGATAAAAAGCTGTGCAAGCAAAGAGTCCCTGAAGCGTTTTGCATATTGCACATGAATTTGGTTTAGACGTGTTCTCCGTTCTTTTTTTCAGTGCAGCTAAATGTGTTCGTAGTAATCCTAAATACTAATCGGACGGGATTCGTTCTTCCAGACCTCTCTTAGTAAAGTAATGTAGCCGGAGGACGTCTGTAGCGATTATGATCGCTTTGTAGAGATGGGCGTGTCTTCACGATGTACAAACGGTTGTCACACTGAAGAATTCCATTAGTAGGTCACCTGTCCATAACATGTATGAGGTCTGCACCTGCGCTAGGAACTCAATCTCATAGCCAAAACCCCCAAAATATCACTTCTCTGACGCTTCCATTTAAACATCACCTATTTTTTATTACACGACCCTCAGTTCCGGTCCACTAACGTGACTGGATGAGCGGTGTTCCAAAAGTGTTTATAGTATTTCCTATAACCGCACTGGGACGTTTCACTGTGTGTATCACTTTGTTACTACAGTAGTGTTAGCGACATCATCAGTCGACATGGCAAACAATACTTTTCAAGGATATCATTTTTGACTTAAAATACGAAAGCTCATCAGATGAAGATGAAAAGGAAGACGGGAACGTACAAATCAAAGCGAGCTCACTAGCGAGCAAGCCGACGTGCTTTAAGTTGAGCGTGGCTTCTTCGGGATCTATTTTCGACGGCAGAGCAAAAATAAACAGAACATTTGGCTGTATTGTGTCCAAAATGTCACTCACTCGATATTAATTTCTTGTTTTTAGAACTGCTGTGAAAAAGCAATATCGCACTTGCAATTGTGCTGTTAATACTGAATATGGAGTATTGAGGATTCAGTATAACCGCACGCTTGCTTCATGATGTTGCTGAACTGTTCAGCGTTTCAGCATGAGACTATAGAAAAGAGCGAGCGCTTCCTGGAGCAACCTTGTACTGAAGAAAAGGCAAAACAACTCCCACAAAAATCTATAACAAAATCTTTACCAACAAGTCAATTTGGATAGGATTTATTTTATTACCTGGTGTTGTTTCTACTGCTTATTTTATAGGAGGTAAAATACAGCGTAATCTTTCCAAATGACTGACACGGTGGATTCGGAAAGGAGTAAAATCCAAGAGATTAACCTGTAATAATTACAACATCCTACCTACATGTGTAAAACTAATCCAATCCAAATAGGGCTTTACTTACACTACACTACAGGTGCAGTCGTTAGGGACTAATGAAAACATTTCTGAAATATTTCTTTAACATTGTTCAACAATATTGAATACGGATATAGTATGATGGAATTACTAGACAAAGTGCTGCGATTATTATTATTTTTTTTTTTTTATGTTACTATGGGTATTTTAAATTCGTCTCCGTGTCAACCAGATGAATAAGACATTTATATATTTTCCATAAGAAACTGTACCACTGTCCAAAACCTGACGATTCGGTTGTTGACTACAGAGGTTAACTGGCCTTGAATCCAGGAGCATGCCAGAGCCAAATTTCTGGGTTTGGCTGTAACAATCTAAACATGGGTTATTCAGGGAAGCTAATAAGTTCCAAACGGGCATCGTGCAACTTTTCATTTTTGTAGTGTTTACACAGCTTTGCTGGTCTTGAGTAACGAGGCTGTGGCTCGAATAGGTCTACATGTAGCCTTCCTGACTGTCACTGCGTGCTGCTCACTGGAAAACACTGCCTGATGACTCTGTAACTCACAACCACACGGCCAGGCCCGCTGACCTAATTAGTCAAAACAGAACACTCAGTGTCATGCTGTTATAGGAAAATAATCAACAAGGGGGTGGCGTTATTAAATGGAGTTAGTGTTAACACCCTGAAGTTTATTATTTTCCTATAACAGGAAGTGTTTATTCCACTTAAAAGCACAGGAATTTATCGGCAATAGTATTTTTTAAAAATTCATTTAATTCATTCATTTATTTATTTATTTATTTATTTAAAGAAGAACTTGTCATACTTTTTAATTTATTGTGACATTTAATGTTGAGGAAAATCCATGAAACAAGTTATCATAAGTTATCGCTTACATTATAGTAGCTATAAAGAGTCATTCCTTCATCAACATCTCTCTTTCCTCTCTCTTGAAATTAATTTTAAAAAATAATTTAAAAAACAAACAAACAAAAAAAAATGTCGTTCCTGAGAAACCTCTGTCCTCAAGACTTTCCTGTGGTGGTAAACTTTATTTATTTTATTATTATTTATTTATTTTTATTTTTAGAGAAGTTATAACTTTACCTCTGACTGTTCCAAAATGCTGACACTGGAGACTCCTTCCACCAATGTTAAATAAACATCTCCTCGAGAAAACCCAACCACGTTAATGATTACATGGTTTGTTTTAAATCGGTTTATATAACGCATCTGCCATGTGGACGTCCCTAATAATAAGCTGTTACTATAGAAACGATAAGGCTTTAGCACAAGTGCATTAATATAAATCTGCTGTTACAGAAAATTAATTAATTAACACCTTCTGACCAATCAGATTTGAGAATTCAAGAGTGCTTAGTTTGCTTAGATTGTTTGGATGCAGGTACTTTAGTGCAAGTTCAAAACAATCTAATGTTGGATTAGATTAAGAAATTTCTATGCAGCATTTGCAAAGTCAGAAGTATGGTGCTGTGAAAAAGTATTTGCCCCATCCTGATTTCTTCTGTTTTTGTGTATCTCATACTAAATAGTTTCAAATCTTCAAATGAAATACAACATAAAACAAAGGCAACCTGAGGAATCGAAAAAACAAAAAAAAGTGATCCAACACCTATCACCAATGTGAAAAACTAATTGCCCCCTTAAACTTAAAATCTGGTTGTGCCACCTTTAGCAGCAGTAACTGCAACCAAACACTTCCGATAACTGGAGATCAGACTTTCACAGCGCTGTGGTGGAATTTCAGCCACACTGGAAGGGTTTTCGAGCATTAACTGCTCATTTAAGGTCCTGTCATAGCATCTCAGTTGGTTCTAGTCAGGACTTTGACTAGGCCACTCCAAAACTTTAATTTTGCTTTTTTTGAGTCATGGAGTCATTTTTTTGGATCATTTTCTTGCTGCATAATCCAGCTGTGCTTAAGTTTGGACTCACAGAATGAAGACCGGACATTCTCCTTTCTGGTAGAGAGCAGAATTCACATTTCCCTCAATTACTGCAAGTTCCCCAGGCCCTGAAGCAGCAAAGCATCCCCACACCATCACACTTCCACCACCATGCTTGACTGTATGCATGATATCCTTTTGTGAAATTCAGTGTTTGGTTTACGGCAGATGTAACGGGACCCCAGTCTTCCAAACAGTTCCACTTTCAACTCATCAGTCCACAGAACAAAACTGACAAAATTCAGACGAGCCTTAATGTTCTTCTGGGTTAGCAGTGGTTTTTGCCTCACCACTCTTCCATGGATGCCATTTTATACCCAGTGTCTTTCTGATAGTGGAGTTATGAACAGTGACCTTTATTGAAGAGAGGCCTGTAGATCCTTTGACGTTGTCCTTAGCTCTTTTCTGACTTCCTGGATGAGTAGTTGCTGTAATTTTGGAAGTTTGGACACTTCTGGAAAGGTTCACTACTGTGCTCAGTTTTTTCCATTTGGAGATAATGGCTCTCACTGTGGTCCTTCGGAGTCCCAGAGCCTTTGAAATAGCTTTGTAACCCTTCCCGGACTGATGTATTTCAATCACCTTCTTCTTCATCATTTCTGGAATTTCTTTCAACTTTGGCATAGTGTGTTACCGGGTAAGACCTTCTAAGACCTTTTGATTGAACAGGGTTTGCAGTAATCAGGCCTGGTTGCGTCTAGTCCAGCTGAACCCCATTATGAATGCAGTTTCACAGATTTGGGGAATTAGTAACTATGGGGCAAATACATTTTCACACAGGCTCAGTTGGTATTGGATAACTTTTTTGCTTCAATAAATAACATTTAAAAACTGTATTTTGTGTTTACTCAGGTTGCCTTTCGTTTTATCTTAGACTTTGTTTTAATTTCTGAAACAATTTAGTATGTGATCTACACAAAAACAGAAGAAATCAGTTTTTCACAGCACTGTACTTCTTTAAATCTAGGTTAAACAGTCCTGCATCCAAAGCCAAAGTGTGTCAACGCTTTGCTCTAACATACTGATTATTCCTCTCTAAACCATATAGAGAAAGTGTTAACACTGGGTTCAACGGTTTCACCGGCTGATTTGTGGCCCTCTCTGGTTCCATTCTGCAGCTCACTAAATGAGTATTAAAAAGTGCAGTCCTCGGCAGTCTCACTGTTTTGATCTGAGGTTGACTTGGCTCAAACCGCCTGCCCATGCTGGTTGTGTTGGGGGGTTTGTTCAAGCCAACCTAAATATTCACACTCAGGAACCATACCCAAGATTCTGCCATCCATACCCGCTCCACTTGAAACGTCAGTGAACACTATTTTGACTTCCTGTGAGCGCAGGACAATCGGTCAGTTCATGGCGAGTTTGAGTTCAGCGGTGTCGTATTCAAACTGTTGTCCGTGTCACATGAAATGCACAGCCAGCACATTGCTGTAGACACAAGCTAAGTTCAAGAGAAGAGTTTAAACTTGCTAATGCCGAGCGATATTGGACTCATTAAATGTTATATAGTAGGATAATCACTCAACTGAAGTGTGGTACAATTCATTACGGGTATTCCTGCGAGGTAGGGCCCTGGTTTGGACACTCATCCACTCATAGGGGCAATTTAGTCTCACCAATTCACCTACCACCATGTTTTAGGGTGGTGAGAGCAAACCAGAAGAAACCCATACAAACATGAGGAGAACATGGAAAGACAGTAATGTGAGCTCAGGATCAAACTAGGGACTGTGGAACTGTGTCACAGTATACAATTGTAGACATTGAACCTTGAAAAATAAAGAACCTTTAAAACACTTTTTAGAGTCATTATACTTTATCACAATTAGCACATTAAAAAAAAAAACAACCTGAATAACAACTAGCTGGATAACTAAAGCTATCCGAATAAGCTAGACTTCAGCATTTGCTAAAAAAATTGCTAAACATTACAAAAAAAAAAAAAAGTTTACTTTGACTACATACTTGAAAACAACCATCAAATATCTTGTTTACTCACCAAAAAAAAAGCACTTTAATACCTTGTACTGTAAAAGTTTTGCCATCCAGGGACTTGGTCTTTGAAAAGCATTACGCCTGACCTCCAGTCAAGCTCTTATATCCACTCACCGTCTGCTGATTACTAATGACACTCACCTGTTCGCAATCACACTACTCACTTTAAATAATCCAGACTCTCATCGTTACTTTCTGAAATCTTACTCCAGCACTGCACTTGTGATGCCTTTGTCTTGATTAGTGTTTTGACCTTAGTGTTTCAGCCAGCTTCATTTACTGATTTAGTCTTGTCTAATTTATGTCTGTTTGCCACATGCCTGGACATTTGCCTGCTTCACATTTCTTTTGTTTGTCTATTACATTTGCTTTTTAGAAACCCACAAAACTTGCATTTGCATCCTCTTGTCCGATTGCAACCTTTAAGATTGTGAAACCTGTGGCCAGAAAAGTGTTAAAAAACACAAAACAAAAAAAAACAAAGAAAAACAACAACAACTTTTAGATGCTCAGTGGCCCAAGGATGGAGAGTCTGAGAGTCTCACTGACAAGTTATAAGTTACAAAAAACAGAAGACTGTGTACTATATCTGTTAATAACAGGAAATAACTATTATCTATCTATTTATTCATATTATCTATGAAACAAGAAATTAACTAACATGAGTAAATATATTCCAAAGTCATAGCAACAGTTTGGTTTGCAATTTTTGCTGAAACTTTGCAATTATGGAATTTACCTTCACTGAAAAGTATAAATGTCAAATTTGGATAAAGTAAGGCACTTCGGTGGACCACTATCGTCCAATTGGTAAAGCTTGGGAAAGCGCATAATGCTGCTACATATGGAGGACACTACTTTCTGATTGAATATTCATGCTCCTTAGCCTTGCATCGTGACTTTTCTAGTAACAATGTACCAATTTCCTTCACAAAAAAACGCAGACATTAACATGTGAATATAAAACTGTACTCCGGACAGGTCAGTCTGGCTGGCGGCTGGTCAGTTTTGTTTACTGCTTCCTCAGAGCTGTAACTCCTTGTTTCTGCGGCTCATGACTCCCACAAGCCAGATACAGTCTTCAGAACTGAAATCAAGCAAGAGGGAACTTTTAGATTTGGGTTATAAGACCTCATAGTCATACTGATGGAAGCACCAACAGCACACAGGCCAAGCTTGGTTTTGGGTTTGTATCTTTTCTATTTGGCCAGAGAGTAAAACCTAACATTTGTGGTATATACTGTATATGACGAGAAGGCGTACAAAAGATGATGGCATTGGCACTGTTTAATTCCAGGAGGGGAAAAAACTCTAAACAAAAAATCCTCATATTAATAGTGGCAAATCTCTCAAGATCTTGCAGTTTTGAATATGGCGCTCGTGAATGGGACAACGAAAAAGCATTCGCCCTATAGACCGGAGATCATGATGGATTCCGATGACACTACATTTATCTGTATGACCAACAGTTGGAAAAAATGCAGTTGATGGCTTCTTGTGTCTCGGAGGAAGCATGTTAGCCTTCACTTTTCCTGGTTGGTAGCTGTGCCGTGATCGGGGAGATCTAGCTGTGCCGGAATTGGGAAATGACCAAAATGGGAGAAAAATGGGGTAATTACAAATAAAATAAAACAAATCGCAGTAAAGAACCAAATGATAAGATGCATACTTTCCCTTATATGTCATTATGTTGTTTCACCATTACCACAGCAGCACCAGGATGACATGTGCACGATTACTAAGCACCAACCTCGGGAACCCAGGACCCCGCCATGTTCCCAGGATGACCAGGCCACCCTACATGGCTTTAAGGATGTCTGCCATGGCTCCGTTTCTAAAGTGTGACGTAGTCAAGTCCTTCCACACCCAGGCCAAGATGCTTAGAAGAGGCACCTTCTGTGTGTGGCCTGGTCAGTCTTGGAGTCATGAGAATGCGCAGAGTGTTGACTCTTTCCTGAATTAGAAACCTCCGCCACCCTTGGCCGAGAGGAAGTAGCATTCAGCATGTAATGATAACAGTGTGAATCAGCGCTGTTTCCATTGCAGGGGTAACAATGGCCTGCATGTGGTGTAGACGCTGGGAAATGCTGGAGAAAGTGATCGGAAACTGATTAAGCCTGCTCCTTTTTAGTCATTCAGCGGAAGATCTACCTAAATCATGTGGAACATCACAATCATATGGCTGAAAAAAGACAATGAAACCATTGAAGGTTTGTTTTTACAGTAGGACTACGTAGCAGGGCTGGTACCATGCCCACCCAAGCCTGGGAAGGCTCAGTGACTTGGGAAGTGAAGGTCACTGGGTCGGGTGTTATATCTTGGAGACAGGAGTATGTCTTCATGGCTCGGCCCTCACAGCTGCCTGCCCTGTCATTTCCTCCAGCTCTGCTCTGGTCCAGGACATTACTCACAACGTCAACATGGGCAGTATGAATGGCAGAGCTGCATCGTGAGCACACAGACACCTGTCTCTCTGGAAGCAGACAGGATCGAAAACTGTTTAGGGACTTAGCTGAAGTTATAACACAGAAAATGCTCTTAATTTATCTTGAGTTGTTAGCAATAAAGTTATTATACGATATTTAAGATATTACTTAAGAATATTTTGTCAATAATCTTCAGAAATGAGCCAAATAAAAAACAACACCAAAAAAAAAAAAAACCTACAAGATCTCTTCACTGTCACTAAAAAGAAAATAACCAACAGTAACTAGTACAAGATGCCTAGTAAATCAGGTGAATTCTTTTTTGGTAGGAATGACAACATTGCTTCAACAACTCTTATGCTGCATGTCATAATGGTGTATTTGTGTTTTGCTTTTTGTTTTTTTTGCAGAAAGTTGCACTATAAGATAGGATTGTGGTTTGTGTATGCTTTGCTATTTCCAGCTAGCTTAAAAAGCTACAGTGATTAGCATAGAGTCATATCGCAATTGTGCATAAGTGGCTTAGTTAGCACTTTGTTAGCTGATCTTAGCATATTACTATTTCTGATTTTATATAGAAAGTTGCCTAATGTTACCTACTCCTAATCAGTCCCTGCAGGATTTTGTGATTTTGCGATCACAGAAATGAACACAAAATCATGGAAACTCTACAATATTCGGAGGAGCTTGCAATTTTTCAAAACTACTGCAGATTTTCTGCAGATTTGGGCCAAGACGCGTCACGTGACGTCATCACAACGCGCGTTCAGCCAAAGCTCTCTTTGATTCACGTGCGTCGAACAGGAGTACAGCTAAAAGGTCTCATTTACCAAGAAACCACTTTTTCCCCCCACAAATCACTGTGTAAGAGCGTGAAAAACAATTTCGTGCAATTGCGATTTCGCCAATTCAAGTAGTTTTCTGAAAAAAAGCATAAAAAACTCTGCAAAATCAAAACATAAAAAGCAGCAGCAAAATCAAGCATTTTTGGCTTGAGTGAAATCCTGTACGGACTGTCTAATGGAGCCCTGCCCACCTTAAATAAAAGCAAGCAAGCAAGCAAACAAACAAACAAACAAGCAAAAACAAGTCAGAAACCTCTCAAGTGAGAAAAGTTCTTTCTGTTGCTGTGGAAAGTAAATTAATTACAGAAGCTGTAGCTAATAGTGCAAAGCTATTTATGATAATATGTTAAAATGCTGAAATGTGATATACTTTTGATGGACCTGCAGATTATTTCCCAGCATGATTCTATCGGCCCACGTGCGGTGGAGAAACTGGGAAGTACTACACCATAACACCATAACAAAACGGTAAATTTAGCTAAATAAAATTTAAAAAACAAAAAAAAAACCAGTATGCTTAAAGCTGCAGTATGACATCAGAAGAGTGAAACTGGAATTTCTGAAGAAGCTGATAACATCATATGTGTTTGGGTGGATGCCTTTGTGTATGTTGTTTATCCATTTATAGTTGTGTTTAATGTTGTGGAAGGCTGCCTGAGATTTCTGAATACATGTTTTCTTATCACTCATTTATTAAAAATAATTCTATAATGATTTAAGCTGTATAGACATTGCATGTACATTTTTTTATTATTTTTTTTCTCACAAGTATATTTCTTCCTGAAGTGGAAATGAGGCGCAGAGCTTTGTTATTCTCGACGGGATTGATGGCCTTGGGAGAGAGTATGAGAGAGAGTTGGAGGAAAGCCATAAAGACTCTCAGCAGCTCGAGATAAGTGTCCAGCCACTGAATTCCAAAAATTGTATCAGTAGTTTCGAGACTTGTCAGGACAAGCACTGCAAGGGCTAAGTTGAGTTTTTCATTTAGCCAAGAGCTAAAAATATATCTATACTCCCCCCCCCCCCACCTAAAAACACAAATACGGCTGATGACTCGATATTATTTCGGTGAAGAAGAAATCCGTCAGCGCTGCCGCTTGTGACGTGGGAATCGCTGCACGGAATGCAGACGGCTGATTTACTGTAGCGAAAACACTGATTACGCTTGCTCATTAACAAGCTCCCTCCAAAGCACACAAACTCCCGACTTCGAATCACCAAGCAATTGCGTCTTACCAATACAGTGATCAATGGGATGGCGTTGCTACGGGCGACGGGTCCATCAAGCTAGAGCAATGCGTAAGGTCCTATAAAAAAGGGATTTAGGGCTTTTTACTCATGGTAACAGGTTTCTCTGACCTTTCAGACAATGGTGCTGAGGGCTGTAAAAGGGGAGCCGGGTCTTTGGACCAATAGGGAAGAGTTATGGCTAGGAAAGCCTTGTTTCCCATAATAAACGAGGCCCACAGTCATTCTTTACAGGGCCCATGGCATGGACTGAGAGCCTGAGACCTCCCTCTATGCTCTGATATTCATCAACCACACACACACACACACACACACACACACACACACACACACACACACACACACACACACACACACACAAACACATACAATGTAATGTAATGTAATATATGCTGCATGATTCAGGGATTTTTCTTCATTGAAATACATAAATTAAGATTATTATCTAGATATTAGTGTATAATCTACACTGATTGAGTCCAGACATCTTCAGGACAGAAGAGTCTGCGCTTTGCAGTTTCTTGGTAACATGACAAGCTGAGAAAAAGAGGCCGGTGAAGAGAAAAGGGGCTGGTGTTTATCGCTGCTATGACGTAAGTGAGATCAGGGACTAAATTGTTCGTGGACGTTCGTTCCACAATATTAAATGTAACTATAAATGGATAAAAAGTTTGACGTGTTGTTCTAGAAATTGCTGTGGTATAAAAGGAATAAAACACTTCGGTACATGCTGTTATTGGAAAATAATCAACTTTGGGGTTGTAACAGTAACTGCGCTTGATCACACCGCACTGTGATTGATTCTTTTCCTGTAACAGCACACTCCAAAGTGTTTTATTCTATACTTGGACAGATATGAGTCAATGTGTGACAAACAGGTGGCGAATAAAAAATAAAACTCTTCAGTCTTTCCCTTTACACGCAGCCTCTATCTGGAATATTAGTCCAGATACAGAGCTAACCACAGGCGCGCTGAAAACAAAGCTCCCTCTCCATTTAGTCTGGAAGTGTATGTTTACTCCTTATAACTCCATTCATCACAAAAAGGAAAACCTGAGCCGTAATGTGTCGGGGAGGATTTGTATAATGCTTGGATAACGATTTGGATAAGTGCTGTTGCTCTTCTCATCCTCCCCTTTTCTCTCTCTCTCTCTCTCTCTCTCTCTCTCTCTCACCGAGACAATTTTTTACATGGAAACCCCGTGGAAAAAAAAAAAAAATAGGTTCCAGCTGTCAAGCTGTAAACTTTGCTGGAACATCACGAAAGCAACATTCTGGGATGAAACACAGCCGGCTTATGGCTTCAATTAGTGTCAGCTCTGACTCCAGCTTGTTCAAGCAGCAACAATGCAAATCATTCTGAGCACCTTTTCAAACTTGTGTTTTCCAACATGGCCCACGCGAGAACACGGTGCACCTTCTTCTCAACCGAGTCTTTTTACGGCGTAAAAAAAAAAAAGAAGAGAAGAACCCGTTATCAGATCGTATCTGTGTGAGAGCGCTTGCACGATACAGTTTTTTTATTTAATCAACGGCGCATAAATAACAATAAAGTCACCGACTTGACGTAAACAAGATGCTTGTCCATCATGTTTTGTATCGTATACAGCCCGGTGGTGGGTTCACTTTCATTGTTTATGCGGTTTTATTTTGCTCTCGATTGTGTGTTTAGGATCTCACACATGGAGCAATTTCCCCTTTCCTTTAGCACGGTGCAGTTTGATTGTTTATATCCTTGTCTAATTGCGAATCCGTACACGAACGGAAACTGAAAGGTTAAAGCGTTAAACGCGTGAAGGCTGAGATTAAAGCGCTGTTTATCCGCGGTCGTCGGAATGCTTCAAATCATCGAAAAACTCAAAAAGAAGCTCCAGGGAGGCAACATAACAGGTGATTTATGATTGCACAGCAAACACATGGAAGCCACCCTTCATCCCAGGATGCAGAATGATGTCATGCTCAATGCTGGACTTTACACAAACTCTTACGGCTACACAACCCAAAATAATGACTACAGTTCCAGTAAGACTTGTCAAACACTGTATACTTGAACCATGAATCTAAAGCTCTACAAGACGTAACTAATTACGCCGACAAGGACAAATCGATTGACGAAACGAGCTCATTCTGTCAGCTGAAAGTTGTAGGCTGCTTTCTCAAGGACATTTCAACATCCATCAAAAATGAAATTCTTGCCAGGGATTTCGATCTGAACAAACACGCTGATGGACAACAGACATGAAAATGATGGACTGTTTGAGAGGTCCAGTATTGGTGAGGTCTTTCCTGGTGGATGACACAAAGGCAGGGCAGTCTGATATCTTTTTTTTTTTTTTTTTTTTTCTTTTTTTTAAATAGGAAAATAGTTGCTGTATATCCTCGGCATAGCAGTGGCAAAAATGCTGATTCTATTTTTGGCTGATCATTTACTCAGATTCCATGTAACCGTGGAAATATGAGGCATGTCAATCACCATCACAGCCGTCTTGTTTTGTGAGATCTGTCCACCATTTTTGTTAAAAAGATCACTATGTGAAAGTACGTTCAAAAAAAATATTCTAAGAGTAATATTCTAAAATAAATCTGGGTAAAATAAATACACGGTAATATTGTGCATCATTATACAACATTATCCATCACTGTGTGGATGTTTTCGTGGCCAAGCCGAACTAAAAATTCACACCAGATTTAAAAAGTTTCACTAATTGTCTTCGTACTCATGGGTATGTTGATGAACGCCAGTCAGCTGTAAATTACCAAGTGCGTTCACAGCACAGCTGATTAACATTTATTCCCACCCAAACAGCTGCATAAAGAGAAAATCTCACTGAAAATGAAGACTAAACAGTGAAAGAGCCTCTCCTAAACATGGAGTGTGCTAAATCTTCCAGTAATGCAGCTCAGCCACTGTGTTATGTACAGCCGGTGCAGGCAGTCAGAGTAGAGGAGTAATCAGGATGCATGCGCTGGGGAGACATCAGTTAATGCAGCAAAGTTTATTTTCTCAAACAAAAAAGAGCAGTAATCCAAACACAAAGAAACTGAGAAAAAAGCAGTAATCCAAAAGACTGGGAAAAAACTCGAAACTAGGAAGTGGTCTGGGAACCACAAACTCGGAGCTACAGACATAGGAACAAAGACTACGGATCAAAGCGCTACGGAATTTAAACTAAACCACGCTAAACTAAACTAACCTAATACGCCGCGTTCAAGCGGACACAAACAGGGCTTTAAGTAGCGGAGTTCATTAACATTAAACGAGATTAGATCCGCGACACCTGGAAATGATAATCACAAATTAAACCAATGAGGAAACAAGGAGGCGGGGACAGAGACATGACGTGAACACAATAACACATGCACATGGCCAAGGTAAACAAAACGAGGGTCTTTCTGACAGGAGGCGGAATGCACTCCGTGGAATGCGGAAGTAGGCCACGCTTCATTTTGCAGCGTAGCGAGAGCGGGAGAAAGAGAGAACCTAACACACTGCAGCTCACTGGCTACAATATATATATACACTAACTCTTCCTCCTTTTATAGGGTGCCATTACTTTTGTGCTTGATTGGTTAGTCTTATTTGCCTTAACTTGTGCTGTCCTTCAAGTCATAAATATTGAAATGAGTAAGGTTTTTTTTGGTGTGCGTTATTTTAATAATTAGTGATTTGTCAGCATAATCCGTGTATACAGTTGCTCATCAACCATTCGGTACCCTTACCCCCTTTTTCCATATTTTTCAGAAACGTTTCGCTTTGAAATCATATTCTCGAGTTCACTTTTCATCACTTGAAGAATATTCTCAAAAGTCTATGAGGAA
Source organism: Cranoglanis bouderius (assembly GCA_023630585.1). Classification (NCBI taxonomy): domain Eukaryota; kingdom Metazoa; phylum Chordata; class Actinopteri; order Siluriformes; family Cranoglanididae; genus Cranoglanis; species Cranoglanis bouderius. The sequence goes on from CM042572.1 coordinate 2,549,416, forward strand.
TGTGAATTGGGAATTTACTTCTTTAACCAATACCGCCGAAAACGTGAGCTCTGTTAGATTGTAGATGTAATTTTACACTATGGTTGTCCTTTTAATTTGCTGATTAGTGAGCATAAAAAACTATATAGAGCATTTCAGAGGTGATGTCATGCTTTCGTAAAACCATTTTGGCTCTGAGAACCCAGGAAGTGACCATGTACGGAGAACAAGAGTGGACCGAAAATGGACCCCTGGGGAACTCCTGTAGTGTTGTGCTTTTGATTAGGGTTTTAACGGGTTAAAATCTTTCAGAAAGGAGTTCAATTATCCAGAAACGTCAGGTTGCCAACACCTTATGTTGCAAGCTCTATATAGAGACTCACCTCCTGAGAAAAAGTTTAAATGTCACACACAAGCACTAATTGCTTTGTTTACACTATCAATTATTGCAAAAATCAGTTATCTAATCATCAGGCATGGTTCAAAAAAACTTCCCATGCACTTTTATACTTGATTTCAACATAAAGATCATTGAGTATGGTGTACAAGACACCCCTTGTGTTTTCTTTCCATTAAATATCTTGATTTCTGTTTATTTCTCAAGTGCATTCGGTATGCATGTACAAGTCTGTCTTTTGCATAGTTAAGAAATACTGAACTGAGGTCAATGAGCACACGAGGCCTACGGCGACACTGCGAAGCGAATGCAGGAGAATGCAAGATGAGGAATGTGAGGAATCATGTATGATATGCTGCAAGAAAAAAGCAAACAGATGGTGCCAAGCTGAAATGTAGAAATCTGCAAATCCGCCCCCTACTTCTAGCCACTTGCTAACAATGATGGATGATGAGAGTGGTGGTCGGGGATGTTTCCTCTCAGAGAAAATCCCATCCTATTAGTCAGCGGGAAGCCGCATCACTCAAATCACCGCCTCACAGAGTCACGCTGCTTCCAGGTCACGCTTTTGCGCAGGATAGAGGTCAAACCTGATAACTCGCGTGGTGATAAATTGATGTGCAGTTTCCTTCTCCACATTCCCCCTCTTTTATTTACTCTTTTTGATACTTGTGTCATTGAAGTTCTTCTCCTCGTTTGAGCAACGTGTCAGAGTCCTGCAGGTCTAGTATAATCAGTTTCCATACTGTACATGTGTTACATGTAATAGCACGTCTTTTCAGCATGGAACATAGTGAGTGAGTCATTTATTTATTTGCCAGTAGAAACATTCCATTACTTTAAAAGATCATGAAGGAAGTTTTTGTCTTTCTAGCTGCGAACCAGGAAGAAATATGATTAGCAATGTTACACACATGCACACCTTAAGCGACCTTAAGACCATAAATGAGCGATCTGTACTAGGACTGTAATTGTGCAGTCATTTACATATTGCACAGTGCTTTACACTATTTGCAAAGTAATGTACATATTGCACAATTTACAGTCATTTACACACTGCACAGTCATTTACATCTTGAACAGTACTTTACATACTGCACAACAGTTTACATATTGTACATTTGCATATTGCACAGTAATTTACTATAATTAACATATTGCACATTCATTTGCATATTGTATAGAAATTTACATATTGTTCAGTAATTTACTATAATTAACATATTGCACATTCATTTGCATATTGTGTAGAAATTTAAATATTGTTCAGTGATTTACTATAATTAACATATTGCACATTTATTTGCATATTGCATAGAAATTGACATATTTTGCAGTAATTTACTATATTTAACATATTGCACATCCATTTGCATTTGTGTAGAAATTTACATATTGTTCAGTAATTTACTATAATATAAATATTGTACATTCATTTGCATATTGCATAGAAATGTACATATTGTGCAGTGATTTACTATAATTTAAGTATTGGACATTCATTTGCATATTGCATAGATATAATAGGACAAATAGCAGTACAGTATTTAAAATTTTTCTTTGCATTTTTTAATGGTTTATCTTTTAATACAATCACCTAACACACCCAAAACCAGAACTGTCACAGAACCCTACCATCGCTTAAACTGTACTGCATTTGTAGACTGCAGTGCTTTTAATCAGCTGATTAGTGAGCAAGGGAAAAAAGAGAAGTGTAGCACATTTCAAAGGTGATGTCATTCATTTGGAGCAATTTGGCCCTGGGAACTAATCTACTGTTTCTTTAGGGTGACACAAAGCAGTGATCCATTTCCTGTTTCCTGGCATGCCAACTTGGCACCATCATCACGACACCATCAAGTCGGCACTCAGCAACAGGCGTCGCCTGAACAAAGGCCCTTATTAGCAACGAGTCAGAATTAATGCAATTCGATAGAAAAACATCTACAACAGGTCTCTCTCTCTCTCTCTCTCTCTCTCTCTATATATATATATATATATATATATATATATATATATATATATATATATATATATATATATATATATATATATATATATATATATATATATATATATATATATATATATATATATATATATATATACATGCTATATGCTACATGCTAACATCCACAATCCTTATAATCTCATAATATGGCTCGCATTAGCATTTACAGGTTTTTTTTTTTCTGGTAAAGCGGAGTCATCCCAGAGTTTCGCTCAGGCCTCCGCACTCTTTCAGGCCCTGACACGTCAGGAAATTTAGGACTTGGCAAATCGCAGCTTGCTGAGTGACTTACAGCAGGATTCAGCAGTGATAAATTTTCACTAATGGTCTGAGAGGTTACAAAGTACGGTTTCAAGTTTAGAAGGTGGGGAGGAGGGAGGGAGAACAAAAACGAAAGAGATCAAATCATTTATCTCAATGGTTCGGTTCCTGTTGAGTGGAATGTAAGCAAACGTTCAGAAAATTAAATCATAGCGCTATAGTTTAGATAAGAAGCTAGTTTAGATAGAGGAGAGTGGCCGCGTTTTTCATTCATACTGGCTCTCGGTGTCGAACGAGAAATAGCAGTGCATTACTTAAGAGATAAGTGAGAGAGACGAACTGACAAGGATTTTGTTACGGCAGAGCAGGAACAGTTTACCTGTTGTGTTTCAGCAGACGCTTCGATGGAGCTGACGATATTCCACACAGCGAAGCGGAAGGACACAGGAAGACGGGAAAAGGGAGGGAAGACTTCCACCTTCGACCACCAATGATGACTGAGTTTTCTCCTTCTCACTTAAACTTAAACTGGGATAAGTATTCACCCACTGAAATGAACTTAATGTGGATTATATCTCACGAATCTACACAAAACACCAATCAGCTATAACATTAAAACCACCTGCCTAATATCGTGTAGGTCCCCCTTCCTTGCGCCACCAAAACAGCTCTGACCCGTCGAGGCATGGACTCCACAAGACCTCTGAAGGTGTGCTGTGGTATCTGGAACCAAGACGTTAGCAGCAGGTCCTTTAAGTCCTGTAAGTTGTGAGGTGGGGCCTCCGTGAATCGGACTTGTTTGTCCAGAACATCTCATCGGATTGAGATCTGGGGAATCTGGAGGCCGAGTCGACACCTTGAACACATTGTCATGTTCCTCAAACCGTTCCTGAACAATTTTTTCAGTGTAGCAGGGCGCATTATCCTGCTGAAAGAGTCCACTGCCATTAGGGAATACCGTTGCCGTGAAGGGGTGTACTTGGTCTGCGACAATGTTTAGGTAGGTGGTACGTGTCAAAGTAACATCCACATGAATGCCAGGACCCAAGGATTTTCCTGCCTCCAACACATCGACTTCAAGAACTGACTGTTCACTCGCTGCCTAATATATATCCTACCCCTTGACAGGTGCCACTGTAACGAGATAATCAATGTTATTCCCTTCACCTGTCAGTGGTTTTAATGTTATGGCTGATCGCTGTATAGCCCATAATATTGAAGTGGAGGACAAAATCTATAGTTTATTCACAACGATCATCAACATCTCAATTCTGATTGGACAATTTTCTATAACAGCTGCAAATCACAGGTTTATATTAATGTGTTCGTTCTAACACGTTAACATTTCTATAGTAACAACTTACACAGTATGGCAGACATTTTGCATAAATGTTGAAGATTTTATGGTGAAGTTTTCTGTAAGGAGATGTTTATTTACTGTAACATTTACACTCAGCCAAAGATGAATAGCTGCTCATATTTGCATGTGCTTTTTTTTTCACACGCTCATTTCACACGATTCGTTTATTTTCACGTTTTTTTTTTTTCACAAGTAGTTTCAGTTTTCAAACGTGAAACTTTCATCCGAATCATTTATTTTCGCATGTGACTTCTCCACATGATTTCCCTGAGGTTTTTTTTTTTTCCATGATTCAGTTATTTTTATGTGATTTTTTTCCCCCCTATACAATTTATTTATTTTCATATTTAATTTTTCCACATGGTTTCCTTTTTCATACATACATAAATCTGTCGCATGAATGATTTTATTTCACACGAGATCACATATTGGTCACGTGCATGAGTTGTTTAATTAAAGAGCGTAAGGTTGAAATACGCCTTTACATGTTATTCACATAATCCCATCCTTGTTTATAGATTGTATCGCATATCGTAACTGTAAGGTATCGTGAGATAGGACAGTTAAACGAAGGTCAATTAAAGGTCAATATCGTGATATCTTTTCTGTGCTTGATGACAGCAAAATAAGGAAGTGAGTTAGCAGCTTCCTTCTTCTCTTCCTGCGTCCTGAAGAAGGACTGCCTTTTTTTCTTTTTTTTTTTCTTCCCACAGGGCAACATCATCTCGGGGAGGTAAAATTGCCAGAAATCCTGTAATCCACTGGAGAGGGATTGTGGTTCCACAATTACAGAGGGACTACCTTGGGAACCGAAAGTTCCCGCGACCATTGGTCTGTCAGCAGCAGGAGAAAATGAACTGACATCAAACACTGCACCTCACAGGCTTAGACATGTCCAGGACATAATCACACAGAAAGGACACAGACAAGGGACAGAGAGAGAGAGAGAGAGAGAGAGAGAGAGAGAGGGAGAGAAGGCGAATAAGAGAGACGGAGAATGGAATTTGAGGTTGTGAAGGAATGAGCAAAGCAAAGAACAATGCCATCCTGTCACATTATATCCAATTACATTGCCGATTATGCTGAATTATAAGGTATGGAATGATCCAATAACTCTCGAGCGGACAACGTGTTCGAACGTTAAGAGAGCGAGATCCTTCTTGTGCGAGGTGCACAGGTCATTACACTCACACAGCCGGACGCTAACGCGCCTTGGCAGCCGAGCACACCTTCCGAAATGACTGATTTCACAGCTGCGCCTGTTTGACAAAGCCACGGCCCTGTTAGCTCTCTAAGACAAACCTTCTCGCCTCTTTTTTTTTTTTTTCGAGCTCCAGCGAACCCCACGGGTGATCGTTCCAGAACGGGGAGAAGGCAAAGAAACCTTTGGAGCCCCGAGGAGCTGAGGTGATTCATTAGGTAAACAGTCTACTGTTAATAAAGACTATTTTCCTGCAGATGGAGAGTGTAATCTGAGGCCACATCCACGCGCATTTTTGAAAAAATAAATAAATAAATAAATAATGCGGCTTATTCGCTGAGTTTTGGTTTCTCGTTAAAATGAAAAACGAAGCTTTTTCGAGAAATCATTCCAAGACGGATGAACAAAGTAAAATAAAACTTTGTTAATTTTATTTATTTTTCTTCGCTGTTTCTGTTATTCTTTTGAAAATGGTGATTTCAGAGCGACAACCTGCGCGTGCCCTTTACGCTTTTGTGTGTGTTACAACTGTGCTGCGACTCCGTTTATCACGGCCGTCACTTCGTACTTTGGAATTTCCTATTTCATAACGTGTTCGCAATTTAATTCCGTGCTACAAATCTCACTGCGAACGAAGATTTTGGCTACAGCCCGGGAGAACGATTCGTATTCGAGCGTAACCTTAAGCAGTAGTTCTACGTCATCGTCACTCCACACATATCAGTCCTTGTTTTTGTCTTTTTCCCCCCCGGTATTTTGCTTTCTCTACCGCTCCATACACAGCTCATAATGTTATGCTTGAGGTGTCCATGTACTTATCGCCACCTAAAGGGCTGGAGTGGGCATGTGTGCGTTTTCAAATCGTTTCGTTTTTCAAATATTTGAAAATCCTGTTCATGTAGATGGAGGGAAAAAAAACGACATTTAAAAAAAAAAAAAACATCTGTGCACGTTGATGTGAATTGTAAATTTTGCTCACATGCCGCTCATTTGAGAGTACACTCCCTAACCCACTACGGTGAGAAAAAGTGTTACGACGAATCGAGACGTGTGACGTGTGTTTTAACGAGTCTTCCTGTGTAATTTACCCCATAAAAGACGCCTCTTGATTAACTTCTTCTTGCACAGCCAGTTAATCCCGCTATCCCGGTAATTTCATCACAGTCAATGACCTGAAGCATGAGCAGAACGTTTTACACACGCACCGTGTCTCAGTCACACAGCCGGGTTAGTCATTCTGCTGATCGGGTTGTTGATTGCCTGTTTATTTGGATGCTATGCTTATGTCTATGCTCTGACTCACGGCATGACTAACGTATTGTGCTGGAAGCTGTTGATTTTATGAAGCGAGCCGTTTGTCGGCTGACAATCTGAAAATTCTTGGATCTTCGATTCTTATCATTTATTTGTTTTTATTCGCAGTGCTGCGTTCTGGGAAAAGGTTGTTGTTGTTTTGGTTTTTTTCCTTGCAAGTGCTACACTGCTAACAGGAGACAGGAGTTGATATTATAGCATTTACTGTGAGCCTAATGTACCCAAACAAAGACCTAGTCTCTACAGGCTCAAACAAAGCCCCGGTGCAGAGAGTTTTTGCAAGGGCACCAGTGGCCTCGGCGCTGAAACAGCTGGTTCTTATTAGGCCTCTGCTCTCTCTAATTATTAAAGAGCTTTGAGCACGTGCGGAGTGGCGCGACTCCAGCTCCAACACCTGTCAGCTGGTTATTAACACCCGTACACTTCTCAAAACCTTGTGCTACTCTACGGCTTTTCTCTCTTTTACTCTCGTCCCTGGCTAAGCACACACGCAGATATATACACACACAGTGCTGACAGTAATTAGAGCATTAAGACTCACTGGAGCCCCGTCATGGAGTTAAATACAGATCTTTGCTTTCTGGCGAAAGAACATAACTTGGAACGATGCTCGACATCGACATCACTATCGTCACCGGACTGCAGAGCGAGCGGCTTCGGGTCCTCTAATACGTCATCATTTAAATGAAAAAACAAAAACAAAGACAGGGTTGATTTATATTTATATTTAATCAAATTCTTAACCACTTTTCCAATAGGGATGGGAACTTTTCTTTTTCCCAGCTGTTTATCCTAAAGGCTCGCTAATTCATAACAGTAATAAGGGTTGGTGACAGGCACATATTATCCGTGTAATTGATCATAAACAGCTTTTCCTGTCTTTTCATGCTTGATTTCACAAAAGGGCATCCAGATTCTAGCCTGCGTTAGACTAGCTGCCCGCTAAACGTCACCTCTCGTTGGTCTCGCTCGCTGCTGAGATCCATCATGTTGTGTTTTCCTGCATGGGCAAAAAAAGAGACTGAAATGTGTTTGCTTGATGTGTCGTTGGACTAGCGCGACTCTGGCATATTGCAGCTGGATTTAGCGGGATAACTTCACGTTAGCAGATCAAATAAGTGTGATATGTCTCATTTAGGCGACTCTGTAATATAAAGAATCAGTTGAGCTTCTTTTGTGTGATTTCTTAAGAATTTTCAATGAAGATAAATATATGATCAAGGTGTGAAATGAAAGTGGTTTGACCCCATTCTTTTAAGAAACAAGGCTCATTGGAAATCTGAATTAGTACTCAACATGTCACAAATGAGCGCTGTTACGTCATTAAATATAGAGCCAATCACGTTTCAGTATGCAAATCTAGGCCATGCAGCACCGGATTACCAGGAAAAGGGAACCAGGTGTATGCATAATTGAGGACATTTCTATTTCAAACATTCAAATATGATCTGAATTTCTTAATGAAGGAGGTTTACTGCATTTTTTTCTGTTATATAATGACATTTGACGTAACATGGAGTCTGTATAATATAAAATACGACCTACGATAAGACGTTCAAGTAACAAGATTAACGCTAAGATTAAGAATAACGGTTTCAGTTTACTGAATTACTACTGTTGTCTACAACATTTAGAAAATGGAGTAAAATGATCTCTGATCATCAAAAGCAATAGCGCAGCCTAGTGAGTCGCTTTCAGTATAAAAAAAGGGGGGAGGGCTTTAGCTAATCTTTAAGAAAACAGTTTTGTCTTCTAACCTGCAGGCGATTTGGCAAAGGCAAGGAGGGAATTAAGTTTAATTGTATTCTTTTTACATCATGGCCGTTAAAGCTACAGCACAGCCACTGTGTCAACCTCAATGTCAAGAGACTTGAATGATGCTAAGCGTCTGGGATAAAGTGCTCCTGCCTTTAGTAAACTCGCCGCCTGAGCCCTGAGGCTAGGCCTTCAATCTGGAAAAAAAAAAAACAAAAAAAAAACTAAATAAATTATCTTACTAAGATTTAATTACATTACATTACAAGAAGACTTGCGGTCATGTTAGCGTTTGCCGAAAGTTTATGTGTAGTACAGGATTTTGAAAAAAAATGTCAACAATATCTGTAGGAACTGAAATATCATAGAAATACATCTCAGCCATTGATTTTGATAGCACCAGCTTTTATAAAGTGATTAAACACCTCGTTAAACAGCCCTGGTACGGATCGAATCATCTCTCACAGACAGGCAACGCTTTATTGTGATACACAAACTGCATGAATTCCTCATGGTGTTCCACAAGGTTCAGTTTTGTGTCCCCTTCTGTTTGCAAGGCACATGCCTCCCTTCGCTCAATTATTCACCTAAACTTCAGATTCGCAAATACATCACAGCGTCAAACAACATACAGTTGAGGTCATAAGTTTACATACGCCTTGCAGAATCTGCAAAATGTTAATTTTTTTTTTTTTTTTTTTTTTAAATAAGACAGATCAGACTGCCCTGAATAAGCTATTTCACATAACAGATGTTTACATATTAGTCCACAAGACACAATAATAACTGAATTTACACAAATGAACCAGTTCAAAAGTTTACATACGCTTGATTCCTAATACTGTGTGTCGTTACCTGGATGATCAACGACTGTGTTTATGTTTTGTGATCGTTGTTCGTGAGTCCCTTGTTTGTCCTGAGCAGTTAAACCGCCCGCTGTTCTTCAGAAAAATCCTCCACGTCCTACACATTCTTTACTTTTCCAACATCTTCTGCATATTTGACCCCTTTCTATCAGCGGCTATATGATGTCGAGATCCATATTTTCACACTGAGGACAACCGAGGGACTCGAACACGACTATTACAAAAGGTGCAAGCATTCACTGAAGCTCAAGAAGGCAACACGATACATTAAGATCTTATTTTTTTCATTTAATACTGACCTTCAGAGGCTACATAAGACATTTACATGTTTCGCAGAAGACAAAATAATAACAATTTACACGGATCATCCTGTTCAAAAGTTTACACCCCCCCCCCGGCTCTTAATGTAGTGTGTTGCCTTCTTGAGCATCAGTGAATTTGCTTGAGAAAGACACTATAAACAGAAAAAAATGCATTACTGTCATTAATTGCAGCAAACAATGGCAACAAAGGCAGCCATGTTTGTTTCACTTGTTTACTTTCTCGAAATAATATGCACAGTCATAACTGTTGCTGTGTGACTTTGCTCTTCTTCTTCAGTTACTCAGCTGCGGGATGTTAGGCTGACAGAAGGATGTTGGCTGGCACAAAAAGCCCATGCCCAGAATAGCAGTGGTATTTAATAACCGTGTTCAGACTACGTGGGGTATGTTATTAGAGTAAATTACCTCCCCAGACCTTCCAATGGACTGTTTGGGTGGGCACGGATGGCCACCCATGAGTGAGCGCATTAAAATCTGCAGGCTGTTTATTCTGAAATGGAGGGATGACCATTTTACGACGATGAATGGGTCTTTAAGAGATCCTGAGTGAGCACAGGCTGTCTCTTTTGTTATTTGTGCAGTTTGGTTGCCATCCTATCAAAAAAAAGACTTCGAACCTGTTTCGCTGGCCGATAATAATCCTGTTCATTCGCAGCTGTTCGATTAGCTTCACCCTCTCTACACTCCTCATAATAGTAAACGTGTTGTCAGAAAACTGCAGCTGCATAACATTAGGATTGTGCCTGAAAAACTGCCAACAAAGATAGTTTTGTAATAAGGTTGGCTACGAGAAGCCACAAGTTGCTAATCCTGGTCATTGAGACTCCATTGTGAGTTCATGCCTCTAAGTAAGCATACTGCGAGCTGATAGTTTCCACAGTGCACCTTTAGCTTGTACAGGCGGAGGGAGAAAGGTCTCTTATTCTTCCACCCTCTCCATTATAACTCCACCCCAGCCTCCTGATATGTGTTGCGGCCACACGGCTGATTGGAAATGGCAGTTTAACAAGAGCGCTTCCCTGCAGACCGAGCCCTAGCAGTGGGGCAATTCGATCGTTTTCACGAGTCTTGCGGTTCGTCCCTTCTCATTTAAGATTACAATCATCCAAAAATTTAGGTCACACAGTGAAGTGTTCTGGGTGGGAGAAAAACAAGATATCTGCTTAAAGTACTGGGAAAGACTAAAAGTAATAAAAAATAAATAAATAAATAAAAAATCAAGTCTGTCTTATGCAAGAAGAAAGTCTGTTGTGGTAATTTGTACGAAGTGGATCAGGTTTCTCCAATAGGCCCAGACTGAGATTGTGAATAAGGAGGGGCCTATGTCGAGGGCAGATTGTGGTCATACCTGCGAGTATTTGCTCAACAAGTCCCTGATGACAGAGCGGACACGGTATGCTGGCCAGCTTGGGGAACAATAGGGCCCTTGCTCCTCCTTGTCGTGATGTGTGTAGCTCTGGGAAGCTACCGCAGGGCCAAGTGGTGTAAGCTGACGCTGGAAGATTCGATATCCAACTGGGTCAATGGCCAGGGGGCCAAGCATCCAGTGATCTGTTGATAGGACTAAGGGCATGGACACGGATGACTCAATTATGAGCATGACTGTAATTAACCATGAAGGCACAGAGGTTCAGGCTTTGGAAAGTTTTGGGTTTTTTGCAGGTAACCACAAGGTGCTTGGGGGGAAAAAAGCTGGCGCTCGTCTGTAGTTAAGCTGCATACAGCAGAAAACTTTACAGGCACAGTTTTCTGTTAATTACTGTACATATCTTTGTACACGTCACAGGTTCTATCATTTACTTTCTTATAGTTGTATTATTGTTGTTATTATTGATGTAGTACACATTCGACATTGCGATATATCAACGATGACACATTTCTACACTCGGAAACTCACTAAAATGTTAATCCTGGTTACAGCGATGGATATGAGCAAGACTCATGGTGGAAACCAAACCCTGTTTGGTTAAATCCCAGAAACATTTCTGGGAATATGTTTCGAGGAATCTGATGATGTGTAAATAGGTTGTGTTAGAACAGTAATGAACAGGTTGGTGGTCAAATAAGCAGCCAGGTAGGAGCAGACACTCTTTGTTTTTGGCATTTGCAGTTACCTTCTGGTTGGGAAAACATATTCTCATCATCGAGTGAGCTCCTCTAATCCTCTGCTTGCACGGGGAGGGGTGGAGACACTCAATCTGCCTGTGTGTTGGCCAGTGGGATTTCCCTCTTTAATTAATTCAGGATTTGTACCGGGAGCAGAGGTCAGATGTGATGAGAAGCTCAGGATTGATTTTCTCATGTTCGATCCAGGGGTCTATTATGCCTTGTGCAGAAAGGCGGCGTGTGTATTTGTGTGCCAGTGTGTGTCCCTGATTGTTACTCGTGATAAATCCACTGGGTGAGTGCACTAAAAGTCGGAGGAAACTTTGTCCCTGAATACACTTTAACAGTCTTATAATGTCATCAGGAGTTTCATTTCCAAACTTATTTTCACCAGAAGGTCAAAATGCTGTGATCTGCCTTCTCTGACAAGTGTTTTGATTTTACATAGCCGAGCATCTGGAACATCTGTAAATTACTGCAATTGTACCGCAGTCTTTGATTCACTGCCCATCAGTGGCAAATGGGACCCATGTACCCCACCCACTGCTCCACGCTTACCGATCCTTCCAGTCTGATCGTAATTAGTTCCTGTTTATCTGACCCGTGGTGGCCTTCTCTGGCTTCCCTGAAACATCAGATAGTGTAGACTACTGAAGGTCAACGGTCAAAGCTCTCACAATCACTCCTAGCATGCTGCCTAAGGAAACTGAGCTGACGATCACAGCGTTGCACCTTACGAAGGTTCAGCCACCAGCTACTCCCGTCTGCTGATTTATTCTTACATGGTCTGTCTTTAATTACACAAGGAAACAGGTGTTAAGGTCACTGGTACATCGTTTTTTAATTAGGCTTTAGAGTTATATAGCTCAGCCATAACCGCTATTTTTACTTTTATTTTTATTTTACACAGCAGCTAAAAGCTCCGAAGACCAAAGAAAATGGGGTCATTGACAAATCAGATCTGGAGGTCGTTCTCGTATGCCTTTTTTACCCAAGTTTGCCGAGAGTCTCACAGGATCTTAAGGTCACTGCTGTTAGGATGGTCCTCGGTGGCTCATATATCCTGCATATTAATATAGCCTGTCATCAAGCTCCTGATCCAGCCGTGGCCTGTGGAGTTTTTCACCCTCGCTGCTCCACAGTGTTTGGTGTGAAAAACTTTCTCTCCAGCTGCCTAACTCACATTAATTCTGGCAGGCTGCAAACAGCAACCCCTTGGCGACGCTTCCATGGATCACCTATTAAAGGAAATGGGTGGGGGGGGAGTAATGTAATAAAACACGGCAATGCAAATATGCACAGCAAGCACATAAAGTTTCCAAAAGAGGCAGGCTTTAGCGTGGGAGGAATAGTGCTTCTTGCTAGGTTACAAGAAGCTTTTGATATAATAAGCACCTGAAGCCAGGTAGGTGGTACAAGTGCAAAGAATGGACGATGCGTGGATGTGCGACACGAATGAGAACGATTTTCCCAATGCACATCGCTGTCGTCATCATCGTTTGGTGTTGCAGCAAAACAACAATGGAGGACAGCAACAGCAGTGACTATATATTACGAATGTGAACCGTCAAGTTAGACATATCCGATCTGAGCAAAAAAAAAAATAAAAAATCAGAATTGTGCAAAGAAGCTTGTAAAGTGAACATAACCTATGTCTCTGCTCTGCGTACTCATTTACTTCCACATTTCAGGTGTCAGTCCTGCCTGCTTGATCGTTTCCCATGAAGCCCCTGTCAGCCCACTGGACTGATTGATACGCCACCCCTGGCTCACATTCCCCAACGTCTGGAGGCCACAGTGATTGACTGCGAGTGAGAGCAGTATTATAGTAGCTCTGAGAGCTTTCACTCATCGGACACGGGCATGGCCAAACCCTTTACGCTCGCACTGTTGCTCTGAAGAGTGGCGGTTTTGTATGTAAAGAGCTGTAGACCATTTCACTGAAGTAAGTTACTGTGCCTGTCTATTTCTAATGCACTTTTTACCCCCTCCATTTTCTCCTGAATTTAGTCTTGGTCAATTCCTAGTCACCAGCCAGCTCTCCTCTATGATATGACATCTACCAACCAGGGAAGGCGAAGGCTAATATGTGCTAACCCCAAGACACGTGAAGCTAGTCAACTGCTGCTTATGTTGCATCACAGGGCAGCGTAACACACTCAGAGGAAAGCATAATCTGCCCTCTTCTGCATACATGAGCTCACAGATGGCCATGATTGTCTAGTATCTTTGTCACTGACTGGGGAGAGTGATGGCTGTAGGATTGTTGGGATTCAAACTTGCGATCTACAGAGGATAGGGCGAAGGTTTTCGAGTGTCATTAGCTGATACCTTCTGGGAAATATTTGCTTTTATAATGGCATGGTTCGAATGACGTTTACCATCAACCAGACGCGTTCAGGAACAGCAACGTCACTTCCTGCATTTATGACTCAGTGATTGTGTTTGTTGCGGTGATCTTGCACGGTCTTTTTCGCAGCGATGTTTGTTGGTAAATGAGACCCTCTAGCTGTACTCATATTCGATGCACGTGAATCGAGGAGGGCTTTGACAGAATGCCCGTTGTGATGACGTCACATGACGCGTCTCGGCCCAAATGTGTGGAAAATTTGAAAAATTGCAAGCTCCTCCAAATATTGTGGAGTTTCCATGATTTTGCGTTAGTTAAAAATCCTGGAGGGACTGATGAATATTCATTTGAAGCGGTCTAAAGGAATACCCATGACAAGGAATCTGTATGTTCAGTGATTTCAATATGCAACTGAAAATTGTTAGAACTATTTCAAGTTCCTTATCTCATGTAATGTTTTACATGTGTTCAAAATCTCAATCTGATCTGAGCTCAAGAAGCAAGATCTCCATAATGTAATGATGCACATTTGTCCAGATCTCTGGTGAAGATGGTGCGACTGGTTTAGTGCGTCAGGTGCACGGAGCAATGAGGTCAAGAAGAAAGGCTAATTTAAACAGACAGAAAGAGAGAAGGTGAGATTTTCAAACTCAGTGACCTGATTATTTGCTCTACAGTTATATAATCTAAATCCATCAGCTCAAAACTTTGCGTTGAAAAATAATCAGCTCCATCGTAAACGCCAGCCTCGTGGGTGAGCTGATCTGAATGGCATCAAAATGTTTCCATTATACAGTAGGCTATTTGTCTTGAGCAAGGGTAATTGGATGGGGGAAAAAAAACAGATTGTGATGTGTGTGTAGTAAGCTTGCACATTAATGCTGCTTCTAAGAAATGAATAAATGTTTTTACAGCTGAGAAACTGTTGCTTGGAAATCCTTGACATACACAAACCGTGGTGGACTGCAGTCCAAAAAACAATCCCAGAATGGAACGGCCACTTGTGAAACCGTGGTTTTTTTTGTTGTTTTTTTTTTTGTTTGCACCTGCAGCGTTCTTAAAGCTGAAGTGTGAGGCGACTGTGCTCTTCCACAGCTATGACCGTGAACTGACCCTACGTCGCTGAATCATACTGTAAAGACACAGTAAAAAGTTTCCAGTCCCAACGAGGTATATAAACTCCTAAACATGGGTCAAGAGGAAAACCTGCTCTGTTTTAAAAAACGCAGAAGCCAACTTGGAGATGTAGGAAGCTCGTCCAAAAACAATCAAATCACACATCAAATCCTGTCGAAATGTTTAGGTGTACTTGCTTTTTTTTTTTTTTTGGAAATAACATAATTTGACCATCGCTGTGAATATTCCATTTCATTGGGACCAAATGACTATGTTTATGGAATCTCACTATTTCCTATGAACTCCCTTATTCCTAATAATTCGACTAGCACACAGGGAGCAGTTTTCTGTCACTGAACAGCCAAATTGGATGACGGTTGTTGGGAGTAGGAAATGCGCAAGGAATTGGGTTCTCGTTCATGAATTCTGAAGCGCAATCTATGAGAAAATACATTCAAAACATTCACATTTTAAAAAAGATACGAATTATTTCGCTCACTGAATTGATACCAAAGGTTTCATTTTCACAGAAGAATATTATAAGTGAAACATTACTCAGAGTTTTGCTCCACAAAACACACTTTATGTTACAGGAAATACATGACGTACCAATTTGCAGTCATTTGACGAGTCATTTTGCGACGGAAAAATTCATCCGAATTCATTTCATGAGATCATTTATTTTGAGTCATTTTGTGAAGTTCTTTTCTTCGTGTCAAAAGGACACAATAAACATCACCAAATGCTGACAGAGTGGTTTGGTGCTATTTCGTGCTACATAAAGTGGACCAGTAGTAATTTCTTGCATTAAATGTTTCCAACATCAAGTTCACGTTGCCAGGGAGACCACTGCCACTGCTAATCATTATGCAACCTGACACGCCTACGCGCTTTTATAAAAATTCTTATTAACTGAGATCTTTTGTATCGCATGTTGACAGAGGCTTTAAAGCCAGGAATAGAAAAATGACAGATCATTTATACTGTGCAGCTCCAACCGAAGATCTATTGTGCCTTTAAAAACCATAATCCATCTGCCTTTTCATACAAAAGGACAGAGGTCATGGGTCAAAAGGTGGTCGAGCTATAGACCCGGATCCCGTGTAGATATGTAAATACAGATTACCTGATACATGTCGTGGTACACGGTTATCTTGTGTCGAATCTGCTCAGGTGCAGTAGTCAATACGTTCAGAGAGAATATGTTCCTATTTTCCGCTTCTAAAGCTACCGGAGCTCGAACGGCTTTTGTGAAAGTCGCTATGCTCAGGTTTAGCTTCGGCACGTTGAGTGGCTTGCTAATCGTCTCTTGCTGCCTGTAGCCATCGACCTCACACACACACACACACACACACACACACACACACACAGAGTCGAATCGGCGGTGTTTGCAAACACATCTCACCTGTTCCTCTCTCATGCACAGTCCTGTTTTGAAATGTCGACCACCTATATTGCACTGATTTGCACCCTGGGGCATCTTTAAACGTGCTTTCGGATCAGACTGAAATGGGCTTGTGATGTGTTGTGACAACATAAGAAGGCTATAAAAGTGCTTAGTACGGGGGGTGGGGGGTACGAGAGGGAGGTGTAGTGCATAATGCTTATTTATAATAAAATATATATATATATATATATATATATATATATATATATATATATATAGCACAAAGACAAATTGGAAACTCAAACGGGGAAGGTGATATCATAAATAAAAAATGGCAACAACCAACCAGACCATTTGTGATACAATCGGGGTTTTGCATAGATAGTTTTGTTTATATAGGAGCGTTCAAGCAAGAGAGATGACTTCTTGCAACAAGGGCCGTTGAATTCTAGGTTTCTGATTGGTCAGAAGGTGTTGATTGATTTTCTACAACAGCAGCTCTGACAATAGTACCGGTTGTAACGTGAACCGTGGGTGCATATTAATGCATTATCGTTTCTATGGTAACAGTTCATTCAGCTCATTGATCTGGTGAATGAGGGGATATTTATTTTGGAATGTTTATGGAAGGAGTCTCCAGTCTCAGCGTTTTTGTAACAGTCAGAGGTTGGCAACAGTTGGCAAATCAGTGTAGTATAAGAGGAATAAAACACTTCCAGATGTTCTGTTACAGGAATAATAATCGACTTCGGGGTGCTAACAGGAGCTCCGCTTCATCACGCCACCCTGCAGTTGATTATTTTCCTATAACAGGTCTCCTTGTCATGTTTTATTTCATACAGAACAAGCACATTTTCAGTTTGTAGAAACATCATAGTATAGAATCATCAGCGCTGGATAAAATGATCAGTGATGGCCTGCTTGTTTTGCCTTGTGGATATGTTGCTGTTTTGGTACTGTTGGACATCAGTGCAGATTAGACATTATGGGCACAGGGCTCTGAACCAGTTCGAGGAACAAAAACAAAACCAGAACAAACATCAACATCACATCTCACATGATTTATTTAAGGTTTTAACGTTACATGGCTTCATGTCTTGGATCAGGTCAGTTAAACTTAACTATATAAAGCCTGATTGTTTTTGCACCACAGTCAGTCAGAGAATGAAAGAAAAACAGCTTAGCTAGCTAACCTAAACTAGCAACACGCATTTAGCCAGCTAGCATGAATATGTATTTTTAAAAAGGGAATTTGCTTGCTTTCCTGACAATGTCTAACTATGCATTTGGACTTTATTTGATAATAATAACCTCCTGTAAATGATCAAAGGCTATTTTACAGCTATATATTGGAGCACAAAGAGTCAAATGTCATAATCTGTGTGTGTGTGTGTGTGTGTGTGTGTGTGTGTGTGTGTGTGTGTGTGTGTGTATGGACATGTCCTAACCAATACAAACACAGCTGCAGGTCTAATAGCTTTCCAAACCTACAGTTTTATTATATTAGGTCACCTATAGTTTATGTAAAAGATATAGAATTAACCATTTTTTAATTTGTGTTCTAACCACTTTAGGAACCTTATGTTAGGTTTGGAACGCAAGAACTGAAACGAAATATTAAAATATTTGTTCTCCTTGGACTGAACTGATTTTTTTTTTATCCCGTTTCCGTGCCACGTCATTGACCACAGTAGTTTAGTAGACTGGTTCAACAGCAGGATTTTTAGTGTTAACGGAGACTCTTCAGAGCCTAAAAAAGTGCAATATGGCGTCCCACAAGGTTCTGTTCTAGGCCCACTGCTATTCTCCATTTATATATTGAACACAATCTTTCAGTTCTAACCTGATGATACACAATTATACTTAATAATTCAGCCAGATTCAGCAGCACAACTACACGAGTAATGAAAGACCGTGTCGCAAAAAAAACAAAAAAACAGAAAAGCTTTTACGAACAGTATCTTCCTTTTCTTAAATGTCTTTAACAGCCTTTATGTCAATGTCAGATGTTGTGACAGTTCATTTAGTGGTTTTGTCACTAATCACATGTTTTTGTCACTAATCACTATCGCATGTCCATGCTTCTCTTGTGGCTTTTAGCTGACGTTTTCGTTTTGTCTCTGTTTCTAATTTGCATTGCTTTGTGTTGGTTTGTGCTAATATGTTGTACGGTACTTTATGATAACTTTTTTTTTTGCGTTCTTTCACATTTTCTCATTAGCTTTGGGAATTGCTTGAAGGGTTTTTTGGTTTTTGGTTTTTCTTAGTTTTTATGAAGCATGGACCACGATATACTTAGACACAAAATGTCAGAAATGTTCTTACCGTATAGCTTCTAAACTCCAAAAAAACAAACAAACAAAAAAAAAAAACAGAACGAATTGTACCAAAAACTGAAGCAAAATGTCTATGTAAGTATGTTAGAAATACAGTACTGTGCAAAAGTTTTAGGCACATGCAAAGAAATGCTGTAGAGCAAAAATGCCTTCAAAATACTGAAATTAAATGCTTCTACATTAAAAATAATAATAATAAATACCGTAAAGAGCAGTAAACAATAGTAAATGAAAAAAAGTCAATATTTGGTGTGACAAAAAAGTAAAAATATAAATAGTAGTCTCCGGTACAATATGTGCAGTTTTATAAGGAAATGAGCTGGTAAGTTTTATTGAGCATCTTGCAGAACCAGACACAGTTCTTCTGGACACTTTGACTTTCGCACTCGCTTCTTATTTTTGCAGCGAAACCCAGCAGCCTTCATTGTGTTTTACTGTCTGAAAAGTGTCTCTTACGTAATATGCTGCTTTCTTTAATGACATACGAACATTTTTCTGTAACATCTTAATTTTATGCTAGAAAACTAACGTTTGGGAATCTAAAATGTTTTTTTGTACTGACTTGATAATGTAGAAGTCATAAAATAAAAAATCTATAACAAAGCTTGTACTAAAAACAATTGGGTGCAAAAACTTTTGCTTTTATATTATACAATAATTAGTTCAGTCAATACAAATATGTGTTAGGTGATTCTGTTCATTCGTTGTTATTTTACACTTCGCTGAAAATTGTTGTTACTCAGCTATAAAAGTGTCACATTAACCCCTACTGTCTGTGAACCGGTCGACCCCAGAGGCTAGCTGAGATGCCAGACCTTCGCTTCTTTGTGGAGATGAATTGCTCTTTCCTACAAAACAGGCTTCATTTTTCAAGTGACAAATTATACATACCTACCTGACAGTGGCCACCGTTGAGGGTCTCAGTTTGTTTTTTTCTTTTAAATCCCTCTTGTTGATGGGTGGATATGCACAACACTTTGTCATGATATCTACTAGAAAACTGTCCTCCAACATGTAGTAACATGCTAATATACACGGACAACAACCCGTGGTAATACACACAGATACTGACCAGAGCGAATAACAACAGCGAACTTTATCACTGAGCTTTTTTTTCCCAAATGTCTATGATCCTCAAAATGGAAATATAATCTATGAAATAAGTTAAAATCAGCTAAGTACAGTGGGGGGAAAAAAGTATTTGATCCCCTGCTGATTTTGTACGTTTGCCCACTGACAAAGAAATGATCAGTCTATAATTTTAATGGTAGGTGTATTTTAACAGTGAGAGACAGAATAACAACAAAAAAATCCAGAAAAACACATTTCAAAAAAGTTATAAATTGATTTGCACTTTAATGAGGGAAATAAGTATTTGACCCCCTATCAATCAGCAAGATTTCTGGCTCCCAGGTGTCTTTTACGCAGGTAATGAGCTGAGATTAGGAGCACTCTCTTAAAGGGACTGCTCCTAATCTCAGTTTGTTACCTGTAAAAAGACACCTGTCCACAGAAGCAATCAATCAATCAGATTCCAAACTCTCCACCATGGCCAAGAACAAAGAGCTGTCCAAGGATGTCAGGGACAAGACTGTAGACCTACACAAGGCTGGAATGGGCTACAAGACCATCGCCAAGCAGCTTGGTGAGAAGGTGACAACAGTTGGTGCGATTATTCGCAAATGGAAGAAACTGTCAGTCTCCCTCGGTCTGGGGCTCCATGCAAGATCTCACCTCGTGGAGTTTCAATGATCATGAGAACGGTGAGGAATCAGCCCAGAACTACACGGGAGGATCTTGTTAATGATCTCAAGGCAGCTGGGACCATATTCACCAAGAAAACAATTGGTAACACACTACGTCCCCCCTAAGGTCCCCCAGCTCAAGAAAGCACATGTACAGGCCCATCTGAAGTTTGCCTGAATGATTCAGAGGAGAACTGGGTGAAAGTGTTGTGGTCAGGTGTGGTCAGATCTCTTTGGGATCAACTCAACTCGCCGTGTTTGGAGGAGGAGGAATGCTGCCTATGACCCCAAGTCATAACACCATCCCCACCGTCAAACATGGAGGTGGGAACATTATGCTTTGGGGGTGTTTTTCTGCTAAGGGGACAGGACAACTGCACCGCATCAAAGGGACGATGGACAGGGCCATGTACCGTCAAATCTTGGGTGAGAACCTCCTTCCCTCAGCCAGGGCATTGAAAATGACCTTAATGACTTGGAGAGGATCTGCAAAGAGGAGTCAGACAAAATCCCTCCTGAGATGTGTGCAAACCTGGTGGCCAACTACAAGAAACGTCTGACCTCTGTGATTGCCAACAAGGGTTTTGCCACCAAGCACTAAGTCGAAGGGGTCAAATACTTATTTCCCTCATTAAAATGCAAATCAATTTACAACTTTTTTGAAATGCGTTTTTCTGGATTTTTTTGTTGTTATTCTGTCTCTCACTGTTAAAATACACCTACCATTAAAATCATAGACTGATCATTTCTTTGTCAGTGGGCAAACATACAAAATCAGCAGGGGATCAAATACTTTTTTCCCCCACTGTACATAAAAATATAGGAAGCACAAAAAAAAACAACGAAAAAAAACACTATTTGAAGAGGTATTACATACCGTAGCTATGTCCAGGGCTAATAAATAAAAAGGCGTGGACGACCCAATCAAGAGTGAGACTGAACCTTTCAAATTAATACACATATGCATTAGTGGAAAATAATCAATAACCCCAAAGATTATTAATGTTCTATAACCTCAGGCCCTGAAGTGTTTTATTCCTCTTATACAACAGCATTTTGCCAACACTAACATTTTTTGACTTATTAAAGAACAACACATAAGTTTTTATCCATTTGTAGTTACATTTAATGTTGTTGAACCTCCATGAAACAAGTTAGTTCCTTTTCTCACTTACATTGTAGCAGCTATTGAGTTATTTTCCTCTATCTCTCAGTTAATAACACCAAAGGAAACTGCAGAAAACTTTTCATGTTACTGAGAAACCGCAACGCATAAACTCCTCTGTCCTGAAGTCCTGAAAACTGAGAGTTACAGCTTTTCCATAAACGTTACATAAACTTCTCCTTACAGGAAACTTCACCATTTCAACAATTACAAACATTTTAAAAATCCATTTAATTGTTTTTTAACAAGGCCCTGTATATGTGCTGTTACTATAGAAATGATAACGTATTAGAACGAGTGTGTTAATATAAACCTGTGATTTGCAGCTGCACTACATGGAGGAGTTTACACTTTGCATTTTCTCTGTAACATGACAAGCTGCATGTGTTGTCATCTGTTTTTCTCAAGACAGAGAAGGATAGAGGCTGGTGACGGAACAACTGTTTATAGCTGCTATAAGGTAAGTGATGAAGGGGAACTTGTTTCAGGGATGTTCTAAAACATTAAATGTAACTATAAATGCATATAAACTACAGTGTGTTGTTTATTTTTTAAAAAATAAATATAAAACTGTAATTGTTGGCAAATTGCTGTGGTGTAAAAGAGGAATAAAGCACGTAGGGTGTGCTGTTATTGGAAAACTTGGAAGTGGTAGCATTGACAGCACTTCATCACACCATCCTGCTGTTGATTGCGTTCCTAAATTGTAATAGCATGACTTCTCTTCAAACGTTCGTTAATGGACCTGAAGCCAACAGGTGAAAGAGGAGGCTAAAGCTAAATCCATAACCCATTGATCAGTCTTTGCCTCCATTCTCTGTTGACTAAACAGGTCCATGTCATCCAGTCACTAAAAGAGGGGAAACCCCTCAGGCTCTTTTTTTGGCTTTTGGCTGAGGTGCAACCTGGACCTGACCTGCTGGAGAAAAGCAACACATAAACCCAAACACCCACACCCTATCCCCCCCATCCTGGACATCACTCAGGCCTTCTTCATGACAAGCCAGTCATGTCTGACGATGTGCCTGCAGGCCCAAAACAGATCGGTTCGACTGGAATCCCTTAAAGGTGAGAGACAAAAGAGAGAGAGGCCATCCCTGGTGGTTAACAAAAGAGAAGTAAAGGAAACTGCTGGAGGAACCCCAAACAGCCTCTTCTCTAAACGTGGCCCAAGGACATTTCTGCGCCATTTCTGTTTCGGCGTCTTGGGTGGCTTTGGATGGAGGGAAACGACACTGGCGAAAGAATTGTCATGAGGGAATGTGCTAATGTATAAAAACAAGGCCTGGAGCGACAGCCGTTGAGCTGGCGAAATGCATTAGCCTCATGGTTTTAAGCTGAAAACCAAGCTGCACTGGAAGCACCAAGCACCGGTTGATCAATATCTAAGACCACCCATATCCGTGACTTTCCATGAACCCTGCAACTGAATTTGTATTTTTTGAATGGGTGCTATCAAGACAAGAGACAACAGCCCAAATAACAATATAGACAACAACAAGAACAATAGGAACAACATAAACAACAACAAAACGGCCAGTCTTTTTCTTTCTTTTTTTTTTTTTTTTTTAAATTATTATTCTTCTTATAATAATTGTTGTTGTTTTTTTTTTTTTTGGTTAGACCACATTTCCCACAGTTCATCACTTGCTGCTTGGGCCTGTGATAATAATGTGGGTGCTGCGTAGGGAAAAACTCTTAAAATGGCTTGGAAGAATGTTTACCACAAGTGCGCTTTCCAGAAACGCTTCCAGAAAGGCTACCTAGAAGAATTCAGTTTTACGACTATAACAATTGGACGGCGTGAAGCCCACGGCATTGTGATTGTCTGCTGCTCTCAAGGCAGCAGGATGAACACACTTTAAGTGTGAGATAAGCTATTTAGGGGCTATTTTGCTTTGAGCAGAGTCAAAGGATGGGGCATTAGGATGGACACTTGGTAGTAAAAACATCGCTGACCCCTTGGACCTGTGAGAAAGAGACGGACCCTGAGGGTGCTGTCACTGAACGAGAAGGAACAAAAAGAATGATAATTCCATAACGATCTCATCCTGCATCTGTATTAGGGATGTAACCAAATACAAATACATATTATATGTGCATATTATAATCATGTGATCTAAACAAATACAAATACGAATATGAGGTCTCCAAAATAAAACTATATTTCTTAAACAAACTGGCCCAAAATTCACAAAAGAAATATGCTTTTATTTTTGGAACGAGGACACACTATGAACAGGGCAGGTTTTTCTCTGCTTTTTGTCGTTTCTTTGTTGCTATTAAGTGAAAAACATGTGTAATCGTTGATATGGTGAAAGAGATGTTTATTTAACATTTTTGTAAGGAGTCTCCAGTCTCAGTGCTTTGCAGTCCCTGCAGGATTTCACGATTTTGCGATCACACAAATTAACGCAAAATCAAGAAAACGCCGCGATATTCGGAGGAGCTTGCAAATTTTTTCCGAAATTTCCGCAGATTTGGGCCAGGACATGTCATGTGACATCACCACAACGCGCATTCAGCCGAAGCCCTCTTCGATTCACATGCATCGAACATGAGTACAGCTGAAATGTCTCATTTACCAGCAAACATCACTGCGAAAGACAATCTCGTGCGATTGCGATTTCGCCAATTCAATTCAAGCACAAAAAACTCTGCAAGTTGCATCGCAAATTTTGAAAAAAGACGCCGCAAAATCAAGGATTTTTGGCCGCAACGATCACAAAAATTTATTTTTTTAAAAAAAACTCTGTGAAATCCTGTACGGACTGATTTTGTAACAGTCTGAGATAAAGCTCTAACTTTTCCGACGCTTTCTCATTTGTAACATGGCAAGCTGTGTTTTTCGTCTTAATAACTTCAAGAGTAAAAAAGAAACCCAGCTGGCGAGCGAAGGACTGTTTCCAACTGCTTTAACGTAAGCGCTAACAGGAACTAAGTATTTTCATGGACATTCCACAACATTAAAATATAACTATAAACGGATAAAGAGTATGACGAACCGTTCTTTAATTAATTCAAAGTAACACATTGTAATTGTGTCGTGTAATTGTAATTGCTGTGGCGTAAGAGGAATAAAACACTTCAGGATTCATTTCCTATAACAGCGCGCCCTGTTGTGTTTTATTCCTTACAGAAAGTATACAAAGTCAGTGCAATAGGCTGCAACAAACGTAGTAAAAACTTCACCAACAGGATTCACTAATAAATTATTTGAAACCTTGCAGAAACCCGGCACATCCCATAACCTGTTCCCTATAGAGCCGATATTTGAACGCACGCCACGTTATCTGACTCACTCTCTGGGTTGCACTGAGGGGAAAACTTGGAACCCTCCGAATATCGAGGGTTTAAGAGCTTTGCTAGTTAAATTCATTGCTGCTGTAATTTATATAGTCTTGTTATCTTAAGTGATTGTTGTTTTAAGGCTCACACTCGAGCAGATGTGAAAACTAGCCCACACGTAGCGCCTGTTTTTTGGACGCAGTTCGAGTTGGCTTTGGGAAGAAGAGGGGTAAAAAAAAAGTTCAGTGCAGAACCTGCTGCAGGACAGGCGAAATTTCCGGTAGTGGATCCAGTAGGAGGAGAAAAGAGTGCTAGATTTCAAGATTAACGAAGACAGGAATAAAGATTGCCGTGCAATTCAAGATCATTACTTGTCTAACAGACCATGTGATAACGTGTGTTCTTCATGTCAGATTATACTATGAAGGTGCTCTAATGATTAAAGAAAAAATGATCTGTTCTGAACACAAACATTCTTCAACATGAGCTTGAGGTAATAAGGATATTTTTCTCTCCGTTTGCACGGCGTTTCATCGCCACTGGCGTATCTGAAGCTGTCCCGTGACTTTTCCGTCCTCGCGTGGACAGCTTTTAGACGAGCTTCGCTCTTTAGCAGCGCTCACACTATGACTTTTTAATCGAAAATTTTCTGACACTGCCAGAACTTTGGTGGTGTCCAAGGCTACTGGTCATAATACCACAGAACTGGCTGTTCTAAGATGGACCAGGACAAATGTCCGATTTTTTTTCTTCAACAGCAGAATCATAATGTATGTAGACAAAGAAGAGGGTTTAGTGTATCAAGGCTTTTAAGAACACACTCTCTACCTGCTATGAAGTCTCTATCAGGGAAAAAAAAACAAACACATATCCTCACGCTGGTACAAACAGGTTGGTTACAGTCTAAGGAAGCCGTGAAATTAAAACCTTGTTAGATAGGCGTGAATTGCGGGAGCTAGTACAGCAAAGACAGCTCTACGGTTTTGTTTTTTTTTTAAATTACCTGTGTATATTTAGTGCTTAAGTGTTTAAGAAGATCTAAAGATGAGGATTCACAGGGCTTCTAGGCAAAGTGGCCATGCTGGAAAAGACAAATGTCTTCCAGATGCATAAAAAGCAAGAATCCCGAGGGACTCTGAGAATGGGTTACATACAGGACGAAATCCTCGGAGACCCAGTGCATCATCCTGTCCAGTGCGATTATTTTCTCTTTTATTGCGTGTCTCATTTATGCATGATGAATCTGATCATGAAAAATAGACAATTGTTGCCTGGTAGCAGCGTCATTGCCAGTAATGCACAATTAATCATATGGGAAAGCGGCTGAAGCATCAGACCACAACGAGTGATGGGTCTGGTTTGCATTGTCTTCTCCGCTGAACGATATACTGTAATGTACGTCCGTGTTACACGGGAATCTCGACTCGTTCAGAGCTTTCGGGAAGCTCGCGAGGATTTTCAGAGGTAAATTGAGTTCCCCTTGGCTTGGCTCGTCCCTTTTTACTTAGACGTAGCATCATTTACTGGTACATTAGTCACCAGAAATTCAGCAGATTTAGCAAAGCTAAATCGAGGGCCTTGTGTGATCCGGCAGCTCAAGTCGAAACTACGAGTAATCGAGGATCAGGTTGCCACCGCAATGAGTAATTTGGAGTATTAGACTAAGCGTCTCAACGAAGACATGGTTGCCAATGATTGTGTACGTATATGGAGTAAGAGATGACAGTTGTTTATAGACAATCTTAATAAAAAGGGTGCTTCAACACTTATTTGAATAGTCAATGATCCGTAACATCCTAAAGGGACTAAATACTTGTATTCAGGTTGTGTAAGATTTATGGAAGGAGTCTCCAGTGTCAGTGCTTTGTAGCAGTCAAAGGGAAAGCTGTAAGAGAGGGTTAAAAAAAAGAGAGGCTGTTAAGGGAACGACTGTTTATAGCTGATATAAGAGAAGTACAGTTTCACTGATGATCAACACCAATAAATGTAGCTGTAAATGGAATTTTAAAAAAGTATGACGTGTTGGTATTTAATAAAAAGTGTAATACTTGTCAAATTGCTGTGGTATAAGAGGAATCAAACCACACTTCATGCTGTGCTGTTATAGGAAAATAAACCAAACTGTTTTCCTATAACAGCATAACCCCAGTTGTTTTATTCCTTACTTATTATCAATCAGTTGTAGGGTTTTATGTAAGACCTTTAAGGTTTCCTGCATATGGACAATTAATTAATTAATTAATTAATAATAATAATAATAATAATAATTAGCCAGAAGAAGAAGAAGAAGACAACATAGAATAAAAATAGGGTCCCTACGCACCTTCAGTGCTTGGCCCCCTAAATATTAGCTCTAGGTATACCATTAGAAAAACGGTTATATTGAGAACCCTCATGTTTGTAACTCTTTGGAGAACCCTTGAAGTTAGTGTTTTCTTATTAGAGAGTGTTACAAACTATCTAAAGAACCCATGGAGAATTCTTTTTATTTTTATTTTTACCGTCAAAACCTGATGTTTGGGCACGTAACAGTTTCATTAAGTAACACCCAAATATGCTAAAGAGAACAGAAAACACATTATACACTACTGGTAGGATGTAATGTCATCAAAACAATAAAGCAAGTCCATGGAATCAGAGATTTCTAGATCTTTACCAGAGCCTCTTAAGCAGGCCTATCAGTCGCCTGAGGAAAAGACTGAAAAGGGAGAATTTGATAGTGATCCAGCTTCCCAGACACCCACAGTCAGGGATCTTGTTAACAGGATTAAGACGCCCTGAATAGCCTTTCACTAGAAACAAAGAGAAAAAAAAGAAGAAGAAAAAACGAGTCCTCTTGTCGAAGAGGACTTTTTGGTGGAAAAAAAATAAAGCCTTACTAACACTCTTTAATTCAGGAGCCACTTCTTAATGAGAGTCCTCGTGTTAACTGTCTGAGAACTGCTACAGTTGATTAAAAGAAAAAAAAACACTTTTTTTTTTTTTTTTTTTAAAGGGAATGTCAGTTTGTGTATATGTTCCTGTGCGGTATTGTGTAGCCTTCACCATGTGTCTTCCTGCCTATTACTGTCTCAGTGAGTCATAGCCGTGCAGCCAGACATCCGGGACGCTGGGCTTGGCACCTTTCTCTCAACATAAATCCCAATCATGATCCTCCCTATTACAGCTAGCGAAAGGTCATGTGACCCAGACAACATGATTAGGATTAGAGAGTCATCTCGCCGGGCCGGACCTGTCGCCAGTAGCTCTCGCGACTGCTTAGCGCCTAGCTGTCCCTGATGAAGAACAACAAAACCAGTGTCCGTGCCGCTCAAAAGCCCTCCGGATTAGAGGGAGGACCCCCGCTGGAGCATGACGAGGCTTTTGTCGCTGGAGCCCGCTGGTGTTTAAGGCAATCTTAGTTGTTTGTTTGTTCCATTTCCTTTAATTCAGCCGCCACACGGATTGACAATTGGATTTAGGTGGTGGCACCCAAAATAGACTTCGTGTGGTGTGATTGAAGTGGGGAAATAAATACATTCAGAGCAAAGGGAAGATGTTCTGTCGCTCATCCAGTGGGTGGTCCCGCTAAGCGTCGTAGTGTATATTTGTGTCCCGGTGATACGCACCGGATCCAAAACAAGATTTTTTGGTCAGGTTGTTTTTTTTTTCCCCTGCTTTTTGTCATTCGTATAGACTGTAATCATGATCAGGAAGTAAAGAATAAAACACGACGGGGTGGTGTGAAAGAATGGAGCTAGCACCTAGCACCGAAGTTGATTATTTTCCGATAACAGCATGACGCAAAGTGTTTTATCTAGCAATTTGCCAACGATCATCGATTTAAAATTAATAAAGGAACAACACATCATACTATTCATCCATTTATAGTTATATTTAATTTTGAGGAATGTCCATGAAACAAGTTAGTTCCTGTTCTCACTTATGTTATAGCAGCTATAAACAGTCGTTCCCTCACTCTCTTTATTTTCTCTCTTCGAGTTAATAAGACAAAAAAAAAAAAAAAAACTTCTTACTGAGAAACCACAAAGAAGCATAAACTCCTCTGTCCTGAAGATGCTGGAAAACCTAAAGTTGCAAAGCAATGACACTGGAGACTCCTTCCGTAAATGTTCAAATTCGTTTTTCCGCCATATAAGTCCATGTGTATGGTGTTACTATAGAAAAGATTATGCATTAATATAAACCTTGCAGTAGTAGAGTAAACCAATCAGAATGGAGCGTTCAACAGCGCTGTGGTTTAAGCATATTTATTGCAAGCAAAACACAATATAAATTTAAGAAAAGTTTACATCCCAGAACATCGTTCCTCCCCTGATCAAAATGCTTCCTAAAAATAGTTCCACTCTGAAACTTAGCGCTGGTTCTTTGCCATTCCCAGCCATCCACGTGTACCGGCCGTGTCCGTCACGCCCGTGTCTCTATGAGTGGCACCTCTGAGGCTGAGCTCTTGGCACGGATTCCACTCTGATCCCCACTGGCACCTCACACCAATGGTATCTTAATCTTTCCCCTGATCACCGGTCTCCCACCTCCGCGCCTGACTATTTTTGGGGCATGCAGCGGGTTTGGGTTCGAGAGTATTTCTAACCTCATTGTTGGGTTGGATAAGAACGGGGGAAGAAGGGGGGTGGGGGTGGAAAAGGAAAGACATGGCATTGCTTTGAACCTCTGTGCCATAGTCGCGTTTTAATAGGGGAGCGAGACGTGGCGTGTGCACACACAACTCTGATTCCACTGGGGATTCCAGAGCTATGATCTAATGGGAAAGAGATTGCAATCAATTTATGGTGTGTGCCATATTAAGGCTCGAGCAGAGCAATGCAGAGATTTTTTACAGTGGCCCGTAAGTGCAAAAAACATTAACAGACCCCAAAAAATATATGCAACAGCAAATTCAGCATTAACAAGGGGCGGTCCTTACCGAACATCACACGCGTCAGAATACTTCCTGTGTATTCTGTTTCATGGTTGTGTTTTTGGTTCTGTTGTTGCGTTTTCGGTTTTACATTTTTGTTTCTGATTTGACGGGTTTTTTTTTGTTTGTTTGTTTGTTTTGTCGCATTTTCTATGGAAGCCTGTTTCTGATACAGAGACAAAAGTAAAAAGAGTAATCGCGACTTTATATCTCACAATTCTGGCTTTAGTTAATGCAATTTTGAGATAACATCTCACAGTTCTGACTATTTTTCATGCAGTTTTGAGTTTATATCTCGCGATTATGACATTTTGTTCTCACAACTGAGAGTCCACGTCGCACAATTTTGACTTTATTTCGCACAAGTCCGAGTTTACGTCTCACAGTTCGGACTATTTTTCTCGCAATTACAAGTTTACATCTCACAATTCTGACTTTTTTCTCGCAGTTTACTCGACCATCCATTAGTAAGTTACACAGAGTGCACCGAAAACGCATCAATCGTTCTCTATAAATTGGATATATACAGTGAGAACAACACTCATCAGCTAGTCAAGACAAGGAAAACCAGACGCTAGCACGCGCTCGTTGCCTGAAGTTACTCACATTCCAGGTACTGCGTCAAGTGGATGTCTAAATTGTGAGAATAAAAAGTCAGACTTGTGAAATGTAAACTCGTAATTGTGATTTTAACTAAAAGAAATTTAGTTCCTGTGCCCACATATTACATTAAGGTTAAAAAGTTCTGTTCATAGCAGTAGAACTGGTAAAGAAGTGATAGGTACGTGTGAAAAATGGCAAGAAAAAAAAAAAAAAGTGTCTTTTGTTTACCTCTCTTCTGCATTTAATGTACTTTTGTGAGTGAGAAGTAGAGAGTTAGTGGCAGCTTTGCACGTCTGGTGTTTGTTAAATGTTTGGCATGATGTTCTGTGCAGACCCGTGTAAGCTGATATAAATTAGGACTGCTTCACTACCTCTAGGCTGCTTGTTTATGTTTTTTTATGGGATGGCCATACTGTGTGTAATAAATTCAATTTAGGAAAGAAAAAAATACCATTGTCCGTGGTTTCAAAATTTGTTGTGGGTGTATGGAGTGTGAGACTCCCGGCCCGAAATGATGTCCCAGTCCGGCCCTGCGGGCCACCGTAGAGTCGCGTGTGAGAACCGTAATGGAATTCAAACACATGAGAGAGGTATTACTGCCTTGTCATAAAAAGTCATTCGTTTGTTTGCGGAAGAAACCACTGAAGACCTATAACATATAAAACAGGCGAGAATTCCTGTAGATGTGTCCGTAATCCTCGGATCCGGTCTGACGTTCAGAGCTTTCACGGTTTCCTTTCGGAATCCAGTGTGCTGCAGTAAACACAGGACAACACATTTTCCACTTACTTGCATGCTTCAGAGTAGATAAAATTGCTGAAAACATTCAGTTCATACCTCAGTAATTAGACGTCTGAACTCTGTAGAGCTGCAGTTGGAATGTGTGTGTGTGTGTGTGTGTGTGTGTGTGTGTGTGTGTGTATATATATATATATAATGTGACACATTTCGGGTTATAAACAATAGAGAATGTGGTACAGAGGGAAGTTTGGCTCTGAGGTCTAACCACAAGGCTGTAAAAGTGGCAAGTCATTCCTTTCATTCTCGAGTGGAAGTGCCACTCATCAAATTCCCAGTGCTCTCTCACAGAGCGAGAAAGCAAGCTAGCGGGGTGTAAATTGATTTCATGAAGTTCCAGTTACAGAGAACGTGGTGGTGCGATTTGTGGACGCCGGAAAAAATAAAAAAAATAAATAAATACATAAGTAAAACGAATCACGAAAATTGGGTCCAGCTGTTTGTTTGTTTTTCCATCATGGTTAATGTGATTGTTTAGCAACACATTTTTCTCATTTTTTCATTCCTCTTCGACTAAACCCGCTGGTTTACTGCTACAATTTGTGCATTTCACGAATTTCCTCCCTTCCCTAATGAAACTATCCACTATACGCTTTTTTTTTTTAATTAACAGCTCATCATGAGCGGCACGATAAAGCATTCCTGGAAAGCTTCTGTCTTGATTCCGTATCCTAAATCTCAGGCATGACGCAGAGGTCAGGAATGACGAGGTGCGATCAGCAGCTGGACCCGATCTCAGAGAAACCTGATGAATCTGATTCAGGATGGAGGAGTGATGAGTGTGTGAGGGGGTAGCGAGGGCACGGTGCTCTCTCAGACAGAGACGGACCTGTGACGCACCTGTTCCCTCCCTGAGCGCTCTAAGCTCACAGTGTAATTAATGGATGTTCCTCCGCTTCAGAGAGCTCGCGGCACGAGCTTTATGGGTTTATCAGGAACTCTCTTTTATTATGTCACATTTCTGAGTCTACAAAGAACAAAGGGCACGACGCTACCGGGTTCTCGATTCTGACTGGTCAGAAGGTGCTGACACTTACACAGGGATTTGCACGGCACGTTAAAAGCACATACAATCGTTGATATGGTGAAGTTTGCTTTAAAGAGATGTTTATGTAACACTGATGGAAGGAGTCTCCAGTGTCAGCGCTTTGTAACTGTCAGAGGTGAAGCCGTAACTCTACGCTTTCCGACATCTTCAGGACAGAGGGGTTTACAGAGGCATCTTTTTCTGTAACATGACAAGCTTAAATAAATTTCATTTATTCATTTAATTTATTCTTAAATAAATAAATAGAGCACATTTACGGTGGTGTAAAAGAAATAAAACGCTTCAGTACACACTGTAATAAGAGAACGATCAGCTTCAGGATGGTAACAGTGACTTGGTTTCGTCACACCACTCCGTTGTTAATTATTCTTCTGTCTCAGCACGACAACACGGAGTGTTTCATTCCCTACAAAACATATTGTTGAATCATCAGCACCAGTTAGAAAATGTACTCTTACTATAGTGGGGGGTTAAATAGAGATTTAGGAGATGTTGTTTTATAAAGTTCTAAAAAATATGATTACAAAAAATTATGATTATATGATATGAGATGATCTGTTTTGGTCCAAAGGGCTTTATTTGACGATGTTAAATTATGTTTTCAGTTTTCTGAAGATTTTTTTTCAATTTTTGAAATTGTTTTCAAACATTTTCTGAATCTTTATAAAGCAACAACTTGCATAAATAGTCAAATGTACAGTATATTTATGCATGTAAAAAAAAAATGAAAGAACTTCTCTAAAAAAGCAGCATGAATCAGTATTATTATTATTATTATTATTATTATTATTATTATTATTATTATTATTATTATTATTATTATTAATGCCATGCTCGAATACTATCTATGCAATCTATGCAAAGCAAAACAACAATTTTGGAATGCCTTGATAACATCATAGCAGGGAAACAACACAACATCTGTGTTATTAAAAATTAAAAGATTGATTTAAAGACCTTTTGTTTTGTTTTTTTGTTTGTTTTTTTGCATTTTATGGCGCTGAGCTTTACTGCAGCCTGACCAGGTGTTCCTGTTGAAAGTAATTCTGATAAATGAACAAAATTAGGGAGGATTTTGAAAACACAATGAGGCCGAGGAATGCGTTAATAAGTTAACAGTCACTGAGTTACATATCACTATTGCATTGAATCCTGGGGCAGTAGAAGGGGAGGAGGGCATGTCGGGTGGATGGGAGGGTGTGTAGCTCGGATAAATGATGGACCTCGGTGGTGAAAACACACGGCCTGGACCCCCACGTCTTATTCATTATTAATCGGTCTACGTGTGAGGCAAGCTGTCGTGGTGTTTCGCTGATATTACACTCGATCACTGCTTCTTTAGTGTTGCCCTGGTTACACATTTCAGCGATGCTTCCCAACGACAAAAAAAAACAAAACACAGCGCTCTTGAATCCTGGAAGATGTTGATTAATTAATTAATTAATTAATTAATTGTCTAGAACAGGGACTCGTATAGCAGACGCTCCACATAAACATACTAAAAACGTGTGTAATCGTTGATATGGTGATGTTTTCTGTAAGGAGCCGTGTATTTAACCTTTAAGGAAGGAGTCTCCAGTGTCAGAGGTAGAACTGTAACCTTTTGTAACTTCTTCAATCGCTTCACCAAACCTCATCGTCGAATATTTTTCTTTGACAGCATGTCCCGAAGTGGTGTTTTTTTTTTTTCCTCACTTATCGCATTTATCGTCGGCGAGCACAAATGAACAGTTCAGATTGTAATGTTTTGGTGTCTAAAAAGCAGCATTACGTTTGCATCAGGTCCTCGTGTGGGAAAGTTTCTCGCACAGTCCGTGGACGTTTGAATATAAAACAAAGACAGATTTGCTGTGGATTTAAGTAAGTCTAAATTCAGTACGATGTGAAAGATGGACAGACAATACAACAAAGCCCAGGGTCATGCCTCACACCAAATCCTGTTAGGCCTGCCTCAGTGAGGAAAGTCATTCCATTCTTCTGGCAAACGTGTGGTAAGAAAGTGCAGGTTAGAAATCCTGCAGTCTGTGAGCTGTCTGCTGGCCGTAATAAACCCGCTCCCATCACAAAGCACAGCGTGACACAGGGATCTGGCTTAACTTCAACTGCGCCCACAAATAAGGACAATAATTCCTTTTCTGAATTCCTGAATTCCTGTTCTACCCCAGGCTTTCCGGAAAAAAACAACAACAATGAAAGTCTTTTTCTTTGCAGATAGATATGGGGGAGAAAAAAGCTTGGTGTTAAATGACCAAATCTGATAAAGAAACACTGTGTTGCATGGTTTGCAACAGAACCATTAAGGGTTCCCCCAGAAGAACAAGCGTAAAGGTTCTACAGTGAACCTTGTTTTTAAAGCACTGAAGCTTAACTAGCTGCTTCCAGAAACTCTCTTACATTAACAAACAGTTCCAGCTTTCCAAAAAGGTTCTACTTTTCTACATTTTCTGACACAAGAACAAGGTTCTACATAGAACCAACAAAGGTTTCTTTACAGGAACAAGTCAAAGAACCCTTCAAGGTGCACACACAGAACTTTTGGAGTACAATTGAAGAACCCCAAAAGGTTCTAGACTTAACTGAAGCTTAACTGACAGCTTCCTGATTATACCCCTTTGTAGGGTTCTACAAAGAACATTTAAATGTTTCCTTTGAGGAACAAACCAAAGAACCCTTGAGAGTGCCAGATAGAAGTGCACTGCCAGTCATACGTTTTCGAAGTACAAAAACGAAGAACCAACAATAGTTCTAGACTTTAACTGACTGTTTCCTGACACACTTTTAGAAAGAAAAAAAAAATCCCCAAGAGTTCAGTTCCGGCTTTCCAAAGGGGTTCTACTTGGAACCTTTCCTGAAAGGAAACTCCTCTTTTGTAAGAGTTTGCCTATAGGAACAAGTGAAAGAACCCTTGAGAGTTGGAGAACTTTTCTCCAAGCATACTTCCAATCATTGTTTTTGAAGTACAAACATAGAACCCATAAGAATTCAAGACTCTTAGAAAAAAAAAAATTCCTTAAGGGTTCTTTGAACTATC
Organism: Cranoglanis bouderius; assembly: GCA_023630585.1. Taxonomy (NCBI): domain Eukaryota; kingdom Metazoa; phylum Chordata; class Actinopteri; order Siluriformes; family Cranoglanididae; genus Cranoglanis; species Cranoglanis bouderius. The sequence goes on from CM042572.1 coordinate 2,584,774, forward strand.
AACAGCACCAGCTTTCCAAAGGGGTTCTACTCTGAACCCTTTGTTCTAAGGTTCTACACATAACTTTTAAGAGCTTCCATTAAGGAACAAACCAAAGCACTCTTGAGTGTGCACTGCCCATTAAAATTTTTGAAGTACAAATGAAGAACCCATAAAGGTTCTAGTCTTACTGACTGCTTCATGACAGAAAAAAAAAAAAAGAAAAAGATTTCCTCAAGGGCTATTTGAATGACCAACAGTTCCGGATTTCCAAAGAAGTTCCACCTGGAACCTTTTCTGAACCTCTGTTATGGGGTTCTACACAGAATTTTTAAGTGCTTCTGTAGAGGAACAACATGAAGAACCATTGAATGTGTGCTGCCTAAAGTACCTATGAAGAACCCATAAGGGTTCTAGAGTAAAGTTTAACTGACTGATTCCTGACGCACTCTTCCCAAGGGTTCCTTGAATGATCAACAGTTCCAGTTTTCCAAAATGGTTCTACTTTGAACCTTTTCTGAAAGCAAAACCCTTTGTTGAACGGTTCTACATAGAACCTTTAAGGGTTTTCCAGCAAGAACAAGCCAAAGAACCCTTGAGGGTGCCACAGAAAGCTTTATTTCAAAGTACACTGCCAGTCAAAAGTCATCAAACACGTGGAAGGTTTTCAGATTTCAAGGTTTCAACTGTAACATACTGCGTATGTTGTTTGCTACAAACCTAATACAGTTTTCCATTTAGATCTAGACGTCTTTTCCAATCAAAGAATGAATAATTCTAGAGAACCCATTTCTTGAATGTGTTCAGAAACTGGCAGCGTGCGCCATGTTTGTAGTACACACTCCAGTTTTCCACGCTGTTCGGTGCTAAGTGTTTTTCATGGTAATATATTTTTTCCATTCGTCATTGTCTACTTGAAGTCCAAAGTCCTTGGATTGCAAAGGAGTCTGCTTTTCAACCCGAATTCCCACCAAGTGACCGCTGAGCCCGTGAGTGGCGTGAACCGTCTGATTGATGCCCCCCAATTAAGTTCGGATCCGAGCTTTGTTATGGGCATCCCTCCGTCCCATTCAACTTTCAAGCGGCGTCTCCTTTCAGTGAATCAGCACATTCAGGACGTTCTTTGGAGCCATTGACTCCCTATTGTCTGCCGTAGAGGCCTGCTGTCCGGCCCCTTTGTTATGACAGTTGGGCAGCTTTTATACAGACTAAATAAGATAACTCAGCTGTTCATTTGGGAGGGACTAACCCCTCAACCCCGTCACCTTCACCCAACACACACACACACACTTTTCAGCCTACCACAGCACGATATGATCCACACAACATCGTTGTGAACTCGTGTTGTGATCCTGAAGCTCCAAAGCGATGACGCTCCGTCGTGATCTGTCCAAATTACATCGACGCACTAATACTAAGTGACGGAAAACTTTAACACAACAACAACAACAACAAAAATCATTAATAATGGTCCCAAGCAACTCCAGTGGTACAGCATTAGGACTAGAAACAGAACCGTTTTGTGTTTTGTGTGCGTGTGTGTGTGTGTGTGAGAGAGAGAGAGAGAGAGAGAGAGAGAGAGACAGAGAGAGAGAGACAGAGAGAGTGAGAAAGGCGAGCGCCGGGGCACACTGAGGTCAGCAGTCGGAGAGAGAATGTCGATGATGGCCAATGAGCTGGGTTACTCAGTAACTCCCTCTCTCACAGCAGGGTACTGGGCCAGCGCAGGATTAGACTCAGACTGGCAAAGTAACTCCAGCTCTCACAGAAATGTATCACATTACGTACATAAAGCCGCTCTCCATCACCAAAGTGCGGTCTTCGTGTATTTACTTTACTTACTTTCTCTCTGTTTATCTTCTCTTCTGTCACCTGCAACTCGTCTGCGATTCAGATTCATAAAAAACGAATAAAAAAATCAAATCAAATCAGACTTTATTTGTCACATACATAACCACGCATAGTGTGACACGCAGTGAAATGCTTTTTACGACCACACCGATATATACAGAGAATGAAAATAAAATAAAATATAATAGAAAAAAAGGGGAAAAGGGAGAATATAATATAATAAAGAATAAAACTAGAATATGTGAATAGAAAAATTTACAATTTGGAATATAATACAATAATATATAGCAAAAAAAGTACAAAAAAAAATACAAGAACTAGTAAAAATTACAAGAGGAATTGGAACTGAAATTACAAGAGGAATAAGCAAGGAATAAAACAGGCAGTTTACGGATGGTCCACGGCATTAAACCTAACTGTAAACAGATTAAAAGAATGGCGTGTTGCTTTTTTAACAGATAAAAATGTACTCCCGTGACACAAGAGAAGTAAAACGAGTGATGTTACAGGAAAACAATGACAAAGTGGAGTTACTGTTTTCATCCAGACATTATTATTTTTTATTATTATTATTATAGATTATTTTCCCATAACAGCACGTCCTGGAGTGTTTTATTCCTCTTACACCACAACAATTTGCCAGCAAATAAAGGATGACACATCATACTTTCTACACTGCAAAAAGTGACACCTTAGCAAGTGGGAATATCTTCAATATAGTCACGTTTATTGAGTATTTCTTATTTCAAGCCATGTGCGCTCATTTCAAGCTTGAAATAGTATTGTTCTGTTGGCAGATAACTTTGCTCATTTTGAGCGTTTATTTCTAGAAAGAAGCGAAATGATCTGCCGATAGATTAAGCCTGAGATGATGTAATAATGTCTAAAAATAGGTTTGATGATCTTATCTTCGGTTTATTGTAATCTTATAATAAGAAATACCAGATCAATCTGACTTCATTCAAGATTTTCACTTGCTAAGACGAGATTCTGCAGTGCATCCATTTATATTTACATTTAACGTCCACGAAACAAGTTCCTCTTCTCACGTACGTTATGGCACCTATGAACAGTTGTTCTCTCACGAGCCTCTCTTTTTTAAGACAAAAGACAAAAAAAAACGTTGTCACGTTCCTGGGAAACCACAAAGCATAAACCCGCCTGTCCTGAAAACGTTGCGATGTCGGAAAAAAACAAAAAAACAAAGCGCTGACACTGGAGACTCCTTCCATAAATGTGGAAGCTTCGCCATATCAACACTTACAAACGTTTCAATCCTTTTATTATTAGTAGTGAATCCGGCGTCCCTGTAAATGCGTTGTTACTATGGAAACGGTAACATGCCGTATTAGAACGTTAATACTTAAATGAATCAACAGAATGGAGAATGTCAGATTTGGGTGCTGATACGCAGAGGTTCCAGAGCGCTTGCATGTTTTCATGCGAGCAAATGTTTGCTAGGATGAGCAAACACGTCTAATATCTCTGGACGGGAGAACAACAGCGCATCTGTGCGTTATCTTCCACCGGGACGTCCCCCCCCCCCCACAAAACCCCTCCCCCACCCCCCCGATCGATTTCTCGGCTTTGGGTGGAAGTGAACTCGAGTGCACGGTCAAGGGTGTTGGTGAGTGTCGGGGGCGCCGCTGAAACCTGTGTGCAGAACCACTTATCATCATCATCATCATCATCATCATCATCATCAGGAACATGGAAGATCGTGTGAAAAAAAGTCCGTCAGCTGTGCGAGCAGGAAAGCAAATGCTGGGGCAGAAGTAAAGCTATAAAGTCATTCAGAAGAACTGATAAATAGCAGAACGGGACAATCAAATATCTTGCGCTGTATATCTAATGGATGACAATCAGACTTATCAGACTTATCAGACTTATCCATAAGTCGATTTTGGAACTGTTTCTAAATAACATGTCCACGATAATAACAAGTCCGTAATAAAATATGAAAATAACAATAAGAATGTTATAGTACATTAATAATCACTCACTGCTGCTGTAATAAATAAATAGCACATTTCTGGACATAAAATATTCAATGCTTACGGCAAAAGTTTTGCCAAATTAACATTTCCCTTTCATTTATAAACGCCTACGTGGAACTTATTTCCCTTTATCTTTGTTTCTTTTGATTTTATCGAGTGAAGTTTAGACATTTTAAAGAAATTGGGTGAAGTCCTGTTTCTGTTTTAAATGTAAAATTAAACAATATAGCAATGACTGAACTACAGGAACAAATTACTTTATAATTAAATAATTTATTCACAATATATATATATTTTTTTTTAAAAAGCAACATTTTTTTTTCTTTTATTAAGCTTTAATTATATTTAGTAACAACTTGATATTAAATAATAGCAGCATTTTGTTGGAGTTATTTTAGAAATGTATTACTGACTTATTACTTTAAAAATGAACACCAGTTACCAACTAATTACTTTATTAGATTTAATTTAATTTAATTATATTTCCGATTTCATTACCTCTACTACTGTCTTCTTATTAACTAGTAAGAAATCCCACTAATTTAATCACTTATGATTGGTTATCGTTCATTCGTTATCGTCTCGACACATCCATACTTTCGATCTAAGGCTAGACAGGACCCCCCCGACTCCCCCCTCCCCAAACATACACACACACACACACACACACACACACACACACCCTCGCTCTTTACCTCTTTACCTGGTCAATATTTGTGTGGTCCTGAAAGAATTGCGTCTCTATATTTGAGGGGAGGAACAAAGCAGGGAGCAAACGCAACCTGGTGTGATGTACGAAGATAAGCGACGTGCAAACACTTTCACCGTGATGCACAGTGACAGTGAGGATTTCCCTTTAAAAGACTGTATCTACACACACACACACACACACACACACACACACACACACACACTGTGTATCAGCGTGGTCTGGCATGGTGCTGAAAAATATATTATTTGCTAGCAGTTATATAAGCATAGAAGAGGAATATAACACTCAGCGTCATGCTGTTATAGGAAAATAATCAACTACGGGGTGGTGATGAAGTTGATTATTGTCCTATAACGGCATGTCCTGATGTCTTTTATTCCTCGTCCATCGCAGCGATTTGCCACAGATTACAATCTTTTTTTATTTATCAAAGAACAATACAACACACTTTTTATCCGTTTATAGTAACATCTGATGTTGTGGACCATCTGTGAAACACAATATCACGTACATCCCTTCATATAATCATCTTCATGTAAAGTTACAGCTTTACCTCTGACACTGGAGGGGGTTTTTTTCCACTCAGTCTATGTGAAATGCCCGCCGTACAAGTCCCTGTGAACGAGCTGTTGCTATAGAAACGATAAGGTACGATATAGAAAATCACGTACGATAAAGTGATATAGAAATGATGACTGCTGTTTTAGAAAATCGACACAATCAACGGCCTTCTGACCAATCGGGATCGAGAGTTTTAAACTTCTCTCCCCAAGGCAGCAGGTGTGTGTACGAGAGACTCGGAGTGAAAAAGTCCATCACAATACAGCCGTAACTCACAGCCGGGCGCTAGGGAAGGGTGGGATATGTTTATAGTGGCCGATGCTCGGTGCAAATGTTAAACGGGGTCTCGCTCGCCACCGTTAGCATACCTCTGGGATGCCGTTGCCTTGGTTACGCCTGCGTAAGCTGGGGCTATATAAAATCTGTCCAGCTTTGGAATGTCATTGTGGCCAGATATATGTTCCAGTCCCAGTTGCCATGGACAGTGGGGTTGTTAAGCAAAGCCTTTTTCCATGAATTAACTCCTTTTTTCCCCCCTTTCCCAGCCTCTCCATTCAAGGCGGATTTCATTTATCACGGACAGGGACGCTCGATTCGGCCCTAACCTCTGCACCTCTGGCATTGGCTAGTTAAGGAGTTTTTTTTTTTGTGTGTGTGTGTGTGTGTGTGTGTGGAAATGTGTGAAAAGGGATGTGAAGGCAACCTGATGGATTGGGAACTCACTGTTTGGTTTTCGGGTCGTGTCCTCCATGGCCTGGTGCTGTGAAGATCGTCTGACCAAAACCTTTTCATTTGTAAAATATTAGGAAAGTGCAAAACGTACCTCAAATCATTTGCAGGGGGATCGGAAGTAGTTCAAACGAGGTCAGGGCTGGAAGCGTAACTACATTTAAATACGTAGCTACGATGTAGCTAGTCGGGATTTTTCACGTCGTTATAAAATTTCTTCAGAAATGCGTGTTAAAACCTATTTCGTATTGGGAATTATAAACATGAAAGTTGAAAGTTGTTTTTATTTTTGTTTTGTTTTTCAGAAACCTTGCTACACTGCTAAAAGGAAAATCTCGAACCCAGACGAACCAGGTAAATAATTAGCTAGCTAGTCTTGTGATCTAACAGCCATGTTGACGACATTGCAAAATTAAGAATTTTATTCTACGAGCATATACTAATAACGACGGTGAACGCATCTTGTGTTGTCATTTCTTCACGATTATTGATAATAGACGTTGTGAGGGATGTCATCATATTATAAAGCTTTACAAGAGCGATGATATCGGTCATTTTTTGCAATGCTCTCTCAAATCGAACCGCGATCATTTGCAGAGAAATTTGGTACGAGCGGTATCTTCTTCCTCATCCATCAGAAACATGCAGTCGCTATAAAACAAAATCCAATTAGTCACAGGGAGGCAGTGCGAGAGCTATAAAAGGGCGAAGAGTGAAGGAGGCGGGAGAGAAAATGCCGGAGACGTTGTTATTTCGGGGAGGCAGCTGGCTGCAGAATGGAAACCCGGATATCAGTTATCGCACACAGAACCTGACACGGGCGGCCTGCGGTCCCGGAGCGCCGTGATTCAGACGGATGCACCACATAAACACCAGGCTGTTAGTGTGTGTTACGTGCTGACAGGTTGTCATGATTTCGTGGGGCCTGCCTCGTTTTAACCTCTAGGCTCAACAGGTTGCCGTTAGGTTGACGTGTTTACATACTCGTGTACAGTACACTAGCTAAAAAAAAAGCTTTTTTAAAACATTTTCACTTTTTTTTTTAAGCTAAAAGAGATCACAAAGACCTGAGAGACGAATTAAATAACAAAATTAAGAAAACAACACGTTAGTTCCTCACTTACGTAATTTTTTTTTTTTTTTTAACTGTTCGCTGCCTGAAGTTTGTTTAGTTAGCCCGAAATCATTTCCGTAAACCATCTGCCTCAATCCACATCCAGTCCTATCTTGCAAATTTGACAATGTGTTTAAGGACATGATCCGACTCATTGTAATCTATGAACACGGACAAAACTTCACCCTGTAGCTAACCAGTGTTTCATTATGGGGCGGCCATCTTGGATAACTAGAATACGTTTTTGTTTTTTGTTTTTAAACGCGATTTCGATACGATTTTTAGGTTAATAATGTCTTAACGGTGATGCGAGAAGACGTGTATTCTCCTGTACGCAGTATGTGAATATCGTTGTGAAAACCACAGACATTCTTGAAGTGAAATGTTTTTCTTTTGCACAAAACCTAAAATCTAAAAATCTAGCATTTCAAAGTAAAAACGGGAGAAGATTACATTTAAAGACTGTGGCACGGGTGCATCGCGGACATGAAATCAATTCAAACTGAGTTGATTAGGCTTATGTCCATTTTGCTACGGCACGGAGTTATACACCGACCTGATCGGAGCGTGACACTCAGAGTGAGAGGGAAGGTTTTAGACATCTTTAGACAAAATAATGTCTGCAGGAAGATTTCCACAGCGTTTCAGTGAGCTATCTATAGACGGTGGGGTGTATAAGTGGAAATTCTTTTCTAATTCAATAGAAGAATTTTCATTACAAATTACATTATAGACTGGGGGCACGATGGCTTAGTGGTTAGCACGTTTGCCTCGCACCTCCGGGGTCGGGGATTCGATTCCCGCCTCCGCCCTGTGTGTGCAGAGCTTGCGTGTTCTCCCTCGTACTCCGGTTTCTTCCCCCAGTCCAAAGAAATGTGTTGTAGGCTGATTGGCATTTCCAAATTGTCTGTAGAGTGTGTAATTGTGCCCTGCGATGGGTTTCTCGTCCTGTCCAGGATGTCTGATGCCTGAGTCCCCTCCAGGCTCCCCACAAGCCTGTGTAGGATAAGCTGTACAGAAAATGGATGAATGGATTATATTATTGACAACAGCTTGAGTGAAAAGTAGAATCTTTGAAATATTTACATGAATTTCAGAATTCCTTAATATTTGGTATGTCTTCTTAGTATTTTTGCTTTAATAACAGTGCACCCTCATTTATTACATTTGGCAGACACCCTTATCCAGAGCGACTTACATTTATTTCATTTATACATCTGAGCGTTAAGGGCCTTGCTCAAGGGCCCAACAGTGATGGCTTGGCGGTGCTGGGATTTGAACTCACGACCTTCTGACCAGTAGCACAAAGTCTTAACCACTGAGCTACCACTGCCCACTCAAGCTGGCATGGACTCCACATGTTTGTGCAGAACCTCGATGATCCATTTTAGATCAAATCCATCTCAGGTCCGCCAGATCACACGCTTCAGCAGAGTAGATTAGATTAGATGAGGAAAATCCGACCTTTTGTACAGACAGTTAACGTGGTCGATATAACGAATGTGCTTACATTGAAATAGGAACTTAGAAATAATGCAGAATATTAAATATTCAGCATACCGGACATTTACTTTCTTTGTTTCGAATACTTCAAAATTCTAAAACTTTGTTTGTTTCCAATTTTAAATGAAAAAAAAAGAAAAAGAAAGAAAACATCCCAGATTTTCCCTCAGACTTCTGGACTCCACTGTAGATGGATTCTTAAATTTGAGGTGTCAGAGTGTGTTAGAGACAGAAACCTTAATTGTGTCCAAAATGTCCAGGATTCTTCTGCAAACACATCCGACGAGTCCTGCAACACTGATACACACTGTATAGAAACACCGTATCTTCATAGGAAAGGTTTCGGGTGAGATTGGCTTCTAATCACTCTTAGCCTTAGTGCAAAACCAAAGAAGCAAACATCTCTCGGGGGGAAAACGGAACATGAATGAGATCTTTCACGAGTTTCCCAAACTTTTTGAATCCCAAAAAGAACATTATGAATTTTCTGCCACCCCGAACCTTGACCCGTCTACACGGTTTTTTATTCCAGATACTGTATAGAACCAAGGAAATATTGTAACACGTAAACATTTTCTCATATATTTCAGTAACTTGTGAATACCATATCTACAAATCTCACAAAGGGAATCATCATATCTTTGTACTCCGTGTTTCTGCAGTGTTTTGGATTCTCCTTGTTATTTAATGATATGTTTGTAAATCCAGGTCCAATAAATAAAAAAAAAACTGTCCACTTTTATTGCTGAACTCCTACAGTAATACAGTTGAGGTCATAAGTTTACATACGCCTTGCATAACCTGCAAACTGCTGGGTTTTCTTTTTAAATAAAAATGGATAATTTTTTTAAATAATATTTTACAAATTTAACAATTCACACCGATCATCCTGTTCAAAAGTTTACACCCCCTCTGGCTCTTAATGTATCGTGTTGCCTTCTTGCGCATCAGTGAATGTTTGCACCTTTTGTAATAGTCGTGTTCGAGTCCCTCAGTCGTCTTCAGTGTGAAAAGATGGATCTGAACATCATATAGTCGCTGTTGGAAAGGGGTCAAACATGCAGAAGATGCTGGAAAAGCAAAGAATGTGCAGGACCTGGAGGATCTTTCTGAAGAACACCGGGCAGTTTAACTGCTCAGGACCAAACAAGGGACTCGTGAACAACGATCACAAAACATAAACACAGTCGTTGATCATCCAGGTAACGACACACAGTATTAGGAATCAAGCGTAATGTAAACTTTTGAACTGGTTCATTCAGTTATTATTGTGTCTTGTGGACTATACAGTATGTAAACATCTGTTATGTGTAAATAGCTTATTCAGTGCCGTACTAAATAAAAAACTAAATGCAATTTTTATGATCCGCCTTATTCTTTCTTTTGCAGATTCCGCAAAGGCGTACGTAAACTTATGACCTCAACTGTATGCTCTTCTCTGAAATGTGGCTTGTTTGAACGTGACTCCCAGTTTTAAAACTCCATGCTCAGAGCCATTTTTGTAATATTAGTTTGTGGAAGGAGAAAAAAAAAAATCAATATAACAGATGAGGAGTTTGCTTTGAGTCATTCATCAGAGCTTGTTCACTACAATACAAACTTCCTGAAGCAATGCAGTACCAAAGTCTGCTACGCAGCCAACAAGTAAATCTCCTAGATATCCGGTTAATCATTTTCCCTGGACTGATTCAGCATCATTGTGCTGTTTCCATGGCTGAAGAAATGAGACTGAGTTCATCTGTGAAACGCAGGGCAGGAAGTTCTGAGTGACACTTAAATATTCTGAAACTGTCGATCCAAATGGAAAGTGCGAGCCACAGCCTCTGGGAGACCTTCACACTCAGCCAGTCACTAAAGCAGGCCTGTGATTCCTACTAGCCTGTACAAGCGAAGCTGCCTGTGTTGTTTGCGGTTCCAAGACTGATGCGCCGTTTTAATGGAAAATGTGGAGAGTGTTAAAAAAAGAGAGAGAGAGAGAGAGAGAGAGAGAGAGAGAGAGAAAAGTGCGCTGTCCGGAAGCCAAACCCCATCTCCTTGGCTCCGGAGAGTCTTGTTGCCGGCATCATCGGTGGCGTCTGCGGGGATAACAGATCGCACCTCTTTTGTGAGTGTGGGATTGTGCAGTAGCCAAAGCTTAGTAAATTCACACCAGCGGGTGCTGAAGGCGCTATCGGAGCCTGACCAGAGGAATTAACTCCCTGACGATGACATTTTGACAGGAGCAGGGGTTAAAATGTGATTACGGAGGTGCAAGGTGGTAGATTATTCATCAAATAAGGAATGAAACACTCAGTGTTGTGCTGTTCTACGAATATAATCAAGCGGAGTTTAGTGTTACCACTCGGAAATGTTTTGTTCCTCTTATACCACAGCCAACTGCCAGACATTATAATTACTTCCGTACGTTTTATTGTGAAACACCTGTGAAGTTTTACTTACGTCACAGCAGCAATAAACGGCCGTTCCATCACCTGCGCTTGTCGTGTTGGAAAGCGTGAACTCCTCTGTCGGAAAAGTTACAGCTGTACCTCTGACTGTTACAGCGCTGACACTGGAGACTCCTTCCATCGTGTCCTTACAGAAAACTTCACCATATCAACGATTATTCCCTTTTTTTTTTTTTTACATCCGTCCGTGTTCATCTTGTTACTATGGAAACGATAACGTATTAGAATGAGTGTATTAATATAAACCTGTGATTCGTAGCTGCACTACTGTCAGAGCTGCTGTTATGGACAATTAATCAACACCTTCTGACCAATCAGTTCACCTAAGAACCCAATACTGTGGTACTGTAATTCATCACAAGGGTAATATCAGGATTTCAGTAGCAAAAAAATTATGCACCTCATGACCAGTACATGATGATGATGATGATGACTGATGATGACGATGACGATGATGATGCATATAATCAGTCAGGAAGTGGTCAGATAAAGATCACGGCTATCGTAATTATATTTCTCTTAAAGCCTATGAATTGTTACTTTAATGGTTTGAGTCTAAGTTATATTCAGATGACGCATACCGAGGGCATCTTTCAGCTTTACTCACTCTCTCCCTCTGTTGGTCTTTTCTAGACTCAAGTGACTCCCCCCCCCCCCCCCCAACACATACACACACACACACACTCACACACACACACTCATCATCATGCTTGATTTCTTTGTGAACTGTATATCAGTAGAATTTGGTGTATAATACAAACAGACTAAGGACATTTTGTCAGAAGTTCCCAAAAGCTGTGCATCATGAAGGTCGTTATAATGTCAGGGTGAAGAGTCTCAGCATTACACAGCTTTCAGGAAACTGAGACGTACTGAGAAGAGAGGAAACAAAATTTTGTGTCATGAGTCAAACAGCACAACGCAGTGTTTACAGTGTTAGACCTGAAATATAAATATAATATAATATACAAAATAGGAAATATTGTTACTAATGTAATGTATTAGATCAGAATCACAACAAAAGTGTACATAATATTACATGAACTTTTAAAATGCGATTATGATTATATGATAAATACATGTAACAATAATAACAATTTTCTCTACTACTATCATTAATGTAATGATAATTATTGCGTCTAAGGTAATATACTATACATAATAAAAATGAATATAATGTGAAATTTTTTAAATATTAAATAGATACTAAAATATAATGTAATAGTAAAAAAGGAAGACAGCCGGTTTTGTATAATCTAATATTAATCTAATAGTAAAATATAAATATTAAAAATCTCTCTCTCTCTCTCTCTCTCTCTCTCTCTATATATATATATATATATATATATATATATATATATATATATATATATATATATATATATATATATATATATATATATATATACATGGGTTAGCACATTTACCTCGCACCTCCAGAGTTGGGGGTTCAAATCCCACCTCCGCCCTGTGTGCGCAGAGTTTGCATGTTCTCCCTGTGCTTCGGGGGCTTCCTCTGAGTACTCTGGTTTCCTCCCCCAGTCCAAAAGACGTGTGTTGTATGCTGACTGGCATCTCTAAATTGTCCATAGTGTATGAATATGTGTGTGTGTGAGATTCAGCCCTGCGATGGGTTAGCACCCTGTTCAGGGTGTCCCCCGCTTGTGCACCGAGTCCCCTGGGATAGGCTCCATGCTCCCCAAGACCCTGTGTAGGATAAGCGGTATGGAAAATGGATGGATGGAGATATATACACTAATAATATTTACTACTAATAATAATAGTAATAATAATAATAATCATTATTATAATCATCATCATTATTATTATTATTATTATTATTATTATTATAGAACTCACCCTCACCATACATATCACCTTTACTTCATTTAAAGTGCACAACTGACATGCAGGGGAAAGAGAGAAGAGAGAAATTAGACCTAGACTAGTGTGAACTGCTGCAGAAATCATACATAACGCGTTTTTAAACCCGCCTCTATCTCCACACACACACACACACACACACACACACACACACACACACACACACACAAACCTGCCCCCCACATGTCGCACCGCCCCTCTCCGAAATCCTCCAGGAGCAACTAAATTCGGCGCTCAGATCGGCGGCGCGTCACTGCGTCTGATTCACACACACCGCGCGCTCAACTTCACCGGAGTCTCGCGGGGCTGCGAGTTAACGGGCGGCGCGCGCGGACAGGGACCAAAGGACACACCGTGCGCGACACAAAAAAAAAAAAAAAAAAGAAAGAAAGAAAGAAAGAAAGAAAGAAAGAACGCGCACGAGGACACAGACTAATCAGACTTCCCTTAAAGACTGAACTGTCAAGCTGATTTGAACAGTGTATGAGGAGGCACCGACACGCGCGCGCTCCTCCGACTGGATACCCGGATACGGATTAATCGCTTAAAGTGGGATTTGCCTCAAAAAAAAAAAAAAAAAAAAAAAAAGAAAGAAAAGAATAATAATAATTTTAATAATTATAATAATAAGCGCGCTCGCGCCCCTCCATCCTGTGGATTGTGGTGTTGTTGTTGTTAGTATTATTATTATTATTATTATTTTATTTGATATAAGTTTCAAGATGACCTCGGGCTGTTTGTTCAGGTCTCTGCTGATGCTCTTCCTGGCGCTTCTCTCCGCCAACGCGAGCAACTGGCTGTAAGTGAACCACACACGTTTTTCTCACGTTTTTTTCCTCTTTCCATTTCTTTCCTGTGATCTTGGTGACAGCTGACGGATCAGATCAGGAGAGTGTGTTGCGCCACGCGTCCAGGACGCAGACGCACACACACACACACACACACACACACACACACAAACAAACAAACTGTACTTTAACTTGTCTCTGCAGTGGTGCGTGCGTGCGTGCGTGTGTGTGTGTGTTACCTGCATGGGAAGGTCCATGTGGACCTTTTAAAGCTCTGATTAAAGGTGAAAGATGGATAGAAAAGGTATAAAAGGTGTCCCACCCTTGAGTACCTTTATTTCTTACAATGATTCTCATTATCTTCTTGTGTTGATTTGTGTTTAGTGTTTAAAATGGACAGACAGACATCTCAGCCTGTATCTTTACAACACTCGTGTTCCAGATACACACCTGTACATGCGTCACACGCCACAGAGTTCCCCCGTGTGTTTAAAAGCATGCCAGAAAATGTAACTCCGTCGTTTATAACTTACAGCAACACACCGAGGAGCAAAAGCGTTCATTAGTAGCATAGCACTGGAAATGTGTTCCTAGCTATTCATTTCTTCATTTACGGAATACAACACTAGGTTCCCGGTCACATGACCTATATAGACAAGGAACTGTGGGTCCGGGCTGCATCCTGAGCTACACTAAATAGGCTACGTTCTTAGAAGAAACTCTCACGGCTCTTCTAAGTAGAACCCTTTTCCACCCAGAGAACCCTTGAGGAACCTTTGTTGTCCAAGATCTTGGAGTTATTCTTGAAATTAGAGTTCCTTTAGGGATCATTTGTCTCAAGAACCGATGACACATGCTTTTTTTTTTTAATAAGGTACCGCTGTCAAGACTGTACGACGGTGTTTCCAGAAATGTTTTGCTTTATAACGTACCTAGAAGAAGAAGACGACATTTTAAAGGTTCTTTGTGGAGAATTTTAAAACGCCGTCAGTTCACAAAGTACAAATTGCTCCCTGAAAGACTCGAATTTCAAGAAGGAACCCCAAAGTTTTCTAGTGGAACCTTCGTTTGGTGAGCTGGAACTCACATGTAATAATGTCAAACATGGGGGAGTGTTATTAATTGTGTACTATTTACATTTATTATTATTTATTTTAAGCGTTCTTGTTGAAATTAGGGTTCTTTAAGCAACCGTTTGTAATTCATAAACTTTTTTTTTTTTTAAAAACTTCTCCACTGTGACCCTTAAACATTCTTCTACAATATCTTCTCTTGTATGAAATTTAGAAAATCTCTAAAAACAAAAGGTTCCTGGAAGATAGCCGTTTTTCAGATTGGCTCGCCAAATGAACAAGGCAAGGTTCTTGAAACAAACCCTAGTTTTTCTGAGCAAGAACCCACTTAATTAGTATGACAAACAGGGTGTTGTGTTTTGCTGTACTGTTTAATATTGAAGACACCTGTATATTTCGGGGGTTCTTATCAAAAGTAGGGTTCTTTTAGGAACCATTCATGCACTATTAAGGTACAGTGAATGTTTCTGATAGTGAGAACTTGTACAAGGTCTTCCAGGAACCTTTAGGTTTTTTTTTTTTTTTTTTTTAGAGTGTAGCTAAATCACACACTATAGAAGATATTTTGGAATGTACTAATGTTCCTGTCATTTCAACAAGAACCCCCTATATGTCCAGTACACAGTTAATAGCACTCCACCAAGTTTCACAAGGCTATCATAATGTGTGAGTTCCTGCTCACGAAAACAAGGGTTCCACTAGCAAACCTGTTGGCATTAGGGTTCTTTTAGGAACAATTTATGCACCATTAAGGCGGGTCATTTCAAAGAACCTATAAAAGATCTTCCAGGAACCTTCTGTTTCAAGAGTGTATCTCAAACTCACACTTTAGTAGCTTACTCAACATGATCTTTTCTGATATTTCCTGATTGTTCAAGGGTTCTTTGGATCATCGTCATTTGAAAAAGTTCACGAAGCACGGATGGTCCCTTAAAGAACCTTAATTTCAATAAATGTAAATGACATACAGTAAATAACACTCCACCATGTCTGACACGCTAATTATTACAGTGTATGAGTTCCACCTCACAAAAACGAAGACGATTCCACTAGTAAACTCTGGGTTTTTCCCCCAAAACGTCGACTACTGTATGTGTTTTAGACCTTCAGGTGCAGGTTCACGGAACAGTCTCACTCTCAGAAACCTTCACAGCACTTCCATGAACCTTCATAGTGAATAAATGGTTCCTAAATGAGCTCTAATTTCAAAAGGTTTTCTGGTGGAACTCACCTTAATCAGCACGTCAAACCTGGTGGTGTATTTTCATGCACTATTTCATTTGGTAGGCAGCTAAACATGTAGGGGTTCCTACTGAAATTAGGGTTCTTTTAGAAACCATACGTGGTTTTGTTTTTTTTTATAGCCAGAGCGAATGTTTCTGATAGAGAGACTGTTCGGAGAACGTGTACAGGATCCTGGAACCTTTTGTTTTAGGAGTGAAGCCTACTAGCAGCTGAGACGATACAGAACAGGTTTTCAGGAGCGACTGATTGATATTTATCTGTGCAAATTTTCCCCCTGAAGCGTCCTTCGTGCCCGTCAGTCGGTTTATTTGGCCGTGTTTTTGGACCTGAGCTCTAGGCGTGGTGAAAGGAGAAGCTCTCAGACATGCACAGGCATGCAGCCCACGAGAGGATAAGGTGCAACAAAAAAAAAAAAAAACTCTTTACCTGTCTGGAAAAATATGATTATTTTGACAGAACGATTTGAACGGGAGCCCCGGGGAGCAGGTAGGAGCAGGCAGCTTCACATCACGCATGGCAAAGCTGACAAAAATTAAAGAAGAAAAAAAATGAAATGAAGAAAAAAAAAAAGGCGTGTGCGCCTGTGTGTGTGTGTGTGTGTGTGTGTGTGTGCAAGTTTGCCTCAAGCTGTGGCTTAAACCGTGGTTGGATCTTGAATGAAAGGGATAAAAGCTATTTACAGATCTGTCATTTATAATGGCTGCTTCGAGTTTCAAAGAATATGTAAACAGTCAAAAAATAATAACTCAATACCTCTTTTAAAACCTAAACCCTGATCCTAAACAGAACAATAATGTTTATTTACTTGCGCATGCCTCATTTACTTAAATGACGTACTTTGAACATTCAGGATTGTTGAGAGTTAGTTGTGGGAAAATTATTATTATTCACGTCTATAGGCAAATGTATACAAATCTTTGCATCTGATTCACTGATAAAGAAGATCGATAAAGCGGCCCGAGGTCTTAGGAATGAAACGCAATATCGAGTCACGCGGCAGGTTTTTCAGATAGCTTCAAACAGACTTTTTATTGAGCATCTTGCAGAACCAGACACAGTTCTTCTGGACACTCTGACTTTCGCACTCACTTCTTATTTTTGCAGCGAAACCCAGCAGCCTTCATTGTGGTTTTTGAATGAAAAGTGTCTCTTACGTAATACGCTGCTTTCTTTAATGACATACGAACATTTTTCTGTAACATTTCATTTTGTGCTAGAAAACTAATGTTTGGGAATCTAAACTGTTTTTTGTACTGACTTGATAATGTAGACGTCATAAAATAAAAAAATCTATAACAAAGTTTGTACTAAAAAAAAAAAAAAAAAAATAGGGTGCCTAAACCTATATATATATATATATATATAGATAGATAGATAGATAGATAGATAGATAGATAGATATATAGATATAGATATAGATATGTGTGTGTGTGTGTGTGTGTGTGTGTGTGTGTGTGTAGTCACAGTAATTAACCTAAAAATCTAGATTATATTCCTTTCATGTATTATATTCAGCTCAGAAATCTAGAAATATACAGTATACTTTTAGATGTCTAACTTTACTTACTGCATTTGATATGAGTTTGTTTCTTATTCTTTTGGTTGTGGTGCATTAAATTGCCCTTTGGTTTGCTTATGGGTTTAAGAAGAAGAAGAAGAAGAAGAAGAAGAAGAAGAAGAAATATTGATATTTGACACCACCACTGAATCTGCTATGATATTATACAATACGATTTTATTTCATAACACGGCGGTTCGATGTTTGACGATACTGATGAATCTGCTGTCATACAACATGATACGATACACTATATCGATTCTTAAGGCAATGATTCGATATTTGACGATATCAATACCACTGAATATGCTATGATGCGACGCGACGCGATAATGTCGATGTCCAGAATCTGCGTCTACCGTTAATTTGCCAATGATGGCGACATAGAGAAGGACTATTATTAAAGTGGTACGGAAGTATCAGAGTTACACATCAGTTTCAAAAACATGAATCATTTGATCAGTAGGTTATAATCTGTAATAACCCATTCACGATCGCCGCCGCATCGTGTGGTTTTGAACGGGGTAGTAGGCCACCATGTTAGTTTTATTAAGCACACTTCTTTAATGAGCCAAAAGCTTTTGTCCGTCATCAGTGCCGGTTTAGTGCACCTCTGCACGGCTTTATTTAATGGGATTAATCATTAATAAAGCAGCATCGGTTTAATGAGCTCAGTCGTTAACGGAGAGATGGCAGGTTAATGGGCTTAATCATTAAATAATATACATACACTGTATTCCAGGTTGGCTGCATAAACACAATGCTGAATGATGGATTAAACAGTTTTGCTCAATTAAAGGGTATATTTAAAAGGTTAATTTACAGTATTCTGAAGCGTATTAAGGTCTAATGGTACACTCTGAGGGGGGAAAAAAAAAGGGTACGAAACTGTACATTTCCATGTCGCTCTAATCTTTTGTACCTTTAATACAGGGCTGAGAGACGTGACAAAAATATCATATCGCGGCACTTGACGACATTTCTGTGATACCTGATGTGGGTCATGATAAACTGTCGGTTTGCGTAGACACCGCCAGCATTAAAAAGTTTGATGATACTTTTATTTATTTATTTTAAAAAAATAAAATAAACAGAAATGGAGAAAAAAAAATTAAAGATTCAGTTAAAAAAAATGATCAAATCGGCTGCTTTCAGGTTACTAAACATTTGTAATTATTATTTAAAAAAAGAAAATGAAATGAAAGGATACAAAAGCTCATGATATCAATGTTATATTGCCCTGACTTATAGTAATTTAATATGTATTTCATCTGGAAAGACAATGTAGCTTAAAAAAAAAAAATTAAGTTATATAATTGGACTGTAATTACCTTTTAAAGAAAAGCTTTAAATGTACACTAGACACAACTTTCACTAAAGTAAAGGTACACTTTAGTACGCTTTAGTGGTTCGAACGGTTCAAGTCCTGATGAAATAGCTTCTTAGACGTGATTTGATTCCGTATGTTGACGCATTTCCCTCCGAAACAGGAAGTCAGGGTGACGGCGTGTTGAACTGCTTGACTGATTCACACAACAGCCAGTAGCGTTCAAGATACGCCAAATCTAGACCAATCTGACGGTAGCTAAGTAAGAACGGCTAAATCTAGAGAACAGCGAAAGTCTTTTACTGACTCTTACTGATGGAGAAGCCCACCTGGCGTCCTCATTCAGTCTGAGGAAGCGACATATTTCAGTAGGAAGAACCACAAGTCGGTAAAACACCTCCGAGAAGTGACCTCTTCTCAACAACTTCTCCCTCTTCCAAATAAATAAACCATTTAAACCAGCCATTTTCTTCTTAACCAAGCGACGTTTGGAAACGGGAACCATGTTCACTGCTAACAAGCTGTTAGAGCAAGACACACCCCCAGGGGCGGGGCAGAAACATTCTAGAGAGCATTTAATTGGACACTCATGAAGTTTTAATCTCCAATCTCTCCAACTCCAATAGTTTTTGTGGGGTTTTTTTTTTCCCCCTCATATATACTTTTGTATCCATGTCCATGTCCATAACATTAAGGCACAGGTATAAAAAGCTCAGAAACACAAATTTTGCTGATTCAGATAAAATATATATATATATATATATAGAAAGGATGTCCATTCTTAAGAAGCATTAAGATCTCGTTGCTAAACGGATCTGTTCCTTTTAATCTAGAAGTACAGAATCAATTATAACGTAGACATATTTTCCTAAGAACGGGCGCCAGGCGGAAACGCGCCGCTTCTTCCGTCTGGCCTTTAGTTTGTTTTTGTTTAGTTATGACCATCGTTGTGAGCCCCGGGTCACGCTCGCGCGAACGGCTCTATGTCACACCACCTGCGATGGAAAGAACAAAGGTTCTGTGCGACAGTCAATAAATAGTCCACAGCTGATGAGCAACACGAGAAGAAACCGCTAATGCAAAATATATCCTGGCGCCTAACGCTGCGAACACAAATAACAGCAGTGACAACAGGTCAATGAAGTCGTGAAAGCCGTGTTCTCACATACGCCCGGTCCTTTCAGCAGGTGATCCTATCGAAGGCCTGATAGAAACGTCTCGTTTTAAATCTTTTATTTCGAGAAAACGGAAGAGAGGAGAGAGCAGTCCTGCGGCCGATACCTCACGAGAAATAAAACACTCCCAACTTTGCTATTTTTCTCAGCTTTCCATGATTTCTACGCACGTGGATTTTGCTTGACGTTAATTTCCACCCAGAAGTAAAACGGTCATGTTGGAAATAACCCTCATATCCGGGCTAACTGCTCGACTCTCCACGTTCGCTGTGTGTTCCCCGAGCTTCTCTTCAATCCATCGTCGCTCCTCGGGATCTGCGTTTTATCACGCTGAACGTCGGAGAAGGCCAGCTGAGCTTCAGGAATGAGACTCTGTCCCCAAGAAAAAGATCTTTTCTAACACTTTTCTTGCAGTAGATTTGCATCAGTACTGTCAATACTATCTGCAGGTATGAATCAGTCAGGATGTATACATGTGTGGTAACAGAGAGGCAACTGTGAGGCTGTTGTTTGAATAAAGCTGAATGAAAATATTGGCAAAACAAAAACAAGTTAGCGTTTCACGTACGGTGCGTGTAACATAGTTTGAGACCAGGCATGTACCCGAGTGCATACTTTGTAGATAGAGGAGTATTTCCGAACACATCTCTGCTCCGTTTGTGTCAAGAGGACGAATTGTAGTGCCGCGCTCTTCCATCTCACTCCATATCCATTTTATTTCAGGTTTGTATAGAAATAATAATAATAATAATAATAATAATAATAATAAAACAACAACAGTGAATCCTTTGTTATAAGATGTCACATACTGAATTATCAATCAATTGTGTTTTCCTTTTGCTTTGCTTCCCCCCCCGAAAAAGTTTGTAATGCTATTGTCCGATGAACTGGACGCACGTTGTGGCAAGACGTCAGATTTGTACGGTTTAGAAACACTTTCCGAAGACGACCGATGCTGTCCAGCCAATGCTCGAGGGAGAAACTGAGAAAAGACTGCCCTCTAGAGTTAAAAGGAGATTTGTAGAGATCTGTACAGAATTGATTCTGGTTCTGGATTGTCCTGGGTTATTTGTTTTTTGTTTTGTTTTGGTTTTTTTTGGTCATGTCAACTTCCATGACGGATGTCGACGAAACGCTGAGTGATTTGTGTGATTTCAACGGCAGCGACATTTCACCTGGATAATATCTGCAACGACACAAAAACTTTTTACGTTTTCTATGTTCACAGAGATTAGTGACCATCTCAAATTTGACTAGCTGTATCAAGAACGTCGGGGCGTCTGAGACGTAACAGACGTTAGACCTGTTCCATGTTAATAATCAAGAAATACCTGTGTGTGTGTGTGTGTGTGTGTGTGTGTGTGTGTGTATATATACACTTTTACAACATAATGACTGGTAATTATGCGATTACACCAGCACCGAGTTCTCGACCGTGTAAAGCCGTTGTTCTCTCCTCAACCTTCAGCAAACGATGGTTTGTACCTGAACTGGGGTAATGAACGGTGCGAGAAAGAAATGGTTGAAGCGGTGAGTAGAATCCTCCCGAAGGATTGTGAAATGACTCTGGATAAACACGCCTTTCAACACGCTGTCACGAGCACCCTGTGATGCAGAACAGAGAAATATGTAAATAGCAAAATATTGGTGTAAACACAAGCTTTGGTTTCGTCTCTATTTGTTGCAAGCATCTTTATCTGGCAAGTGATCTGTTTAGATCTGGTTACTCGCACTGATTTTTTTTTTTCTTTCTGTTCTCCAAAGGAGGAAATGTAAACCTTGCTAGTTTGGTGAGCTGCTCAGAAACTTCTGGTGAATACGCAGAAGTCATTAAGTAGAGGCATCTTCTTGATCAGCTTTCATCTAGCCTTATGTCTTGTTTTGACTGGTTTCGGGGTTGAGTCGCACCAGGCTGAGCTGTGCTTAGGGGCCAAAGCAAGGTAATTCAACACAAACGTAACTCTCTCGTGGAGGGGGAAAAAAACAAAACAAAACAAAACAAAACAAAAAAAAAACGTCCAGTTCCCGCTCCAAATCCCACAGTCTTTATCTCCGTGTTTTGTTAACCCTAGCAAGTAGAAGGTACGCGTTCGGAAAACAAAGGGCGAAAGTCAAGGGAGGAAGAGGGAACGAAAGATAAAACGTAAAGCACCACAAACAAAGATCTCCCCCTAAGGTCTGGCCAAGCGTTCCCACACGAAGGAAAAAAAAAAAAAAAACTTCTTGCGTGTCGTTTATCAGGTGTTTTCCTTCTGAAAGATTTTTTGTTATGAACTCCAACATCATACGAGCAGCTGGTACCGATATTCTCAGCTTTGTTTTTGTTTTTTGTTTTTTCAGACTGTATCGTAATTATAATCGCATGCGGACAGGGTGAACGCGGACCAACGCTGACGATGTGAAGTTTTGTGATGGGAGACGTTAGATGCCGAGAAAAATCGTTTCAAGAGCTGAACGCACGTATACTTCCCCGTTGAACGGTTTAACCGGCGGTGACGTCCGAGTACTGATGAGTACCAGTGAGATCAGAAAGGACGGCTGGTCTGGTCTGGTCAGTGATGTCATCCCACTTGCCTGAACGTGGATGAGATAGAGAACGAGGATGAGGATGGTGAAAAGGAGGTTATCAGACGAGCTGAGTGGTGATATGAGTGCTTCAGGAACAAGAAGGTGTCTGTCCCATCCCTGGCCTACAGAATTAGCCCTTGTCAACAGAATGTCTCAGATTTGGCGTGACCAACCATGAGGATTACTGGTGGTCAAAAACAAGGAGAAAACTCATATCAGTGCTCGAGTATCAACAACAACAACAACAAAATTATAGGAACGTACAGAAATCACAATCGAATGGTATCAACGTCAATGAATAAACCATCCCCAGTGGTATCTTCAATCACATTTATGAAGGGAAATGGCGAGCTTTTTTAAAACCACGCCGCATTACTGCTCAATCCAGCCATTAAACAGTTTTTATCTGTTTACGAACCCCCCTCTCGAACGGTTTGTTTTTACCCAGACATCTCCGCTTGCTGCCATTAACGCTCCCAGAGTAGACACTTGTTTGGATGGGAAGTTCTAAGTGTGTTTTTGACGAGCTCGTGAAACGACCTATTTTTAAAAGGTGCTTTTAAGAGAGACCTGGAACCCAGCGTGAGCCTGAGCAATGCCACAACCGTCTCCTTCTTCCCCCACAACACGTCACCGTGTCCCTGACCCGTCTGCCCCTACGGTGAGAGTGAAAGATAATGTGGTAGTTAGCTGCCCCCTCAGCGTTCCCCCGTCCAACCCGTCTGCCCAACTCTCCTGTAAGCTCTCCAAGAACTTCTCAGCAGTTCCACTCTGTTTACGTTTATAATGTTTGTGCTTTACCAGATGCTTAAAACAAACAGACAGCTACGACGGGTCGCTGAACCTGTGGAATGATGCTGAGATGCTCTGTTTGGTCAGTTTCGAATGATTTTTTTGCACAGCATCTTCGCTCTTTTCAGTGGGGTTTGGTCTGGTTTCGGATATCGGTTTTGCTCACGGGAACACTGCGGAAAGCATTCGAATGTTGGGGCAGAATCCGGCAGACACGATGCATCAATATGGAGCTTGGAACCTGACAAAAGCATTTGAAAATATGAATTATATTACGTTTCACATTAAATTAGTTTGGTTTTTTTTTTTGTGGTGTATTAAATAAAGTCACATTTCTGACCTGGCTAGAAGCAAGATTTGGCTTTAAAAAAAGATTCCCACAGAAAAAGTAGACACTCTTTTAGGTCGAACCCTAGTCGTCTGCCAGGTTCGCGTCCGTGACCATGAAACGATGAGATACGTATTAGAGATAAGTGCAGTCCAAATGGAAGATAAACCGTAATGAAGTAACTGCATTTATAGTTTTTATGTTCTACTGAAATAGCTAAGTTCCTGTTAAGCAGCTATCTTTTACCAG
Source organism: Cranoglanis bouderius (assembly GCA_023630585.1). Lineage (NCBI taxonomy): Eukaryota > Metazoa > Chordata > Actinopteri > Siluriformes > Cranoglanididae > Cranoglanis > Cranoglanis bouderius. Next base: position 2,608,654 of record CM042572.1, read on the forward strand.
CAAGCAAACGTTAGCATAAACCAACTAGCTAGAACATTACCTAATTAGTAATTAGTGTTTAACATCATTCTAGAAAACTTGCTATTTGAGTAGAACATAAATAAACAAATAAAAAAAGGCTTTATTTGTTTGAATGCGTCGTCTACTTTTCCTACTGTCTAATTTCGAATAATATGTAATTAAAGGGAAATCTCTGTTCAAAAAAGAAAGAAAAAAAAAAAAAACAACGAGAATAGAAATGTAAATTTATGAAATACACCACAGAAGAAAAAAACTCATATGATGTTTGTATAATTGAAATATATGAAACTCTATATGTAAATACTTTTCTCAGCTCTGACGCTCCATACGATAGTGTGGAATGATTATTATTATTATTATTATTATTATTATTATTATTATTATTATTATTATTATTATTTTAGAGTGTAGTTTTACTCAGTTTTTAATAAACCTTTGGAGTCCTTTTCTTTTCGATGTTTGAGCAACCGTGATAGGAAACCGAAATATATCCGAGTATCCCATTCACGCACCATCTGACTCATCACACTATACTTCATTCAGATAGTAACATATTGTATATATTCTTCTAACACACAGAGTTAATATTCTCTTGATGCCTAAACGAATACACGTTACTGTGAACTAGACTGAGAGTAAAGATGGCACGATACCACTTTCTCTTACAGACGACGAAACTTTGAGTATCACCTGATACTGACGGCCGTCTGATATTCTTTATTTTAGAAACCACACGGCTGTAAAATGACAACCAATTAATTCTCTGATATCGATTCAGACTCGATCCGTTACAGGATCCGATTGAATTAGTTCTTTTTCTCTCCAGTTACCAATGGCGACATTCAGTCCACCATTTTCTTTTGCTAGTATTATCCTGATCCTGATACTATTTTAAACATACTGTCGTCCATTTGGTTTTCGGCGCTTGCTTGACTCACTTCCATTCTTTCCCCGGAAAGGTATTTGGCTAAGCTGTCTTCCGTGGGGAGCATCTCCGACGAGGAGACCTGCGAGAAGCTGCGAGGTCTCATCCAGAGGCAGGTGCAGATCTGCAAGCGCAACGTGGAGGTGATGGACGCCGTACGCCGGGGCGCTCAGCTGGCCATCGACGAGTGCCAGTACCAGTTCCGTAACCGGCGGTGGAACTGCTCCACGTTGGACTCCATGCCTGTCTTCGGCAAGGTCGTCACGCAAGGTAACCGTCGTCGGTATCGGGAGACGACCTTATCCGCGATATCCCGCAGCACCATATTTACGTCACTTTTTTAATTTCTTGACAGGCACGAGGGAGGCTGCGTTTGTGTACGCCATCTCTGCTGCAAGCGTCGCGTACGCGGTGACCAGGGCGTGCAGCAGCGGGGAGCTCGAGAAGTGCGGCTGCGACCGCAACGTGCACGGCGTGAGCCCTCAGGGTACGATGAAAAGGAACGCCTTTAACATCTGGCGATTAATCAAAAGGACAAAAGTTCATTCCAGATACAAAAGGCTTGTCATAAAGCATCAAAGCACTTTGTCATGAAGATTAATGAATGATCATGGAGGGAAGGTTTTACATTAAAAAAAAAAAAACAACAACAAAAAAAAACATCTCTCTCTCTCTCTCTTTTTCACTCTCTGTAGGGTTCCAGTGGTCAGGGTGCTCCGACAACATCGCCTACGGCGTCGCCTTCTCCCAGTCCTTCGTGGACGTCAGGGAAAGAAGCAAAGGGCAGTCGTCCAACCGAGCCCTAATGAACCTCCATAATAATGAGGCAGGGAGGAAGGTGAGGTCCACGGAGGCTTAATTGGTCGGCATTCCAAGATCATTAGTAATTCTGAAAGCTCATACCCATGGATTAATAGTGTGTGAATCATGCTGATAAGACGAACCGAGTACTTGCATGTTCTGCACTTATCTGCCATAACAAGATATAACGTAAGACCACAAGGTCGAGATAAAACCTTGATCTTTTTTTTTTTTTTTTTTTTTTGGTCATAAATAATTGAAACCGGACACGTTCATTCATCAGATTGTTATGCAGAAGGGGAAAAAAAAAAAACAAACCAGTATGAAGAATTAGTTAACTAGCTAACCAGCCTATGAATGTATTAGCTTAATTAACATTACGTGCAATTAAACATTAACACAATCTCCTAAATCATAAACTCTAACGTCTTTAAATTGGAGAATTTCTTTTCAAGTACTGTCAGTAGGTGTTGTAATTTTGCTAGATTATTGATAATAGGCATTATGACTAATCTGACATAGTGATCGTAATTGATCCAAAAACGCCGGAAAATTGGTAGTCATAATTGATCATTTTTATTTTTTACCAGTCGGACATCCCCATGGATTCTCCCTCAGACTGAAGGAGAGGTTATATTTGCAATATTTGTGCTAAGAAAGCTTTAAATAAAAAAAAAAAAAAACATTCCTCTACTCTTCCTCAGGCGATTCTGAACCACATGCGAGTGGACTGCAAGTGCCACGGTGTTTCCGGCTCGTGCGAGGTGAAGACCTGCTGGAAAGCCATGCCCCCCTTCCGCAAGGTTGGCAACATCATCAAGGAGAAGTTTGACGGCGCCACCGAGGTGGAGCAGCGCAAGGTGGGCACCACCCGAGCTCTGGTGCCGCGCAACTCGCAGTTCAAGCCGCACACGGACGAGGACCTCGTCTACTTGGACCCAAGCCCCGACTTCTGCGAGCACGACCCGAGGACGCCAGGCATGCTGGGAACGGTGGGCCGCTACTGCAACAAGACCTCGAAAGCCATCGACGGCTGCGAGCTCATGTGCTGCGGGCGCGGCTTCCACACGCAAGAGGTGGAGGTGGTGGACAGGTGCAGCTGCAAATTCCACTGGTGCTGCTACGTCAAGTGCAAACAGTGCCGCAAGACGGTGGAGATGCACACGTGTCGGTGATGCTCTCCTCCAAACCCCTCCCCGTGCTTTCCCTCCACTGAACTTAATATAAATACTCCCTCTTTCCTTCTTTGACTCCAAATAGAATGAAAGAAAAGAAAAGAAAAAAAAAAGGGAAGATAGAGATATTCACAGATTCATCCAGTTATAAAAGAACATGTCATACATGGGACACAATTTTAGGGGCAAATAGAGTTCTTTTTTATTTCAAGTCCCAGTTGAGAGTATTTTTCTCTCCATTTTCTTGTGGTTACTTTCTTATTTTTGTATTGTTTTCTAACTTATTGGAATCGGAGTGATTTTTCTTTTTTGTTTGTTTTTTTTGTAATGTGACTAGCTCCAGTGGGAGTGGTATAAGGGTGGAGGAGGGTTGGATGGACAAGTGAACTTTTGGGGTGGTTGAAGGAGACGAGGAGACTTTTCCCCCCTCCCACTATCGATGCTGCTTTTGGATCTTATCTGGAGTCACGGAACATCAAGGGAATTTCTAACAGACTGAGATGCAGTCCAGGTGTACATCTATTTTGGTGTATATTATTTTAAATTTGTCAAAACAACAGCATTTTAGATAGAGGTGGCCATTTTTATGCTGCTTTTAAAAAAATCACTCACGATAATGTACAGCATTGGTCTATAATATATATATATATATATATATATATATATATATATATATATATATATATATATATATATATATATATATATATATACATACATATACATACACACATACAGTACTGTGCAAAAGTCTTAGGCACATGCAAAGAAATGCTGTAGAGCAAAGATGCCTCCAAAATAATGAAATTAAATGTTTCTACATAAAATTTTTTTTTTTTTTAAATACCGTAAAGAGCAGTAAACAGTAGTAAATGAAACACAGTCAATATTTGGCGTGACAAAAAAATTAAAATAGTAGTCTCCGGTACAATGTGTGCAGTTTTATAAGGAAATGAGCTGGTAAGTTTTATTGAGCATCTTGCAGAACCAGACACAGTTCTTCTGGACACTTTGACTTTCGCACTCGCTTCTTATTTTTGCAGCGAAACCCAGCAGCCTTCATTGTGTTTACTGTCTGAAAAGTGTCTCTTATGTAATACGCTGCTCTCTTTAATGACATACAAACATTTTTCTGTAACATTTAATTTTGTGCTAGAAAACTAATGTTTGGGAATCTAAAAATGTTTTTTGTACTGACCTGATAATGTAGACGTCATAAAATAAAAATAAAGTTTGTACTAAAAAAAAAAAAAAAAAAAAATAGGGTGCCTAAAACTTTTGCACAGTACTGTGTGTGTAATTATTATATATATATATATATATATATATATATGCACACACATATACATGTACACACACACACAACACATATACATATGAGTATTAAGGAGTTTCTCCTCTTTTGTAAGGAAAATAAAAGGAAAAGCGTTGTGTTATTTCCGTGGGGTGTTACTAGGCAAACTCAGAAGGCAGGATTTAAAATGGATCTGCGACCATGTTTCCAAAACTACGATAAACAAGATGTCCGCTCGGACCATGGATGCTGTGCACGGTGACTCCAGCACTTTTCATCTCCGGACGCACATACCGCAAAGATAAAAATCTCAGAGCATTCCCTCTTCCCCTAAACGTGAAGCAGAGTGACTGAACTATTTATGACCATGGACAAAAAAAAAAAAAAAAAAAACAGAAAAAAAACAAAAACAAAAAAAACAATTCCACATTTTTCTGTAGTACAACCTTGCTATACAGCACGCTTATAAACAACCATAGCTCTGTAAAAGACTTTATACACTGAAGAGGATTATACTGCATATGAATGTACGTTTAAATGAAATATATGCCTTTTGAAAGACGAGAGAACGAGACCTGCTGTATTTCTTCACAAGTGAAAGCTCGCCATTGTGCTGATGATGCTCGTCCATGTTGCGCGCGCGCGCACACACACACACACACACACACACACACACACACACACACACACACACACTTGTCATTTATATATTTTCTCTTTATTTTCTATTCTTCTGCAAAAGAATAACATTAAAATAGTAAGGTAAAAGAATTTTTGGCTGGAAATGTTTACACACTATAAATGTTACTAAATGATTGACACAGTGTTTCCATTTGAACACAATATTCGGCTTTATAGCAGTCGAAACAATACTCGTCAATACAGACACATTCTGTACACTTAAAATGATACACTGGTAGTAGACTCAGACTTTTGGAGCCTGAATAAGAGATAAAAGGCAGAGGTCAGTGCGTGACATGTCCAGCTCATACACCCAGCTGCCTGGCGACACGGCCTGGACTGCACCCATCATACCAAGAACAATAAATATTTATGGAAACTATGTGGCAGGAATGAGGGATGTTGGCCATCACGTACGTGTGGTTTGGTGCTCTAAAATACTAAAGATGGTTCTGCAGTCACCTCAACATCACCACTGGCTCAGCTGTTGCCCCGATGAAGCTTTTTATAAGCCCCGAGTTTTTAAAGGAGCGCGTTGCCACGGCAATGGTGGTTAGAAAAGACGAACATCTACATCGCCGAGCTTGCAGTGTAGATCACTTGAGGACAACGTGCACGGTGATGACAGAAATAGAAGGTGTTTCATTGTTAACGTGTGCAGTGATTGGACAGAAATTTAAAACGTTAAAAGGACACAGGAGGACACTGCCAAGTACTTAGATATCACCTTTCTACTTAAGCGGGTCTGATGTAACCCGTGCAGAAAAGGTGGAATCACAGTAGATTCCATCCAACCCAGCTGACACTTAATTTAATTTATTAAGTAGCAACATAAAGACGTATTTCACTGCATGAGTGCTTTCTAGAAAAGAATAAAATAAAGTTAAAATGTATCCACAATTACACCTAATGTGCTCTTTCCAGCTCAAATGATCAGCATCTGAAGAGCACATGGTTTCCAGAACTTCTTTTATAGCCCTACAGCAGGTTTTCTCAAAGGTCTGGCTCTAATAAGCTCGGGATTATGGTAGGAGGATGGGGGCGGTTTGAAAAGAGGAGGCAGTTGTCTTATTTTGGTAGGCAAAATTAAAACGGGGGGCATCACTGTGGCCACAAAATCCTCGTAATCCTGTGGATTCTTGTTTTCCCCTTTCCTTTTTTGGAAGTGCCGATATTGGGGCCGCTTTTTGTTCAGCAAAGCTAGATGCACTTGGAGAGATACTTGGAGCCAATGCGTTGTTATTGAAAGATGACACTGACTACTACTTTTCCTCAAGGTTGACAAATAAAGTAAGAAATCATTAAAGTCACTATTAGGTATCGCCTATAAACGAACGACAAGTGAGTGTGTGTGTGTATATAGACCTGGGGGGGACTTTACTTGGTGAAGTACAATCCTGTCATGAAATCCAGAATGGTCCTGTTACCGCCTCTGACAGAAATACCACACAGTAATTTAATATTTGTAGAGGATTTTCCTGAGACATAACATGATTATCAAGGTACAATTCAATAAAGGGTCTTTGATATCAGAGGCTTTAGCCTTTCAGCTACTTTTCATACGACTTTGTTTTCGGAAATGAAAGCTTTCTGTAATTAGGCGAGGCTATACGATTTTTACATCGTATAGCTAAGACTCCCGACAATCACGTGCGCTTGGAAAACAAAATCGATACAAAACCACAACGCAATTTTCTTATGTTTCAAACTTTCCAAAGATTTAATTCCGAGAGTCCCAGTTTGAGTTTGGCATTTCATTTGACAAATTATGGGTTACGGCCACTCCAAATCCTTGCCTGAATCGCAAAAGGAAAAAAGGATAAGGAGACTCAAAGTGCTCTGGTCTCTCCTTCAAGGCTTGTCTCAAAACTCACAGATCTCCACCAACATACTTCTCATATTAAAAGAAAACAAGTTACACAAATGAGACAGATGTTTCTTGTTTGTGATGACAGTTGCATTACTCCCCCCACCACCCTCCTCCATCCATTTTCTCCCCCCATCGCAAAAACCACCAGGTTGTGCAATACACAACAAAGCCCTTACACTATGCGACCCAATACCAAGGACCTCAACAAGTGCTGACACACGATTTGTCGTAAAAGGTCAAGTTTTTGGACGACAAGGTGCATTTCCTGTCCAGAATCTCACCACCTTTCCCAGGTGGGTCGAACTCTTACTAAACCGACACAAGCAAACGCATACCGAGGCATTTTTCAAATTCCAGGACAAGCTTATTAAAGTCCCCCAGAGACACAGCATCCATATCGTATTATGAAAAGTGACTAGAGAAGCCTGTGCAAGTACGTAGCAAACAATACTTTTAATCCTCCGGTTCTTGACAAGCCCATCCTGTTGGATTTATTCCCAGGCAAGTACCGGTGTGGAGTTTCTGTTTCTGTGGTAAAGAATGCAAACCTTGGTGCGCAGCTTCTCAAGAACGTGGCAGAAAGTGGTAGTGTGAATAAGAGCGCTCTAGCCTGAATTTCACGCTTCCCTATCCCCATTCTTTTTGAGAAACATGCCATCGTGGGCGTCTCAAACAATCGTTGCAGAATTTCAAGTCGAGGCGAGCCCCCGGATTTTCGCTACGGCAGCCCCTCAATGTGTAGTATTGTTTCAGCACGAATCACAAGCACGCTTCCACAATGGCTCATCCATCAAGAATTGATATATGAAGCCTCTTCCAGTCAACAGTGATGCAACTGTCAAATCTGGAAGTGTCGGAAAAGGAGGGGGTGGTAGGAGGTGAGACGGAATCTTAGGGCCTTGAGTACACAGGAAGACCAGAGGGTTCTACAGAACAAAATTAGTCGGGGGGTGTCAAGAGACTTTATAGGTGTCCCTGTACTTCTGTAAAGATGTGTGGGATGTGACCTGTACAACCCAAGATCGTGCCCTTTGATTGAGAACACAGGTGTGGAGAATCTTACAAAACTCCAAGAGAAGGGCGTAATAAAGCAAATGTGTTTTGTCTGGGGACGCAAAGTTCCTATAGGAGCCCCTGTAAATCTGCAAAGGTGACACGCAACCTGTATAAACCAATATGTCCTGTGATTGAGAACACAGGTGTGAACAAAAGTACTAATTTTTTACCCAAGAGAAGAGCATAATATAGGATGGCGGTGTGAGGTGAGAAGGTTTCCCTGGGCCCCGAGTAGACAGGAAGCCCAAGGGGGTCATACAGGACAAAACTGTCCGTGTTGGGGGGTGTCTGGGGACTCAAAGTTCCTAAAAACAACCCTGTAAATCTGTAAATGTGTGATGCGACCTGCACAACCCAGGATCAAGCTCTGATGAGAACACAAGTGTGGAGAACATTATGATTTTCTTTTTATCCAAAAAATCATGCCAGAATACAGCATAGTGGTAGGTGGTGAGTGCCCAGAGTAGACAGGAAGCTGAGCAGGGTCCAAAATAGTCCTTGATTAGAGCCCCTGTAACCCGTCCAAGTTCCTATCAGTGCCCCTGTAAATCTGTAAAGATGGTATGCAACTTGTAAAACCCAATATCATGCCCAGGTTTGATCCAAAGAAGGGTATAATACAGAATAGTGGTGAGAGGTCAGATGGATTCTTTGGGCCCTGAGTAGACACGAAACCAAAGGGGGTCTAAAATTGTCCATGACTGGATCCCCTGAAACCTGTCCAAGTTCCTATCGGTGCTGCTGTAAATCTATAAAGATGGAACGCTACCTGTAAAACCCAAAGTCATGTCCTGCGATTGATAATACAGGGGTGGAGAATATTACAAAATTGTAATTCAAGAGAAGGGGGTAATAATGAGGATGGTAGTAGGAGGTGTGTGGGGATTCTTAGAGCCCTAAGTAGACCAGAAGCCCAACAGGGTTCTACAGATCAAAATTATCCATGTTCTGAGCTGTCAGGGGACCCACAGTTCTTTAAGGTGCACCGGTAAATCCGTAAAGGTAGAATGTGACCTGTACAACCCAATATCATGCCTGGTGATTGAGAACACAGGTGCGAAGAATATTACAAAATTATTACCCATAATAAAGAGAATACGTACAACACAAATTTCACCCAGGATTTCTCCAGCCACCTGTACCATGATTCCATGCTGGCTGGCATCACTAGTTTGGACTTGGTTGTCCTGTGTTCACGTTATGGATGCTCGACCATCTTGGTCGACACGGCCACCTTGAACACCTGTCGGGATTTGAATCCTGCACCAGAGGAGACGGCCCGTGGATGAAACGTATGTATCCCAAATCTGTAAGTGAAAACTATTGTCATAATAAGCCACGGTGAAACATGGCACTCGTCACTGTTGGCTTCCCTGCTGTTAAACATCTCTGTTGCGCTGAGGGCGCTCATGCTCATGCCGGAGCTGGCACGGGGCCACATACTGACAGGGTGAGAAATGCACTGAGCAGGCCCTGTGGCTCTGTCTGCTTTTCTTACCATCACACCCATTGAAAATGATTTAGAAGGAAAATCCCATTCTAGATTTTAACAGTGCATCAGAGGATAACATTAAACAGCCTTACAGTGCATGCACATGATGTAAAAGCAGACTCGCGTTAATATTTAATTACCTTGTGCTAGCAGATTTCGGCATTAGTTTAAAAGGGCAGAGCATGCCAAAAAGCCCAAAAGAAACTCGTGCATCTCATAGAGGGCCAAGAAAATGAGAAATTTAATGTCTTTAAGATGTTTTAAGTTCGCACCAAGTGCTGGTGTGGTGTTCCGGGTCACAGAATAGATCCAGATAAACATTCAAAGAGAAACACTAAAAGACGAAATCTACATATAAAAAAAAAGAAAAGAAAAAAAAAGAGCACGCACGTTATAAAAGTAAGTACTGTATATCCCGATTGCTCTTCACGTGCAAGGAAGCGAAAGATAAACGAAAGCCGAGTTAAGAGGAGAACACGACGCATTCCTTTAGCCGCTTCAGTGTAGAGACGGCATGCGTGTTCCTACAATGCAGCCACGGTAGGTATGCACCTTCCCGAGTTCAGGCTTCACACGTTGCCATGGCGCAGATGGCCAAAGGGTGGGAGGAGAGGAGAGGCTGCGAGATGTGGGCTTTTTGATTTATGACTCTGCGATATTTCACCGCAGCATAGCTGTCTCACTCCACGGGCTCGCTTTTCAACAAATCCCGAGCATGTTTGGCTTTGACTGGCGTACGGTATCAGATGCTTCCCTCAGCCCTTTTCCAAAGCACGAGGGGCTTATCTACACTTCATCTCCCACTGCGCTGACTTACTCCTGACACGCCACTGACAGCACCATTAAGCTCAAACTGGGGTTCCATCCGCTAGAAATATTCACGGGCTTATCTAACGTTCTGTAATTGCTTTAGTGCCCCAGGTTTGGCCTTTTTTTTGTCCTAATTGGGCTTCCCAGAGGTGCTGGTTACAACAAGATGTGATCAGCCACGATCAAGAAAAATGCCATCCTGAGGGAGAGATCACGCTGCTCTCAGTAGAAGCGAACGTCAAAAGAAGTCAAAGTGTTTGTTTTGGATTTGAGTCGGCTCTACTGCGGCTAAAATTAAAGCCAGGAGAAAAAAAAAAAAAAAAAAGTCCAGAGCAGCCACATGGACAATACTTTAGTCTACACTATATGACTAATGGCTTGTTCTGTCTGATTGACGCACCATTTAAATAAGACTTTTGGGAACTGAGAGAATACATTAATGGAGTATGTGCAATGAAATCTTATTGGGGTAGATCTGGACAGCATCAATCCCGCTTGGATCGCACCTTTGAGGATATGCGTGTAGTGCGCAAACAGCTGCGCTAATTGAGAGCGATTGGGGGGGAGGGGGCTTGAAGGAGTAGTATTGGTTTACCAGTTTCTCACTTGGGGACCTGCCGTTATAGGAAAATAATTAACGACAGAGTGGTGTGATGACGTGGAGTTGCTGTTACCACTCAGACGTTGAGCATTTTGCCAACAATTACAATTTAAAAAAAAAAAAAAAAAAAAAAAAAAAAAAAAAAAAAAAGAAATTAAACAATACATCATACTTTTTATTTGCTTAGAATTACTTTTAACGTTGTAGAATGTCCACAAAACAAGTTAGTGGCTCAACATGTTACCAAAGAAACCGTAAAGCGTAGACTCTGGAGACTCCTTCCAAAAATGTAAAATAAACACCTCCTTCACCACATCAACAATTAAATACGTTTGTCAAACAAGACCCCGTGCAAGCCGTTACTATAGAAACGATAACGTATTAGAACGAGCACATTAACACTACTTTCTGAGCTCGATTAAAGGAAAATCAAATCAACACCTTCTGACCGATCGGAATCGAGAATTTTAAAGCGGCATCAAGTAAGCATTCGAGATACGTCTACGCTCTTTGCGGGGCGAATCTTAAAAACGCCTCGTTCTCGGTTCTACACCAATCGATGAACTCGAAACCGCAATACGTAACCATCACACAGTGGATCGTGACGTTCGCGAACGAGCACGGGGAGAGTTCACGTGACGACCGCACAGCCGGCCTCGGTCGCACAGCCGGAGTGTGGAAACTTGACTTCATGCGTGCCCATCCTGGCAGAGCTGTCAGTGGGAGCAGCCTGTATTGTGATAGCCATGCTGATAACCAAGACTCTCATGCAGGTGGTCGCCCCCACCCAGTTTAAAAAAATAAAAATAAAAACCAACACAGAGAATACCAGCCATTCCACACGCGGCATAATTAATCGCCTTCTGCGGCTATTTAGCACAAGTGCTTGCTGACAGATATCATCCAAGACACTCGAGGAATGTGTAAAGGGACCCTGTACAGTCAACTCAATACAGCCCAACCCCCCCCCATCCCCCCACACTGGTGAAGCTCAAACCGTGGTATGTGTCTTGAGGGGCTTTTCTTTCGTTCTGTATATGGGATTTCCCCCTATTGCCAACCTCCAAACACATACACCTAAGCATGAACGGAGAGATCAAGTCCCCGTCCAAATGAGTTTTGGGTCACCGACAATGAAACCCTGGTAGAGGTGGAGAAATGTTTATGGGGGAAAAAAAAAAAAGAGTATGTTTTTGACTCAGCGTCGACTCCATGGATCTTGGCTGTAATTTCTAATTTTTTTTTTTTTTTTTTTTTAAAGTGCAATTAACTTAGCTTTGTTTTATTATTACACCCTCATGTGGAGAACACGACCCACGCGCACTGCGAGTGGAGATTGCAGATAAGACCCGGCCGAACCCTTGGCATTCAGGCAGAAGTTCCACCTCATCGTCAGTCCACACTTTTCAACCCTCGGGTGTCATTTCTCATTTTTAAGACTTTTCTTAAACTTATTCTACATTTTCGCTTTTTATGCTTGGAAGGAGATATTTTTCGAAAATGCTGTTCACATGAACAGCAATTTATTTTTAAACCTGAGGGGTGAGAACTACATTTTCAAAAATATTACTGCAATCTCTTTACAAACATTCTACACAAAATCCCAAAATCTTTCATTTTTAAAGGCAAGATCGCTTACAATCCTAGACCGTCAATTTTTGTCACAAAAATTATGTCCACAAACGAGAAGTTCTATCATTTTGCTCGTCGACATATTTTAGTCCTGAACGTTAATGTTTTCGGTCTGAATTTGTTTATAAACACATTGGAATAATTTTTTCTTTTTTAAAACTCCTACACAGAATATGGATATGTTTAACAATTTATGCATTTCTGGGCTTTTCATATATCATATCATATGTTAAAAATAAGTCAAGGGTGTTATTTTCTCAATCCGAAGTTTTTAAAATGGAAATCATCGCATATATTTGAGCCGTGTTCTACGACATCCTTCTCAGTTCACGAATCCCAGATCGGCCGTTTGTTACAACCCAACCCGGGAAGAAAAACAACGTCAAAGGACGAGTGCAGTGACGGGCGATCTATCAACACCTCAGGGAGGCAGAGTTCATCTAGAACCGGGGTAGCGCTCCAAAGTATCCCTCGTCATCCATCACGGTCGAGTGCAACGTTACAGTATATATTGACGGTCTCTGCGCTTTTGACACCACCGACATGGATCAGCAGGTCACATAGCTCAAGTCTGCTAGGTGTTTTCACGTTGCACGCTTGGATGAGCTCCAACACGAGGACTGTTCGGCGAAGAAATTTTTTTTAATCTTCAGAATACCAAAAAGAAATAATAGAATGTATAGCAGACAGCAACGAGATTTCATCTGGTAGTTAATGAGTTTTCAAAATGTACATATATTACAAATTATCTATAATCGGGGGGGAGGGGGGGCATAACATAATGAGGTCTCTTTCGTGGCCGATTGTATTCATGCAAATCATGAGAGGATAATATTCCATCATACAGCACCCTCTGCTGGCAGAAATATGGTTCGGTAGGTTTATTTCCCTCAATAAAATCACACATTCCTCCATTTCCAACCTTCGTTATACGTCGTATGACTACTGGTGGTTGAAGCGAACATGTAAAATCAGGAGTGGGGGGGGGGGGTATGGGTATGGGGGATAAACAGATCCCGATCGTGTCCGTCAGACAGATACAAAGTAAACAAAATAAAGGCAATTAAGGTATACGTTTAATAATCTTTTAAAAGAATGCATATACAGTACAAAGGACAGACTTCATACATAGCATTTGGTCTTACACTGAAATGAAAACGAAACAAAACGGGTGATAAACGACAGGAAATCAGATCAACCTTGATCCACCCGGGCGACTCTTACTCTTATACAACAGTTACGTCGTCGAGGGGAAAAACATGGAGGCTGAATTTCATCTACTATCACTATATATATTTTTTTCGCCCGTTAAATAACAGGTGGATCAGAGTTTCGCTGGGATCCGGCCCATAAATGATGAAAACAAAACAAAACCCAAAAAAAAAAAAAGTGACAACCATTAAGGAAGGAAAAAAAAAAAAAAAAAAAAAAGGGGGGAGGTGGGAAAAGAGCATTTTGGTAAAAACAAGTGGAGTCTACAACATGTTGTCAGCTTACACTATTATTAATTATTTAATTAAAGAAGTAGTTAACCTATGTAAAGGAAACGAGAGGCGCTTACCTCCATGCATTACAAGTTTTCTGAAGAAAAAAAAAAGAAAAAAAAAAATGCTTCTGTGGTCCCTGGCAATGCAGAAGGACGCGCCGCTTGTTCTGCTAACACTGTTAAAAGTTCCCTGCGTGAGAAAACCCCGATTCTGTGCGACGAGTCCTTTATTATAATCCGCTCTTATTTACATGGTTACTCTTTCAAACCTCCTACGACGTGGGGATATTGGCAAAGAAAGAGGATCTTTTTTTTTATTATTATTATTATTTTTTTAAAATTTATTTTTTTATTTTTTTCAAGCACTTCTGGTGACGTTCTAGTGTAAAAGTAGAGGTTAGAGGTTTAACTCCGACTACACGGGAGAATTCACGGAGCTACTAGCGGACGTCTCTCGTGCTAGTACCCGTTCCCGCCCCGCGCGTCGCGTCGGTGAGCTATTCGCCATTAAAAACTTGGTTAAATAACAAAATCCACGTCTCTACGGTTCACTGTGAAGTAACACGTTTAAAATGTAAATCTAGATTAATCTGTGGTATGACGATAGGGAGCTCGAAAACTGATCCGAGCCCTGTGTGTGTGTGTGTTCGCGTGCGTGCATGTGTGTGTGTGTGTAGGGTATTCTTTAGATTATATTTATTGCAGAGCAAAAAAAAAATTTTTTTTTTTTAACTCACTTCCTTTTTTTCCTTAGGCATTGCTTTATAAGAGTACAAAGCTGTTGGCCAGCCTTAGCAGAGGAAAGGAGGGGAGAGAGAGAGAGAACGAAAAGGGCGCTCATAGCAGCACGCATTTACGCTTCTTCTTGGGCTCAGGGGGTTCCAGGGCTGCCAAAATCGCCTCGTCAAATACATTCTTTAGGCCTTTCTGTGGACACAAAGCAGGGAAGAAATGGAGACTCAATGTGGGTCAACACTGACGCAGACAAAAAAAAAAAAAAAGAAACAGAAACGAGGGAATAAACCAGGCAGAACTGCGATAATATGAGAACGAAACATTGGATTCTGATGCAAAATAAATAAATGAATAAAGTTTTTACATGCTTGAGGGATTCTGAAACAAGAAAGCAGGACAGTGCATCATCTTTAAGGAGTTAATGCAAAAGAAAATCTTTCGAATTTGCTTGGTTTGGATCTCGACATGCGAACAGGTCATTCTGTGACAAAACAAAGTGGACGTGATACAAACAGAGCTCAGAGACACGTAAGGGCTAGTCGGGGGGGGGGGGGGGGGGGGGGGGGGGGGGTCAAAAAAACAAACAGAAAAACACTCAAATAAAACATGATCTGTGAGGAGTGGTAAAAAGCAATGCAATGTGAGACACTGTTCTGGTAGATCAGGACCATTTTTTTGGAAACACCAGCTTTCATATACAGTTGTTTTATTTTTAATTTAATTCACAGGTCCAAAGTATGTCCAACACTACCCCTTACAAGATTTAATTTGGTGTACGTGTTTGAGATTACGAGACGCGTTGGGAACCGCATGTAACTAGATTCGTAGCGCTATTCGTTCCGAATCCCACCGCACTACACGCACCTACCTCAGAACCGTTTTTATTAGGTGGATTAATCAGCATGGACAGATGACATTATCAGACTGAGGAACACGTAGTTACACTATACGGCCAAAAGTATGTGGACACCTGGCCGTCACACCCGTATGCGAGTTAGAAGCACACGATTGTACAGAACGTCTTTTATACGCTGTATATAGCATTACACTTTCCCTTCACCGGAACCAAGAGGCACAAACCTGTTCCAGCATGACGATGACATGAAGATAAGGTGCGTTAGGATCGGAGTGGAAGAAATCGAGTGTTCTGCACAGAGACCCTGACCTCAACCCCACTGAACACCTTTGGAATGAACTGGAAGGCCGGTTTTCAGCCTCGTCATGACCAGAACGTCGTCGAGACTGGGCGGCACGTGAGAATGGTGGTCTAAGTAATACATTTATGACTTGATGATCCACTCCTGTGAGCGGTAAAACGTCTGAGAAGCTACTTTTTTTTTTTTTTTTTAATGAGGATGATGTGCAAATTCATAATTTCTCTTGAAAGAACGTTCTGAAAACGATTAGCGTCACAAGCATGACACACACACACACACACACACACACACACACACACACACACACACACACAGCTACAAAAGCCTGCTGTATCATCAGATACAAAAGAGAGCGATGCTGTATCCCATACATTATGTGTAAAAAATAATAATAATAATAATAATAATAATAATAATAATAATAATAAAGTGCTTCTCGGAATTGACGACACACTCAAGTTGGCGATTTTTAGCGGACCTTTATTAATGACACAAATCATCTCACAAGGTTATAAGTAAATCCCAAGACGGTGCACCTGATCGACGGCACCTGATTGCAGGGTGTAGCCTTAATATTATGCTCAGAATTTAATTTCTATGATACAATGATTGCAGTATAAAATAATACATTGAAATAAGGAATGAAGAGGGGGAAAAAAAAAAGATAAAGACTTGAGCGCAATGCGTTCAAGCTGCTTGATCAGTGTACCTCTTTGGCTCCGCCCACTCTCTCGGACAGTAGGAGTGAAGAAACGAGAAAGCAGCAATTGACAACATGTGACCTGCTCGGTGTTACAGGTTTAAGTGCAAAACAAATTTTTTTAAAAATCGCAAACTAACAATAATGGTAGTAGTAATAATAATAATAATATTAATTCTCCACATCTGGAGAGGACAAAACAGCCTCCATTTAATACAAGAGGTGACGAAAATGACAAAAAGGAAGAAATCTTAAGACACATGATTGCAGAGAGAGAGAGAGAGAGAGAGAGAGAGAGAGAGAGAGAGAGAGAGAGAGAGAGAGAGAGAGAGAGAGAGGGCGAGAGAAAGAAAGGGGGGGGAACCAAAAAAAAAAAAAAAAAAAAACCCAAACACTTCAGTAATATGAAGCAAGAAACATAAAACAAGCTTCTTTTGTTAGTCATCAGGAGCAAGAGGTAAACTAGGAAGCAGCAAACATCTGGGGGGGGTTAGGCGTAATAAAGAGAGAGAAAACGAGACTTTAGAATATACAGCACTTCCGTTTTCGCTGTGTTTCGGGCGGTTCGAGAGCAGCTAGGATAGCTTCGTCAAATACGTTCTTCAGACCTCTCTACAAAGACAGAGGAAGAAGGGAAAAGAATAAGCAGCAAGGTTAGCAGTTACAGCAAACAGACATTAGGTTAGGTTTTTAAAAAAAAAAATAAAAAAAAGGCGGGGGGGGGGGGGGGGGGGGGGCGGCGACAGAAGAACAGTGTAGATAGATATAAGAAAAGTGCCAGACTACTGCAGCGGTGCGACATAAGGAGCCTGAGAAGAGGAAGGAAACCCAAAGAACCGCAGGAGCTCAATGTAAATGACGTTTGGGGGGGTGAGGTTGTGTCAAAAGCTCTTGCACCATTGCCAGACGAGCTTGTGAATTTGCAACAATTTGCTTTTTTAAAAAAAAAAAAAAAAACGTCTTCAATATAGCTCGAGGTCGTTTCCATATCTGGAAACGTGCAAATCTGCAAAACTGGCGCTTACCAGAAGTGTGCACACTGAGTTTTTTGTTACACATCCTTCTTTAAGATTTGACTGTGATATTTTACAGTGATGTAGTTCTTTAGTATCCTTCCAGATCAGGAGCAATGAGAAACACTCTAATGACCAGCTCACTTCATGCATTATGCTGAAAAAACTCGTTGCTTAAAAACTATTTTTGGACATCAAGGATGGACAAATCAAATTTTCTAGCTAGCCAACTGGGAAAGTAAAAACTCTGACAAGTGATGGAGCTAATGGTGCGTTCAAGTCATGTCCGAACGATCGTATTTACGATGCTGAACGCACATGAACGCCACCGCAAGTCGTCATTACGATTGGGGAAGCTTTCTCTGAGCTCGGAGTTTCCGAGGTGGGGGCGTGGCAGTAAGAAAACAGGGTGGAATCAATGGATGCAACGTCTGTAAATTGCGGTAAATTTGTTGAAATTGAACGTTTACTCGTCTCAGAAGCTGATTTCAGTTATTATGTGTTTGGTAAATGCAGCTAGTTATCGTCAGGCTTTTTTATTTTATTTACAATAAAACGAGCTAATTGCCTGCACAAAATACGATAGTGTTGTACAATTACGGTATAACATGTAATGATGAAGTTTACAGTGGCTTCCTAAATTGCAAAACACACCTGATGTGCATTCTTTGTTCTTCATTTTCTAGAAGTAGAAATCGAATCTTTATTTTATCTTATGTTTAACTGCAAGGCGATCGTTCAATGTGATTGATCGATGTTCTGAAAGTCATCGATAGGGGGGCGGAGTTAAAATCGAATAGCTGAGTCAGGAACTGCAAGATCGATTGAGCTGAAATTTGGTTGTACTGCTAATCAGCTTTCAGCAGGCATTTCAGATGATTAGCACTGAGCGATGATTACAAAAACTTAAGTATCGGTGGCCACCGGGGGTGCTATTTGCTGAGTGCTTGGACCCCACAGATCGCAGCTTGCAGCTATACTAATGCTCGGTTTTGTTTTTCCCCATATAGCTGGGCGGTCGGGTTCAGCATGAGCAGCGTGCGCTATGGTTACGGCAGCATCGTGAAGCACACTACATTTAGACATAGCTACATACCAAAACGTTTGTTTAAAAAAAATAAACGATAATATTCTAAATGATAAAACTCAGGGTTTTTTTGGGGGGGTACAGATTTGCCCACCCCCGAATAAACGAATATACTTTGCCAATATAAACAACAATCCGAAACTGGAGAAAAAGCTCGAAGAGAAATCGCGACACTCTACAAGTGAAGTAACTACATGACAAAACGCACCACAATGAAATGAACCAACTGTGTCTCTGAGCCTCTGTACAAACTCTTCCACTTTGTTCACTGGCAGTGTTTTTGTTAAACTTACCTTGAAGCAGAAGTCGTAATGGGCGTTAATGAACAGTCTTAATTAAAATCTAACAAAGCAACAATGTGACAAATAACCAAAAACACGTGCTTGTGATTCGTTCAATTTGTTCAATGCATTTCATTAAAATCATAGAACTGCTAACAATCTCAACATGTTCAAGAGTAACTGAACGATTTGGATTTCATACTCCTGAAGCAGCGCGAGTCTTACCTGCGTGAGAGCGGAGCACTCCACGTACTTGACGGCCTTCAGGTCTCGGGCCAGCTTCTCGGCCGTCTCCGGAGTGATCGGCTTCTGTTTGTTCTTCGCGAGCTTCTCGATGGTGGACGGGTCGTCTCTCAGATCGATCTGCGTCCCCACAAGCAGGAAGGGCGTCTTTGGACAGTGGTGGGTGATCTCCGGTACCCACTGGGAACGAAACGGATGTTCTTCCGTTAGAGACGAGATAGACGAGAACGATCGAGAGAAGAATCACTGACGAGTGCGAGACCAACCTTTTCTTTGACGTTTTCGAACGAAGAAGGGGAAACGACGGAGAAACAGACTAAGAAGACATCTGTTTGGGGGTAACTCAGAGGTCGTAATCTATCGTAGTCTTCCTGACCTGTCGGAAGAAGGTGACACAGGGTTAAGTCTAGACAGAGAACACAGACCGCGGCCAAGACGGAATCCCATTAAACAAAAATCCAAGTATCTACTCAAGTCTATTAGACAGTACGGGACTTTTAAAACTCTCCGGTTCCAGTCGAACTCGAACACGGTTTAACTGCAGTGAGAAAGTGATTGGACACTGAATTGACTCAACTGCAGGAAGTGAATCGAACACACCGTGTGTTTTGTGTTCATTTTTTTCATGAGATTTGTACAAACGAACAAAATACTCAAAATATTCCGGCTCACGTTTTACACGACCTTCCACCTCCTGAAATCGTTCTGAAGCCCTTTTATCACCACTATCCAAATAACCCGGAAAACTTCCACCACAAAACTAGAAACTTCGATTTTTTTTTTTTTTTTTGGTTCTCGTTTGTTGAAGTTGTGTTTATGCTATCGGGGGCAACACTGAAAGACAAAAAACATGCAGCACAAACACTTTCGTTCTCCAATCATAGCTCATTTTCGGTCAGCTGATAAAGACTGAACAATATTTCTCTTCAATATCCGTACAGTGACGAAAATATTGTTGTCACATTGCGAGTATAAACTCAAGAACTTCATGCTTCGTGTGACACTGCTAATAATAAGCATTTGTGCTCTTGCTTAATCAGACTTAATCAGCACTTTCACTGCTGCTTTTACTGCTCGTCATACATACGCTTGAATTTGTCATTATTCCAAAAAAAAACAAAAAAAACACTGCACACACACTTTCCTTTTTCAGCATTAATCAAATAAAAAACCAAAATACATGTATAATAACTCTGCTTAATAATAATAAGCAGCTTTATTATTACTTATAACTTATACCATTCCGGTGTTTTCATCCACAACCCAGGAAGAGACTACCACACACTTTACAAGGAGCCTCACAGGTGTGACTCGACCACGTACACGCACAACCGAGAAAGGAAGTAGGAAAGGAAGTTCAGGGCTGAGACGAATCGACCAGCCGTCGGTACACTCACACACGTACAGAGGCTCCTCAAAGCTCAAACTGCCTTCTACGTGAATGTCTGGAATGCGGTGACGCACGCTTTTCTTATTCCTACGACAATGACCCTCCCGTTCCTGTATGAATCAGCGTCTCGACCGACGACGTTATTATGTTTAATCTTCCGAATGTACTGTACCTG
This sequence comes from Cranoglanis bouderius, assembly GCA_023630585.1. Classification (NCBI taxonomy): domain Eukaryota; kingdom Metazoa; phylum Chordata; class Actinopteri; order Siluriformes; family Cranoglanididae; genus Cranoglanis; species Cranoglanis bouderius. The sequence continues at coordinate 2,629,279 of CM042572.1, forward strand.
CAGTGTCAAACAGTCCCAGGGTGTACGGTTCTCCGCCAATCATAACCGTGACTGCATAGTTATCGAAGACCTGAAAACATCCAGCGATATATAAACATATCAGAATATAAGAATGATAACAGGAATTATAACAAGAATCTAACGCGCAATATAACATTCAATGAAGCTTCTTGAGCTTCGTATAGAAACGTACAGTACCGTGCAAAAGTTTTAGACACCCTATTTTTTTTTTTAGTACAAACTTTGTTATAGATTTTTTTATTTTATGACTTCTACATTATCAGGTCAGTACAAAAAAAACATTTTAGATTCCCAAACATTAGTTTTCTAGCACAAAATTAAATGTTATAGTAAAAAGAAAGCAGCATATAACATAAGAGACACTTTTCAGGCAAAAAAACACCATGAAGGATTTTGCTGCAAAAATACTTTTGCACAGTACTGTATATATACACACATATCGTATAGAGAGAGAGAGAGAGAGAGAGAGAGAGAGAGAGAGAGAGAGAGAGAGAGAGAGAGAGAGAGAGAGAGAGAGCGCTACTCACCGTTGGTACATATTCAGAGGGGAATTTGTTAGTTGTGTAGGAGATTAATAGGCAAGTTTTACCAACGGCACCATCGCCAACCACAACGCACTTGATCGTCTGCATAACTGTGCTTTGTTTGTGCTTAACAGTCCACTCTTCTCATTCAAGATCTGGAAAATAGAAATGGAGAAAACTAAAAATGACTGGCGGGAAGTCACACTGAGTAACATTAGATCACCTAATGAGTGAATAAATGAATAAATAAATAAATAAAAAGAAAGGGATACGAACTGAACAACAACTGCTGCTGCTTTAAGTTTGACTGAAACGATGTGATCCTTTTGTTAAACAAAAATATTCACCTAACGAGTTCAACGCCACATTATCCTCATAGCATGAAGTCTGAATTCCAGCTCCTATAAACTGATTTACGGATGGGTGACAAATAAAAAGAAAAATAAACGCTAGAGGTTTTGTTATGCCATTTATTCTCCCAGCATGGTTTGGTTCCACTTAAGCCCTATTCGGACGGGATTAGTTTATCAGGGGAAGTCTGTAATCATAATTTTTTTTTTTTACACACTTTACTCACAAAATGGAGTCCAAGCAGTCGGAGAGACAGCGGAGTAGAGAAGAGACACCGGCTATCATTTCAGTTTGGGGCGTATCAAAGTTCCAGCAACAATTTAAAAACGATCAGGATGACTCCGCCCCCCCCCGTCTCAAGGGCTCACTGAATGGTTTTTGGTATGATTTATATCATCAGAAGCTATGACATTCATGTTCACCAGAACGGAACTGAGGTTTTAGAGCGACATGTTGGATAACGTTCTCCACCATCGTAATCAAAACACCAACTGAGGCGTGAAGAATCTACACTAAGGAGCACTGAAGCTCTTCTGGTCGTTCAACACCTTACGATCACCCCCTTGCTTTAATTTGCCTTAATTTTTTAATTACAATCTTTACTCTGTTGGGATATGTCTCTACTAACTTTGCACATCTAGACTTTGCAATATTTGCCCACTCTTCTATGCAGAACTTGACGGTATTTTGCCCCATCCATTTTCCTTCTATCCTGACAAGTGCTCCAGTCCCTGCTGCAGAGAAACACCCCCATAACAGGATATTACCACCTCCATGCTTTACTGTAGGAATGGTGTTATTTGGATGGTGAGCTGTATTGGATTTCCGCCAGACATATCGTTTGGTGTTGAGGCCAAATAATTCAATTTTAGTCTCATCTGACCATAACACCTTTTTCCATGTGGCCTCAGAATCTTCAAGGTGCGTTCATGTGGCCTTTTTTGAAGAATGACTTTTTCCTTGCAACCCTCCCATACAAGCCACATTTGTGGAGAATTTGTGATATTGTTGTCACATGCACACAATGACACTCTTTGTCATAAATTCCTGCAACTGCTAGGGAGTTGCTGTAGGCCTCTTGATAGCCTCTCTGACCAGTTTCCTCCTGGCTCTTTCATCCAGTTTGGAGTGACGTCCTGATCCAGGGAGGGTCTGTGTTGTACCAAATACCTTCCACTTCTTAATAATAAACTTCACTGTGCTTCTAGGCATTGATAAAGCCTTTGAATTTTTTTTTGTATCCATCTCCTGACTTGTGCCTGTCCACAACATTATCCCGGAGATCTTTTGACAGTACCTTGCCACCCATAGTTGATTGTTTGCTTCAGTTGCACTACAAAATGCTCCAGGAAAGCTCTTTTCATGATGAGCTAATCAAAATGACCACGGCTGATCACAGTTGAAAGTCAAATGGTTTTGTGTGCCATTGAGAAGGTGATTAGCTACAGCTTATTGAGTTTACAAGTCATTTTTAGGAAGGGCAACAAAATGTGATTATTTTAAAAGGGGATGATTCTTTTCTATACCCACTGTACGTGCTTGCAGTGTAACTTCTGTCAGGAGAAATATATATATATATATATATATATATATATATATATATATATATATATATATATATATATATATATATAGATCGCTCCCGACAGAAGTTACGCTGCTGTCACACAAGCTCCGCTTTGCAAAGTTTGCAGGTTACAATCTTCTCCACGGATTTTATATAAAACGCTCCCCTGCCTTAGTGCATCACACATTTTTTTCAGCTGTCACTTGACGATTACGCCTCAGTCTGATTGTGAATGAGCGAGCTCATGTTGGGCATAATAGGTAACGCTGACAAACAGTAAAATGAAGAAATTCATTTTCGTTGAATCTGGGTATTCTGCTAACGCTAGCCGTGTCGGATTACGTTCGTTTGACGTCATGTGCCATCGGATGGGAAACGGCTTATACTTCAGGTTGATAAAAACCGCCAGTGTTCCATTTGAGATGATATTACCCTTCTAAAATTCATACACTAGACGGTAGAGTACATAGTGCATAGTGTAAGTGCAGAGTGCGTCGTTTGGGACACAACTTTGGTATTTACTTTCCAATGCGCGTTTTCGAAACAAAAAGTAAGGCAGAGAGTAAATGTACCCTGTGCCGTGTGCAGACCAACTAATCGATGATGAGATTCGTTGACAAGGATTTTCATAATCATCATCGATTTTATTGCTTAGTTGCTGCAGCTCTGCTTGTGCGCGTGGCCTTGTTCGGCTGTTTCGTTAGAAGATTAGCAAAGCAAACTGACTGATCTAGCTATGGACACTAAACAAACGCACCAACAATCTCCGCTACTTCCTTCCACGCTTCAGTTTTCGTTGTAATGTCTCTATACACATTTAAGGAGAAGTTGAATATGACAGGACAGGATGAAACCACGGTTATGAGTTTTTCTTCCATTTTTGCGTCAAACAGTAAATGATAGATAGATAGAAACTAAAGTCGTGAGCGGGGACCCGAAGAAACGTCGGACCACGCGTTCACCGGGAATCGTCCGAGTCGACCGTTCGGATTTCCATTTAATTGAATCGTACCGAATTTGCACAGAGTTGGGGAAATCTCAGCTCTCGTTTTGCTGCACACGGTGCTGTTGTGGAAATCATGGCTAACTGGAAAACGAAAGGGGACGTAGGGGGAAGACCCTCGGAAATAACTGATCACAACGCAAAAATAAAGCCTGTTTAAGGTTTTTTTTTTTTTTGGTACCATTTTTTAATCATTTCCAACAGTGGAACTAATGAACCTTGGAAGTGATCAGATAATTAAGTATTTATGTCACACTGAGACATACTTAAGAATAGTGTAACTGCAGAATATGTAACGATAAAGTCAGTTGTGGCGTGAATATTTTTCGGAAGTCATGTGGTTAAGTAAAAAAATAATCCCGGTCGGTATTTAACCAGGTCTCATTAAGTGCTCGCAGTGTGCTTTAACGTCCCCATGAAATCAAAATGAAGTTTTCTGACTTTTAGTATGAATATATTAGCCTTAAGGATATCTATAAGCTGGTGCGTTCCAAAACGATGACAAAATTGGCATTTTGACGATATATGCATTCAACATTTACAGTCTCTCTCTCTACCACCGATACGGTTCAACGATTTTGGGGACATAATTCTGCACTGCGGCTTCTCGTCAGATTTTCCGTCCAATAAAACTCTCTAGAATCTGAAGTGTCCCGCCCCCAACAGTTGTAAGTGTCCTGGCTGTGAGGTAAGCTTAAGGCTATTAGTTCTTTAAAAAGTGGGGGGTTAGCGCCGCTCGATATGTCCCGCCCTGTCTTCCCGTTTCAGTGGAAATCACGTCGACACACCGAATAATGCCATGCGTATCAAGGCACTTCACGGGGACTTTAATCATACGATATTATGCATACGTACACGTCATATTACTGAGTACGGCTCAGCTCGCGTACATCCATCAGTAAATCTTCATAATTTCCTAAGCTTCTCTTACATTATAAACTCATTTTGCATCACTACAGGACAACGATCAGACGACAGAGTGACCGATCCCTCCTACTCGGCCTGATCGTAGATCACTGCAGCTTTAAGCTCTGGAATAACGTCATCCGTTCAGCTGCGACCGTGCACGCGCTCACGGAAAGACAACATGAGCACGGATCTGAGGCTGTAACAGGCACGGAGGGGCAGAGACGGCGCAACAGACGCGATTCCCTGCTCTTTCTCTCTGTATAAGAGGAAGCTCTACGTCTCTGCTGGGGCTCCTTTTGCCTCACTAGTTAGTCTTGAGAGCGAGCGAGCGAGAGAGAGAGAGAGAGAGAGAGAGAGAGAGAGAGAGAGAGAGCGCAGATGCAGAACCACAGATGGAGCGGGGAGGGGAGGGACGCCCGTTTCCTTCCAGCAATCTGCGGAAGTCGGGCTTGACCTCGTCCCGCTATTTTGGTGGAGTCCGCCCAAGTGAGCTCTTTTTCTCGTTTGGGTGGGTATTGTTATCAGGCGACCGTGTCGGCAGTGTTAAATAACTAAATAACTAACTAACTAACTAAATAAATAAATAAAAATCAGGATATGCGACTGTCCCAGTTCTAGAAACATGCATCCTGGGTATTTAGCGAAGTCTCTTACTGGTCATGGAGCTAAAATTTGAGTGTTAAAGAGAACTCCTATTGGAGTGTCAACACCCAGGAAAAGGGCAGAACTTGGATCACCGCTCCGGAGAAAATCTGGATGGGGCGAACCGAGACGAACCCAAGCATCTGTGCCAGAAAGTCACAAGTGAAACAGAACACTTTTGGCACAGGTTACACCGTCTACACGACGATAAACGCACGAGATGCTTCAGGTGGACAGAGTCACTTCTTCTCGCTTAAACATCTAAAAACACACACGGGCCTAGACTAGAAGACGCTTCCTGCACATCTGTCTACCTACATCTTACATCCTTCCTGCTGATCTCTCCTTCACGATCTTTAAAATCTTATAAATAACGCAGGGTGTGTTATCTGGAATAACACACAAGCTGCCTCTGGACTGTTTCTGTATTAAACATCAGCTTCATACGCCGTTAAAGCATGAACACCGAGTATAAGATGGATTGTAATCATTCAGTATGTAATCATACTACTACTACTACAACTAATAATAATAATAATAATAATAAAATGCTATCTATTTACAATTAAGTCTCAAATAGTTCAACTAGTGCAACAAACCTAACACTGAAACACTTATGATGCATCAAACCTCGAGGACAAACGAACAATAATGAGTGTAAATATTTCTATAAACAGGAAGGCAAATTATATTTTATTATATTAAATGTAGGGAATTATATTAAATATTTTAATAACTGTGGATGTACGATAATGAGTTTGAATACATCTATAAATATGAAATAACTGGGTGAGGTGGACAAAACTATACATGAAATGAATAACCATAAAAATAAATTCACAGTACTTACTACATTTACATTTACCCGGGTGAGGTTTAAAAAATAAGATAAAATAAAAAATCCACTTTTTTTTGTTGTTGTTTGTTTTGATCCAGATGTTTTTGAGGCGGTGACCAGGTTTACAATCTGGATTCTGTCATTTCTTAATATGAACTATTTCAATAAAAAAAAATAATAAACAGAGAAATACACACATCCAATACCTCTTAAACCTTATTTCTCTTTCCTATTGCAAAGGATTTTAAAAAATTCTGATTATTTTAATAGAAAACTGAACAGTTGAGATTTTTCCCCCCATCATCATCATCATCATCTCGATTTGGGAGGCTAACTTTCTGTTTCACTGGCTAGCTACATAACTTTGTCAGCATCAATTAACATCACTAGCTAAAAAAAAATATCAAAAATAAAACTAAAAAAAAAACTTATTAAATAAATACTAATCATTATCTAATAAATAAGGTTACATGAAGCACCGAGGCTAGTTCACTGAATTTAACCACTAACGCTAGTTAGGTTAGATAGCGAGCCTGTTAGCTACTTAGCATTTGACAGAAATGCCTGCTCACGGCCAATGTAATGATGTCACTCTGGAGAATAATCAAATATCAGACATCGAGTGATATTTATATTTATACCTCACAGATAATCAAAACAAACGTGACTTATTTTCCCTAAAGAAATAAAAACACAAAGCTCTTATTTTCTCACCGGTTACCAGAAACTCGCTAGCATGGCTGCTAACTTTTAACGGATGTCATTTGAGATGCTTTGTTAAAACGAAAACCAGTCGCTCGCACCTTCTTCATACACCACACGATTTTTTATAAGATATTACGCTTACGACAGGATCTGCACCGTTACTCAAACATTTAAAGAAACACAGAAATTAGACATATAAACGCTTAATCTCAGTTCCACTTACCGTATTCCGTTCTGTTTGTTTCTCTGCGCCGGGCGTTGGCAGCTCGAACACGGGGTTTCCCAGTCATAAGAGCAGGGGCACGAGCCCTCAACGGAACAGCGCCATTTTACTCAATATAACTATTACAGATAATAAATCACTGTATATTTATATCTTTATAGTACAGTACTCTTATCACTTTAATAACAGTGTATATACAGTAAATGCATATCTATCTATCTGTCTGTCTATCTGTCTGTCTATCTATCCACCTGTCTGTCTGTCTATCTATCTATCTATCTATCTATCTATCTATCTATCTATCTATCTTTCTATCTGTCTATCTATCTATCTCTGTCTATCTGTCTGTCTGTCTATCTATCTATCTATCTGTCTGTCTGTCTATCTATCCACCTGTCTGTCTATCTATCTATCTGTCTATCTATCTATCTCTGTCTATCTGTCTGTCTGTCTATCTATCTATCTATCTGTCTGTCTGTCTGTCTATCTATCCACCTGTCTGTCTATCTATCTATCTATCTATCTATCTATCTATCTATCTATCTATCTATCTATCTATCTCTGTCTGTCTGTCTGTCTGTCTGTCTATCTATCTACCTGTCTGTCTGTCTGTCTGTCTGTCAGATACAGATGTTTATTTGATGATTTCTGCATTATTGAGCCAGTTCAAAAACATTTCAAATTTCCAAACATTACTTTTCCAGCAAAAAAAGTTCAGTGCTACAGAGCAAAGGTTTCAGTAAATTATGTAACATATCACATAATGGACCACTTTTCAGACAGAAACAACTGCTGACTGCCAGGGATTAGCTGCAAAAACAGAACTAAACATAAATATAATAAAAAAACAATCCTAACAAAAGAAAAAAAAAAAACAGTCAGGTCTCTTCATATGTGAACGTTTCCATTTCCAAAAATACACTTTTGCTCCAAATCCAGTTCCAATCTTTGCTGTTTGTTACAGGATCCGAGATCTGATGTGTTTTCTCCAATAGCCGATCCACCGTATTTTGCTGTTATCGGCCCGATCCCGCTACGTGCCATCTCTAATGATAATTATATAATATTATACACACACTAGCCAGATTAATAGGAACACCATGTGGCATAAAATCATATACTGTAGATACAGGTATTCACATCAAACAGAATTGGAGAGAGAAAAAAAACATGTAAAAAAAAAAAAATAAATACATTTCTGGGTGCCAGACAGTCTGGATTGAGTATTTCAGAAACTGCTGATCTCCTGGGATTTTTGCGCAACAACAGTCTCTAGTGTTTAGACAGACTGGTGTGGGGGAAAGACAACAACAACATATCCAGTAAGTGGCAGTTCTGCGGTCGATGAGAACAGCTCTGTCGATGAGAGAGGTCAGAGAAGAATGACCAGACTGCTTCAAGATGACAGGAAGGCTTATTTCCGGTAACTCAAATAACCACTTCTTACAACTGTGGTGAGCAGAAAAGCAACTCAGAACGTCCAAACCTTTTTACCAGTTGGAACCAAGTTTGCTGTGAGTAAAAATCCCAGGATTTCTGAAATACTCAAACTGCCGGGTACCAACAACGACAACCACAATAATAATAATAATAATAATAATAATAATAATAATAATAATAATAATAATAATAATAATAACGTGATTTGTTTATTTTATAATACTTTATATTACTTATATCTACTTCTCTATTTGTATACAAATAGCCATAAGGTGGCAGTAGAGCGTTTTTCTTTTTCTTTTCTATCTTTCTTGTTTTTCTTCTTCTTCTTTTTTAAAAAAAAAACTCGTGCCAAATTAAAAGTCATTTAAAATTTGAACGTTTGCTTCTTCTTCTTTTTTTTTTTTGGTTTAGTGTATACCATAGCAATTAGCAATTTTAGCGTCTGATATAAAACACTAATATATTTATTGTATTATACGTGCGATGGATGTAGAAAATATACCGTATATCCTGTTTAGTACTAGAGCGGAGTCACGTGACATGAAAACACGATCACATGACACGGTGAGCTATGGCGACAGAGAGGGGACGTGGAGAAGGGCTGTAGAGTGTAAAATCAGTCCGAAAACTACACGTTTCATTAGTGATTTTAAAGTGAACGCCTTCTAAATGTGAGTAGGAAGCATCCCGGAGTTGTAAGTACGCGTTCTGTGGAGTTATTGAGTTGTTTTTGGTGCATATTAAGGCACTCAGTCTGTACACATACTTCTGTAGTAAACAGTATGAGAAAGGCAGAATGGTGTACTACTCTCACAAACTGTTCAGTGCGCTAGTGTGCATTTATTTATTTATTTATTTATTTCTGGTCGTGGCTCTTCTGTGTCGTTCAGAGTTACTAAACATTCATCTTATTTAAACAACAACCTTTTTATTATTTCACCACAGCTCCACCAACATCAACATCACCATAAACCCTCATCATGGCATCCTGGGATCAAAGAATCCCCTCTTTTTTATTGAGTCCGACTCAGTTTTTGTCCTGCACCACCTGTGAGACTTTTTTAGCTGAACTTCTTGACAAACTGAGGGATGACAAGGCAAATGACGGCAAGAAGGTAAGTCAAAAACGCATGTGGGTTTTTCTTCTTCTTCTACTTATTATTATTATTCTAATATTAATATTACAAACAGCAACATTAACACAATAAATAATATTTTCATTTCCCTTTTCTCCTTCTTTCTTTTTATTATTTGTATTCATCATTAAGGTGCTTACTATTGAATTTATTTATTTATTTAGGTTTTAAGGATTCAGACATCTTAAATTCAAATTTTTTTTTTTTTTTTAAGAGTTTGCGATTTTTTTTAAATGGCATTTTTATGGACGCCCTTATCCAGAGCGACTTTTTATACCACTGAGCTACCACTGCCCTCGATTTACACTTCACTGCAGATGTTTGCATTAAACGTTGACCGATAGTGGATTTTACAGATACCGATAACCAAGTTGGGCGGTACCTGCCGATAACCGACTAATCAGCTGATAGTTTTTAAAATCGATACTGAGTGGAAAATATAACGCTCGAAGTAAATAAACTTTATTCCAAAAATAAACCGTACTGACTGTACCCTGAAAACGTACTGTACTTCTTAAAATGAAATAAATATTAATACATATGAACTATTAATAAACATTTAAGTAAATAAGAGGTATACATCCAGACTGAACCAAAACGGAACGCTCCGAACAACAAATAAAAATAGAGACGTCCAAAATGACTCAAACACTTCAAATAGCACAACAAAATTTGTCAGCGATGTTTTTTTTTTATTTCGCCACTAGAGGCCGCTCTCGTGCCGTATAACGCCAGAGGACCCTTCTCAGCCGCTCCTGCAATGGAGCTAACGCAACCGGGAAAAACTATCGATGTGGATTTTTGCAGATAACCGATAGTTAAAGAAATCTGTGATGATTAATCGCCAAAACCGATCAATAGGTCAACTTCTAGTTTGCTTCCCCATGAAAAAAAGCAAAAAGGTGCCTGTATTTTAACATTGTGATACACACAAATTCTTACATTTTTCGATATAGCAAAAGTAAGCGCCTCCTGAATACGTACCTTGGGTTTCCATTTTCGACCGATTGAAACATTCAACATGATAAAAGGTACAATAAATTGAAAGTGTTTGCGCGCTTCATTCAGACCGTTAGCATCGTACGTGAAAGTTTTCACTGGCATGACTCACTAGCGACTTTCCTCATGTGCCGTCAGGGCCACGTGATTACTTTTAAATATCTACTACACCTCACGTAACGTCAGCCATATTTTATCATGAATAGCCTGCTGTGATGAATTCTCATGCAGTCTGTTGAAGGTATCTTCCAGTAGGTTTGAAATGAAACGTAATGTATTCCAGCAACTAGACAGCAAACGCAAACCCATCACAAAAGGTTGTCCCAAGAACTAAAAATAAGAAGCCAGGTTATTACAGGTATAGCAGGAAGAATAGAGAGGATCACAGGCTGATTAGATGATGTACGAAAGGTCGGGAGCGTTTATAAACGAACGTAAATCATGAGAACTTCTCGATACGTTACATGAAAACGCGGTGCCTTTTAGCCGCCTCGAATCGTGACCAGTAAGCGGAGAAAACATGACGATAACCAATGATATCATGACACACGAAGCTTTATTTTTATTATTATTTCCTGATTTCCCAAATATCTGGTTTCATTCGGAAATACGTCACATTATGGAAGAAAAATATGCTATCAAGAGTGAAAGGGCAAGGGTGAAAAGAGCAGCGAGCGTGGGAATTGTCAATTCAAGATGTGTTTTTGATAACAGGTGCCCTAACGTTTTATTGGGGTTGTGTATTTTGAGCTTTACATATGATTATGAATGGTTTGTTCCTCTTTATGCTAGATACTCCTGCTGTCTGTATTACTGGAGCATCCCACAGTCCTTTGCCCGACCACGTCAGCGGGAGAGGAGACGGCGCAGGAGCTCGTGTCGATTCTCGACTTTACGCCGCAGAAGTCCGTCAGTCTAAAGTGCCACCTCATGCTGGCTATCACCAACGTTTTGATATGCACGTCGTGCTTGGCCAACCGAACGAGAGTCGCCGAGGACTATTTGAACTTCCTGTTCATGTTGATTCAGGACACAAACGATAACGCGGGTGGTCCGACTCTCCATCCTGTCCGGGCCACGGCTTGCGAGTGTCTTAGAGAACTGGAGAACTGCCAACGGGGCCTTCTGTCACAAAAGTTAGAGGCTCTTTGTTATCTTAAGCAGCAGGAAACCACCGTTCTACATCAGTCGTACTGCGCGCTCTATACTCAGGCGCTCAAGAACGCGATCCAGATTTTGACCCAACAAAAAGACGTGGATAATGCTAAGCTTAGGAGCGTCTTAGCCGGAAACGAAGGCTTTGCGTGGCAGTCTGCCAAGCTTGCAAAGTCCATGCTGTCTATCAGCGCGGCGCAAGTTCCCCAGCTGCCGACAACGCTGGATTTCAAAGAGCTGAAGTCTATAATGTCCTTGCTCTTGGAGGAATCCTACTTGATGACGTCTCCCTCGCAGGCCGCCTTGCTCCGAGGACTTGTAGAGATGGTGGCGATGGTACCAGGCATCTCTCCGGCCATATTCAAGTCTCAGTTGCTCAGGCTTTTTGGAACGACCGACGTGGAGCTGATGCACGCCACACTGTTAATGAAAGGCACGTTCACCGATAGCCTCTTCACCGCCGAGGACGAACATTTCTTGCTCAAGCGTCTTGTAGGAATGGCGCAACATCCCCTACTGAGAATTCCTGAGAAGCTCTTTTACGTGGACTGCATTCTTCACTTTCCCGAGAACAGACCGATCTCTAGCAGCGGAGAGGAGTGCTTGCCTGTCCTCATCACACCTCAGCTCACTCTATCCCTCTTCCCTACTGTGTTCAACGACAGCACCACAATGCTTTGTAGACTAAACCTTCTCTGCCTGGTACACCTCGAGGCAAATGAGGAAGAGGATGGCCAAGGTGTGGGATATCTGGTCGATCACGTGATGGCTCTGCTCAGAATAGTAGACAATCACGGCAGCAGGGAAACGGTGGTGACGTCTTTCAGGGCGATTTTCATCTTCCTCCTGCACTTCAACCACATGGAGAACCTCTCAGAGAAACTTGTCCACCGGTTACGCGAGCTGTATTCCAGGAACTGTCACCTTGCGCCAAATCTGATCGACCTCACCGATCGACTCCAGGAGCGCCTAGAGGATTCGCTTTGGTCGGTCCGGTTGTTGAAAGCTCTTCAGAGGTGCATTGTGGGAATGCCTCCTTCGCAACTGACCCTTCAGAGTTTGGGTTGGCACCTTAAAATCTTGGCTCGAGTGGCACGGGAGAGTCAGATCGCCCAGAGAAGTACCATCTGCTTCCTTCTCGACATCCTGGTCAATTCCAACCTTTGCGAAAGGAGGAGCTGGCACGTCGGCGTCGCAATTCTCGCGGTATGCCGCAACTTGCTCCAGCACCCTACGCTGAACCAGATGTTCATCGAACTGGCGGATCTCCTTCAGCACATGTCCAGACACTACGAGGACACGGACATTCAAGACCACGCTCGGTTCTACTACACCCTTCTTACCAACTTGTCCTGGGAAAAACTTGCTGGCATCCTTTCCAAAGCCCCCATTGGAGGACAGGCGAAAGTCCGATCGTTGTCAGCCATCACCGCAAGCGAAGAACTTGGCAGCTGTTTGACGGTTCTTCAGACTGACAGTTGTGTCCTTCAGCTTATAAAGACTGACCAAAATGACTCTCAGGATGTAGTTCCAAGTACGGACGTCCTGACTGAGGAGGACTCGTATGAGGTTTACCAAGAGCAACTCAAAACCCCGGGCTTTGCCTCAGTGGTCACTTTGAGGTACAGCCTGACTCACGCGGATGCTACGGATCCGAGATTCGATCGAATCTTCACCATATGCCTGCACTTTGACGTCAACGCGTCGCACTACGCGAACGTGAACGACATCTACGTGCCGTGCCTTCTCAGAGACAGGAAGCCGCATCGAGTCAGCGTGACGCTGGAGCCGTATCACCCGTACCCGACGAGTTTACGAGTGAGCGCCATTTTCACCACGGAAGACGGCCAGTCTTGGCACACTCATCTCCCTGATGTCAAAGTGTCGTTCCCTGAGATATTTCTCCCCGTGCCTTTACCGCCAGGTACATCACTCCCGCGCAGGGAGGATGTGTTTGATCGGATTTGGGACGCTATAACCTCAGGGGAACCTAGCACTTCAGAGACGAGCTTGTTTTGTTTTAAGACTGGAAGCGACACTCTGGCGGATCTGATTAAGAAGAATTTCCAGGGTTATGTGATTTCACAGGAACTAAATAGGTGGAAGGTCCTGTTTTACCTCCCGCCCCTCTTTCATGTTTTGTTGACGATCAGAGAGGGTGAGGACGCCGTTCAAGTCGGCATCGCGACAGACAACTGGGAACTGCTGCCTCATGTCAACTCCTACTTACAGAACATAACGGCACACTGTAACACGACGACCGATGACGGCCGATGAGTTGGGGACCCGTACTGGGATACGCCGTCAGGCGTGCGTGGGATTTTAATCGAGTTAACCGAGTATGCTTGTTTTTTTTTTTTAAATCATGTTTGTATTACAATTACAATTGATTGCACTGAATTATATTTTGATGCGTTTGCTTCAAAAGAAGTTACATACAAAACCACGTACAGTCCAGAATGATGTATATTGAAGTAAATAATTGAAACTGTTGTAATAAAATATAATCGGCACACTTGCATTTTTATTCTTAAAAAAAGATTTCCAAGCAGCAGCACTGTACCGTTAAGGCAGATCGTACAGATTTTGACACACAGATTCGAACTATGGAAGATTTTTTTTACAAAAATGTTACAAAGCACTGACACTGGAGACTCCTTCCACAAAAAAAAAAAAAAAAACACGAAATAAACGTCTCCTTACAGGACATTTTACACACTTCCCTGTGTAAGGTGTTGCTTATTGTAATGATAACGTTATCGCAACGTTGACACTTTCTGACCGGTCAGACTCGAGAGCTCCACAGCGCCGAACATTCCCGCGCTCAAATCCATCCCAGTCTTATCTGAGAAAATGACTGATGAAATGATTATAAAGCAGTCCCTCATCACTGCACACTCGATGCTAATATCGTAATTATAATCTCATAATTAGTCAAACAGCATGGTACGACCATTTAGATCGGATTAGGATTAGGAGTCTTGAATTTTTGTTTAGAATCAGGTTATTTGATGCACGGGTACGCTCTAAAAATCTTTTTAACGCTTGAGACCGCACAAAGATGGGCAGCGTTATGTGCGATTTGCAACCACAAACCACGGAGATGAGTAATAAAGCATGTCCGGTTCTTCTGTAGGTTTAGTACAGAAACAGATTACAGACTGCTGACTCGCACATATACAAACAGCCATTATCCGATTACTTCATTTCTTGTAATTGTGTTTAAATTGACAATCATATATATATATATATGTATATAAATAATTTTGCAGTTATCAGATTGTCGTACATGTAAACACACTCGGCGTCCGGTCAGTTTGGAAGACCCTCAAAGTTCGGTTCTGCGCTGGCTGGAAGAGCGGTTTGACTGTTCAGGAGTTTGTCCATCACACTGATTTCAGCTTCCCGTTTTTCAACATCTTCTAGCGGAGTCCAGGACATGTCGTACTGCAGTTTGTAAGCGCCGAGGAACTTGTGTGGACAACTGGGACCCCATTCCTTTAAAAAAAAAAAAAAGTTATAAAGATAAACGTGCAGGACACGATAAAATGGACACGTTCACAATTCCTGCGAGAGTTTTCCATATTCCATTCATCAATTTTCCATTTCCTAGGTATATATATATATATATACACACAGAGTTTAATAAAAAAATATTTTGTAATAAAAAATATTAACACGAAGCAAACGTTACACAAAGTACATTCACAATTACACACCTAAATAAGGTCTCTGTCTGTGCAAAATTTGTGTTTCTCTCTATTTTTACTCTAGTGGACCCATTCAATGACACACAAACACATGTGTGTGTCTGTCTCTCTCTCTCTCTCTCTCTCGCTTTCAGGAGGCACTGAAAGCACAAACGGGCACACACAAGTAAACTCGGGCTAACAGCTGACGCTCGACCCCGCCCCCGCCCCCGCCCCCGCAGCCACAATCTCGCATACTACACACGTATACTATGCATAGTCCAAAATGTTACAGTGCAAAATAAACACTGAAACGAGATGACCGGATTTGTTCCAGTTTGTCCGGTAAACGTTGGCCGCCACCAAAAGTTTTTAGTGGAAACTCTGGTGTGGGTGTGTATGTGTGTGTGTGTGTGTGTGTATGTATATAACGGTGGTTTTCTTTTCCACCGGACAGTGCAGCTCGGTTCTAACATCGTTGCCGTTTCCATTACCATACACAAGCCACGCCTTACTGAAGTACCCCGTGCTGAATTTGGTCATCCTTCTTTACTCGGGTAAGAATTTTCTAAAGAATATTTTTTATTGCATTAATTAATGGTTTATATGAAGACGACGGATCTCTCTTCAGAGAGAAAATTGACTGTTTATGTTTTTTACTAAATTTACTACACCGTATTTCCACCTTTCGTTCCTACAAATACCATTTGAGCCGCACCGGGAGGTGTGGGCGGAGCTAAAACTGATCGTTTTCTGATCGTTGCGGCCAAAAATGCTCGATTTCGCCGCGGCTTTTTTGCAAAATTTGCCATGCAGCTTGCGCTTTTGTGCGGAGTACAACTCGAATTGGCGGAATCTCAATTGCGCGAAATTGTTCTGCGCGCTCTTTCTCAGTGATGATTGTTGGTAAGTGAGACCTTTCAGCTGTACTCACGTTCGACGCACGTGAATCGGAGAGATCTTCGGCTGAATGCCGTCACCGTGACGCGTCTGGGCCCGGATCTGCGTAAGATTCGAGGTTATTTTTTTAAAAATCACAAGCTCCTCCGAATATTGCTGTGTCTGCTAGGTTTCGCGTTAATTTCTGTGGTGGCGAAATCCTGTTGGGACTGACCAAACAGTCGCACGGGCGTCCTTATTAACACCTCTGACTGGAACTGCTTCTCTACAGGCACTAAAATCTAAATCAAAAGGTTTCACATGCAAATCCACTTTCTCGTGGATTAAAGAAACCATCAAGAGTAAAAATCCACCATCTTCTGGGACAAAATGGCCTCCGGTTCACTATGTTTACTCCCTACATAGGACACAGCATAACGGAGCCCTACACAGTGCCCTAATGTGTAGTGTAGAATTTTGATCACATTGGATTTTATTCAGGGACAACTGAATCCAACCAATCAGTGAATGTTGGCGCCTTTTTATTTAACACAAAACTGCATTTTAACGTCAAGTGAGAGACGCCAGGATTCATTTCGGAATCCTTTAACCGTACTTTGCGTAGTATTTCACTACTTGTACACGTCGAGCCGCCACTCCAGAGATGACCCTCCGTAGAAACTCCGCCTACTTTCATGGCTGGAGTTATGTGATCCGGCCGCGGCACGGATAGCTGTCCGGTGGAGAGGCGCTGTAACGCCGTGTACAGACTCTGAGCCTAAACAAGGCCTTGTTAATTTGTGGCTGTGGCTGTTGAACGAAATTCAGTAACAGCCCAGTGAACGGTTTACCTTCGGGGAGAGGATAGAGAAGTAACGCTGGCCAGATTCACGCATGTACAGGTAGTACATGTTTCCTGGCTTCTTCACAACATTGCAGGCTGCATGGTGGAGATCGGCATCCCTCTTAGCTTCCTCTAACACCTGAAACAAAATATATTTAATGACTGTTCACATTTTAAAACATATTATTGGGCTGTATTAGGCAAAAGCAGTACTAGTACACTAAAAAACAAATCGTTACAGGAAAGCGATTAAGGAATTTTTATATCTCTATGGTATTAAGTAAGGAATAAAACACTTTGGGACATGCTGTTATAGGAAAATAGTCAACGATGGGGTGGTGTGATGAAGCAGTGTTGATTAGTAAAGAGTTTTATTCCTCTCGTACCACAGCAACTATGTTTTTTATTCATTAAATAACACCACACCATACTTTCTTTTATCCGTTTATAGTTATATTTAATGTTTAACGTCCATGAAACAAGTCAGTTCCTGTTCCCACTTACGTTATAGCAGCTATAAACAGCTGTTTTCTCACCAGCCTCTATTTTTTTTTCCCCTTCTGACCAATCAGATTCGAGAATTCAGCAGCGCTGTGCTCGAAATATCTCTCACCTTTCTCGCTTGCTCCTGCAAGTATCTTATTTGGTCGGCAATGACGGTCAACCTGTTGCAAGCGTTCGCTCGGACAAATTCGTCTCCCTAGAGTAAACAAGGAAGCCGTGTCGATTAGCAGGAAGAGAATAACGTGCGGGGCTTCGTCCGCAAACCCAGCGTACCTTCTGAACCTGCTGAGCCAGAGCGACGAGGTCCGTGGGATCTCCGACTCGGTTGGTGTGATAAGAGCTCACCAGCTCCAGTCCGTATGGATTGCTGTTGGTTTCCACCAGCGTGACTGAAATATCAACACGAAATGTCAACGCCAGCAGGTTAGGGTGCTAGGTAATGTGTAACATTTGAATTGGTTACGTAACCGCGGGTAACGACGATGCGTTTCCGACGGCGATCAGACGAGGGGGCGTGGCTAAAGCAACGACGACAAACACCCGAGTGAACAAATTATTCCTCGAAGATGTTCTTCGAAGCGATGCGAACTCGTTTAATACGTTTCTTTTAAAACTATAACCAATCCCAGTACGGGAGGCGGGATTTGTCCGAATATAGAATAGATAGAAATTACGGTTGTGTCGATTATTTGATCGGACATATCTTCAAAGAACTTCAAAGTACTAGTACGTGAAATCAGATTGAACTCCGTGACCTAGTCCATTAGTAATCTACGCTTTGGACAGAATATATATATATATATATATATATATATATATATATATATATATATATATATATATATATATATATATATATAGGTTAAAAATGGCAGATTGTTGTTGTTGTTGTTTTTTTTTTAAATACCACAAGGCTGTTGATTCTGATGCTCTGATGATGTCTGAAGGTGTTGATTAATTTTCTGACAGTAGCGCAGCTCCAAACCACAGGTTTACATTAATGCGCTTGTTCTAATATTCGATCATTTCTATAGTAACAGCTCATTCACGGGGACTCGTACGGTGGACGCTGCGCGTGAACCCGTTCCGAAAAGCATGCGTAATCGTGGACGTGGTGACGTTTTCTGCAAGGAGACACTATTTATTTAACACCTATGGAAGGAGTCTCCAGTGTCAGCACTTTGTAACAGCCTGAGGTGCATTGAGAGAGAGAGAGAGAGAGAGAGAGAGAGAGAGAGGTACGTTTCGTTTACGTTCCACAAAATAAAATAAAAAATAGTAATTGTTGGTTAAATTGCTGAGAGGAATAAACACTTCATATAAGTGTTACAAGCTTTGAGGTTGTAACAGTAACTCTGCTGCAGCACAGCAAGGAGTTTTAATAAGAAAGAGTCCTTACTTATACAACAGTGCACCTTATAATAGTAGAAAAAAAATTATTTTAATAAATACATTCACATTTCACGTCTCAAGACAAAATTCAGTTTAATAATAATGAACATTTTTTTCTCTCTGGATCTCCACTAATCTTCATTTCTCTAATAATAAATAACAATGCTTACTCCGCACTGTGCTCTTCTTACCTGTGGTTAATTTGTCAGGCTGATTCGGTAAACTGACAGCTTTATCCATTTGGCAGCGCTAATTTTCACTTGTATTTTACTGATATTATGATTTAATTCTAGCTAAAATACTATCAAATGTGTCGTTCAACCCTTTTTTTTTGTGTCCTGTTCACGTTTCACAACCAGCGAGTCTGATAAATATACCGATCCGGCAAAACAACTTCGCAAGCGGGGCTCTTTCCGGTTCTTAAGCGCCTGACTAAATACTCCGAAATGTTGGTTTCTAATAATAAAACGCTGTATTTATTTTTTATTTTTTAGAATAATTTTGTAATATATTTCTTCTAAGATAATATATGTTCAAGTAGAAAACAATAATGTTTTATTTTTTTCAAATAAAATATTAAAATATTTGGTCTGGCAGTTTTTTGGTCTCATATCACCGGAAATAGGATTAGGACCGAAAACGTCAACCGGGCCGCCATATTGAAGAGGGCAAATTTTTATTATTGTTTTTACTATACGACCATAAAACAACTTTACGGCTAAACGTGTTTTTTTTTTTTGTTTGTTTAGAGCAAACGCAATTCATTCTCTCAATTATTTGAGTGCAATTATATTAATTTTGTGCATTTTTACACTAATTTTGTCATTTTGTGCATTCTTATGATGGTGCCAGTTGACTTTGTTTGTTTATGTAAATAAATGTATGGTTAATTCTGCACATTCTGTTGACGGGTGCTAATAACTATGAATCATAAATATTAATGTATTATGATTCGGTGACGGACAGTAGCACTGTCCTATGTCTCTAAGGCCCCGCCTCCCTTTAACTACTGCCCCGCCCTTATAGCTACTGCCCCGCCCTCTCCGTTATGAAAAGAAAAAAAAAAAAAAGTTTGCAGCTCTCGGTGAAGATCAGTGATGAGGGCTCGAGCGCGCTGCTGGTCCATGTTCACGCGGCTCTCCATCATGTCCTCCACCCCGTTTCTCCTCGCTCTCGTCCTGGTTTTGTCCGTTTCGGAGCCGGGCTCGTGTGAAGCGGAGCTCGGCGGTGCTTTGGAGCCGTACGACCTGCTGTTCGACAACGCCGTGGAAGCGTACTACAAGCAGGACTGGCTCTCGGTCATCCTGAACATGGAGCGCGCGCTGAGGAACAAGGGCACGGTGCGCAAAGTGAAGGCTCAGTGCCGCTTATCCTGCGCCAACCTCACCACCTTCCGGCACACCGAGCCCGGCTCGCCCGTTCCGCTTCCCGGCGCCGGTCCCGTTCAAGACCTTGGATTTTTCCAGCGCGTGCTAAAGCGGGCCGAGTGCGTGAAACGGTGCGAGGCGGAGAAACTCGGGCCGCCGTCTGTGCACAAAGTCAGCGACGAGGTGGAGCTCGAGTTCAAGAAGAGGACTCCGTATAATTACCTGCAAGTGGCTTATTTTAAGGTAAACATCAGTCAGGTTCTTCACATAGTTCTTCCAAGAGGCATCAGCATGCATGACCGCACCATGCAGGTTTAACATCACAAAGTACACCAGTCTATCCATGAAGAATAACAACTATGTTATGTTGTGTAGTTTTGTGATTTATTTCCCACCATAAAACACATTTATGAACTTTTTTTGTTTAAACCAGAGGACACTTTTTCACGTCCCTAAACCAGTGATGGAAATTTCGAGTCTTTTCAATGAGTCATTTGGTTCGTTTGATTCAGCTCGACTCTTTCAGCCCCCAAACGACTCACTACGTTTTTTTTTCTAGCGTTCACGATTAAATTGTTTCCTGAGCTTTTTACTCATTCTCATTCTAATGATCAAAATAACACTACTTTGCGTTAAATAGATTTACATTATGTTTAAACAATCACAAGAATCAAAGGAACTACAATTGTAAGTATACAATACAGTAAACATCCTTGCATTCATGTTATTAAGCTTATTGTTCCCTGTTGTATCAGTGATTCATTAGAATTCATTTAATAATATTAGTCAATTTATCCCGATACATGGAATATCATAATTGCCTAAATCTTTAAAAAAAAAAACACGCTCGTGTGTATATATACAGTATGAATGAGAGTCGACTCTTAGTGTTCACCTAGAAGAGCCGACTCAAGAGCCGACTCCTTTATGAACGACACATCACTACCCTGAACCCCCAACCCCCCCTCCCACACCGAGATTTGTGTGCCACGTCTTTAGGTGGAGTTAAATGGTACATGCCGAGACACGTTTAAAAGACTCCTCCACGTCACAGACATTACTATTAATTCGTGAATAAATTATTATTATTAATATTATTTTACATATTGACCGTATAAATGTGAGGCACAGCATAAAAAACACCTTTATTCTTAGGAGTTAAGTGTTAGCATAAGACGCTAACGGTGTATGGTACGTCCCGAAACGCATACTGTGGGGTTTTTTTAATAGTAGCATAGTAATCGAAGCACCAGTTGCCATGGTTACTATTTTTGTCGTATGCGGAAGTACGTAGCGGTTTAGCAACTAGCATATACTTTACCTGAAGAATGTTATAAATGTGTAATAACTTGGATAATTAAACTGTAATAAACAGAAAAATAGCACCAAACATAAAAAATATCACTATTAAAGTCGGTCATAAACGAATTTCATTAAAATTTGAATTTCATGAAAAAAAAGTTTTGATATTTTTCTTTCCTCAGCCTTTAATTGAACTCACTACAATTTTCTATCCAGCATTTCTTTTTTTTTTTTTTTTTAGTCAGTTTGTCATATAATTTTTGGCTTTAAAATGATATTTAAATATTTTAAAATATTTTCTGAGACAGTAAAGTCGTTAACCTAGCATAGGTTGATAGGAATCTATCAATTCTACATATACGGCATATGTATAACTTCCCGTAATTCAAAGAATATATTTTTCAAAAAGAATTGAACAACTTTGACTCAAATTAAATTTGATTCAGATCAAATTACACTTGTCGTTATTGGTATCTGTGTGCGTAATAGACCTGTGACATATCAGAGTCGAAAACAGATCCCCATCTGTCCGCATCCGCAGATAAATAAGCTCGACAAAGCCGTGGCCGCGGCGAACACGTTCTACATTGCGAACCCAGACCACATGGAGATGAGACAGAACCTGGAGTACTACAGCATGATGGCCGGCGTTCAGGAGACGGACTTTAAAGACCTCGAGGCCAGACCGCACATGGTGAGACACCAAAGTTAAGTCGAGAAATGTGCTGGATCGCCTTGCGTGGCGTTTAAATGACGTGTTGATGCGATGTTTCAGGATGAGTTTCTGGAAGGGAAGCGGCTGTACAGCGCGGACGATTTCTCCTCCTCAATCGGACACTTCGAGGCGGCGCTCGGGGAGTTCTTCACCGCCGACGCGGAGTGCCGGGCGCTGTGCGAGGGCGCGTACGACTACGACGGATACAACTACTTGGAGTACAACGCTGACCTCTTCCAATCCATCACGGGCAAGCAGCGGACAACGTTTTCTTTTCAGCACATTCACGATGTCAGTGTTTCGTGTGCGTTGGTGTGCAGATTATGTTGCTGATCGTGATGTTTCACTACAGATCACTACCTGTACGTCCTGAACTGTAAGCAGAACTGCGCTGTGGAGTTGGCGTCCACCGCCGGAAGAGAAAAACCATTCGAAGACTTCCTGCCGTCACATTTTAACTACCTCCAGTTTTCCTACTATAACAGTATGACACTTTCTCAGTTCATCTCTGTCACGTGACTCCCGTTTTTTTAAATTTGCACTCGCACGAAACAAAATCCAAATATTCAAGTGAGCACGTGTCCAAACGCCGCTTGACGTTGATTGGCTTCTGGTGATTTGCGATATATTTTAGCACGTTGAACTCCCTCAAAGTCAATTTGTGTAATCTGAGCTCCTGTGTGTTTCTGCTAGCTGTTGGTTGACCCCCGTGTCCCCGTGTCTCTCTTCCAGGTGAGCAGTACGAGAAGGCCATCGAATGCGCTAAAACCTTCCTCCTTTTCCGTCCTGACGACGAGGTGATGAAGCAGAACGTGGCGTATTACTCGGCCGTCCTGGGAGAAGAAAAAGCTGCCGATATTACAGCCAGAGAGGTGCTCGCTCGCTGCATGACTATATACCCTGGCTTTAGTTCATACGTGGTGCAGGATTTGTCCTCTCGTTGTAGACGTGCTTATTTGTTTGGCCCAAATTCCAACTCGTAATCCGTATGGAATATTCCAGAAGGAGGAGGGATTGCTGGTTACACGCATACGCACGTGTCTATTTAAGATTCATAGCAAAAGTCATTAAATAAGCATTTATCGATATATAACTGAAACTTAATATAACTCACAGCTCCAAAACTCTTTCAGAACCGTGTAGGCGTGTCAGATCATATAATAACTGACAGCGACGTAAACACCTCAGCGTAGTGCCAGTGGTAGAAAGGTGTGTAGGAACAACAGGGCGTCGCCTCCACGGCGCTTTTGGCAAGAGTCATGAATGTCGCATGAGGTATTGGTGTTTTGTTTTTGTTTTTGTTTTTTTTGTAGACGAAAGCAACACAATTCAGGATAGATTACATCTTGTGCGCCTTCCACTGCTGCGCTTTTAGTTTAAAAGGCTGTGCTGATTATCAGAGCCTTGCGCCGCAACGTCTGGTTTAATAAACTGTTTAAAATAAGCTTTAAGTCCTCTCATTTACTTGTCTGGCTATCACACACTGACGGTGAGCGGGTTATCAACCGCTTAGTTTTAGAGGTGAAGCTCGTCAAGATCAGATTACCCGAGATTTTATTATACCGACTTCGAAAACGTTATCTTGGCTATTGTAAAAAAAAAAAAAATGTGTTAAGTGGATGAAAATGCAGCTAGTGGGGGCTGTGCACTCGATACAGCCTTGTTGTGTCGTCTTGCCGCAATGAGAAACAGCCTGAGGGCGCTTTGGGATGCGGTATTGTGATTGACCCGCAAGGGGAGAAGGAGAAGAAGCGGATAATGACGACGTGGAGTGAAACAGTCGCACGTTTCTCTCTCGTTAGGCACGGATCCGAAATGTTCCCAGATCGCCGATGTAACATTCGGTTTCCCCGACAAGTTCCATCGCAGCTGCAGAACCCGAAGTGAAATCGCAGAATTCGCCTGACTGGATTTTGCCGCGCTCAAACAAACCAAAGCGCCAAACTAACAGACAACACCATGTAAGGCGTTTGATTATGATTACGTAGTTTGTGTATTAATATAAAACCTCCAGCTATATGGTAGGCCAGAAATACAAATTAATATCACAACTGTTATTATTATTATTATTATTATTATTACACTTGTATACAAAACGTTGTACTTTGTACTTGTCATAGTGCCCACTCAAGCAGAAACATTAACGTGGCATGTGATGGTGCGGTTGTCATGGCCATCGTCACAGCCCTAACGTCACCTCACATCGTTGAGGCGGATGCAAGCGCAGGAATACATTTATTTATAGTGAAAACAAAGAAACACAAAGACAGTGAGACTAAACAACACAAACACGATGCGAATAGGGACTAAAGCCCGACAACGTGTGCTAGACAATACGTGACTTAAATACTAGTGCTGATTAACATTAAACGTGAATCAGGTGAAGTGGTCATGTGACGTGAGTGTCGCGATCCAGTGGTGTGCAGTGGCTGATGGGAGACGTATTCCTGTGACGCGTTTGGCGCAACCATGAAAACTTCTAGGAATTATAATCCTCCCAATTCAATCGTCGTTGATAAATCCACCGTGGAATACCTACAGTACAGTACCTAATTTCCAACTTACGAACTTAATTATGAAAGTAAACTGACAGGGGAGTTAAAATTATAAGTGTTGATGTGTTTCATTACTCATTATTTATTATTTATTGTTTATTATTACTAGGGCTGGGCGATTTGACAAAAATATCGTATCACGGTACTCGAGGACATTTCTACGATACACGATATGTATCGATACGATATATAATTTAGCGAACAAACTGTCTGCAAAACAGTAGTAAAATAAACAAACCGAGTTTGACGATACTTTTCTTTAATGCCTACAAAGGCAAAGCAGATTAAGTTTTTAAAAAATTACATCAAATCAACAGCATCTGTTCAGCACCATTTAATTTGTAATTATTAAAAACGGTAAAAAACAAACAAAAAAAATCACCATACCAACGATATCTCAGAAAAGTGTATCGCGTATCATTCATCACAATATCGATATATCGCCCAGCCCTGATTATTACTGTTCTTTTGACCCCTAGGTTGTTGAGCAGTATATCAAGAATTCCTTGCTGGAGAAAGAGCTCTTATATTTCGGATATGAAATTTTCGGAATCACGTTTGTTGATCCGGTAAGTCCCAAACCTGCAGTTTAGACTGTTCTATAATACTTTGGAATATATAACGCAAAAAGATATAATCCGTCTTTCTTCCCCCCCCCAGGACACGTGGACGCCGGAAGAAATCATGCCTAAGAAACTCAGGGACAAGCAAAAGTAATAAATGAATAAATCTGATCTAAATTTCCTAACGATGAGGTCTGCTTAAATGTAATTACACCACAGAGCTGTCGAACTCTCCAATCGGGAGGTGTTGATTAATTTTCTATAACAGCAGCTCGAACAGCAGGTTTATATTCAACTGCATGCGTTCGCGAATTTTGAAAAAAGCCGCAGCAAAATCGAGCATTTTTGGCCGCAACGATCACGAAAAGACTCGGAAATCTTGTACGGACTGAGTGTTCATTTATTTTTTGTACACTTTTATAACGTCTTGAAACATCGTGATATGATTTTTTTTTTTTTTTCATATCGCCCAGCCACATTCAGGACAGAGGACGCTCTTATTGACTTAAAGCGACGGGGGGGAGAGGTTGTATTAAATTAAATGTAATTATAAACGGATTTAAAAAAAAAACAATGTATCGTTCTTCTGCAATCGTTGGAAAATTGCTGTGGTGTAAGAGGAATAAAACACTGTTTTCGACTATTTTGCGCTTAATCACACCATCCCGGCGTTGATTAGTTTCCTGTAACAGCATGACACGAAGCGTTTTATTCCATTCTCATGAGCGATTATAAATGCTATCAGGGACTCAGACCGTGTCTCCGTGCCGTACAGGGCTGATCGAGAGACAGCGGCTCGCATCACAGAGGAGATCGGCAATCTCATGAAGGAGATCGAGACGCTGGTGGAGGAGAAGACCAAGGAGTCGTCGGACATCACCAAGATGGTTAATGATGGTGAGCAGGCTCGGGACGCAATCAAGACGACAAAACTAGGAAATAAACAGTAAAACTTTTGTACCCTGCCTTTATGAATGTGACACAAATATTTATAACTTTCAGATTCTCTCAGTTATAAAAACTACCATTGAGAAGCTTCTGTTGTGTTTTCTATAGTGTATAGGAATTATAACTTTGTAGATAAATTGTAATAATAGCGTTACATAATATTCCCCCACCCAGAGACCACGGGGGATGCCAACTTTTGCACTCATCTGTAACGTGCCGTGAAGTGTAAAGTCGGCCTCTACTTTACTCTTCTGATGCGCCTTGTTTCTAGGAGTCAGTAAATCGACACCTACTCCAGAGCACAGCTTGGCGTTCGATGGCATCACGGTCAGCATGACGTCCAAAGCTCTGAACGGTTCCCAGAGAGTCGTGCTGGACGGAGTCATCACCGACGACGAGTGTCGGGAATTACACCGGCTTTCAAATGTAAGCGTTTACACTCCGGTAATAGTGATAACGTTTTGTTCTGGACAGAAAAAGTGTGAAAGCAGTGCTTTATTCAGCTGAAATGACATGCTATTGTATCAAGTGAAATCAATTTTCTTGCAGTAGCATCAAAACGACCATCATAGCCTTTCTGTAGTCCATATAAAAAGAGAGTAATTGCAAAACAGATGAGTACAGGGGCATTAGAGTAAGTGTATATCACGCTCAAGTGCAGATCAGCGTTGTAGATTTGTTCAGTTACAACACAACTGAGTCTCTCCTTTTTTTCTTTTTTTTCTTCTTCCTTCACTTGAACGCTTTGCTTTAGACAGCGGCGCAGAAAGGCGACGGCTACAGAGGAAGGCCGAGTCCTCACTCACCCAGCGAGATGTTCCAGGGGGTCACTATTCTCAAAGCTCTTAAAGTAAGACCTCTCCGGAAAGTTCCGCACCATCACGTTAGATAATAGTCTTCGCTGTAATTAGATATCCGTGATACGTCGTGCTGTGTACGCTGAGTAGAATTTTATCCGTTTCCTTTTAATCAGAATTGTATGTGTGTGTGTGTTTGTGTGTGAGACAGCTCGGTCAGGAAGGTGTGCTTCCTCTGAAGAGCGCTCGTCTGTTTTTCGACCTCAGTGAGAAGGTGCGCAAGGTGGTGGAGTCCTACTTCAGTCTCCAGTCTCCTCTGTACTTCTCCTACTCGCACCTGGTGTGCCGCTCCGCTATCGAGGGTAAGAGGAGCTCTGTTCGCATGCCGCCGCCCTGGAGTATATAAATCCAAAAAAAACGGACAGCTAATTGTGCATACAGTTAAGGCCAAAAACTAGACTAAGGATATTCAATTTCAAGCTTCTGATTTCCCAGTTGTCCTAATTAGGAGTTAACTGGTCCAACAACTGCTGGACCTGGTGATGGAGTTGACGGCATCAATGCCAAAGTATGTGCATCCACCATTGAGAGAGTCGTACATCACCTTGGCCTGAAAGACTGTCGTGCATGGAAGACGCCAGTTTGCAGGTGATCAGCAGTCTTGCACAGGAGTGTTCTCTGGCCATAATGATCAGCGCTCTGTATGGAGAAAAAAGGCTTTTAATCTGAACACACCACCCTAAACTGTGAAGCATGGGGGTGGCAGCATCATGTTGAGGGTTGGGGTGGGGGTTGCTGGAAAGGGGCTGGTGCACTTCAGAAAATGTATGACATCCTGAGGAGGGAGGATTGTCTAGAACAGCAGTGTCCAATCGTATCCGCAAAGGGGCGGTGCGGGTGCAAGTTTTCATTCCAATCAAGCAGGAGCCACACCTGATTCCACCTGTTTAATCAGTTGATCTTGGCTTTCAGTAGACTCCGGTGTGGCTTCTGCTTGGTTGGAATGAAAACCAGCACCCACACAGGCCCTTTCTGGATAAGACTGGACACCCCTGATCTAGAAATACTGAAGCAACACCTCAAGACATAAGCCAGAAAGTACAAGTTTGGTCGCAACTGGGTCTCCCAGCGGGACAAAGATCCTAAGCAAACCTCCAACGTTGCAACGAAATGGCTTAAAGACCAAAAAAAAAAAAAAAGTGAAAAGTATTTTAGTGGTCATCACAAAGCCCTGACCTGAATCCCATAGAGAAGTTTTTGACTGAGCTACAAATCGTGTCTGAGCCATTCAAAATAAAGTACCATTTCATTTAACAAGGCTTTATCATATACCTGTGCCTTCCTGTGCAGAGAAACAAGAAGACCGAGATGACCTGAGCCACCCTGTACACGTCGACAACTGTCTCCTGATCTCCGAACTCAACGAGTGTATGAAAGAGCCGCCGGCGTACACACACCGGGACTACAGGTACGTCCAAAACCAGCACGACACACAGCTATGATTCAATTATTACTGGTTTTTAAACACTATACGCCGCTTCCCTTTCAGCGCCATTCTCTACCTCAATGACGACTTCGAAGGAGGAGATTTCATCTTCACAGAACTCGATGCCAAAACCATCACAGTGAGATTTTCACAGATCTGTACATTCATATACATTGTTTAAATGATTTACGAACATGCATCGTACATGCAGTGGTCACCATGTCAATAGTAAAATAATATCTGGTGGTTATTTCAGTGTTTTGGCCAGTGTGGGGTGCTATTGAGTGTTCATCCTAGATATTGCCGTTTATCCTTACATCACGTGTTCCCAAACTCTTCGGGCAAAGTAAAGTGGACATTAGGAATTTTCTTTGAACCAAGCCTTGACCACCCTGCATTTTTCTTTCCAGATTTATAATTTTGGACTACTGTAATATTTGAACTTCATGTGTTAGCAATATATGTGTGACATATTACTTAACACTTACTGTTTCATGTATATTAATGTATTCAGTATTTCTCCTTGATATTCCTTAAGAAATTAAGCTGAAAATTTCTCAGAGGTGTGAGAAATTTCTGTCTCTCTCTGTCTCTCGGTAGGCGGTGGTGAAGCCTCAGTGTGGTCGCATCGTGGCGTTCGGTGCCGGTAAGGAGAACCCTCATGGAGTCAGAGCCGTGACGAAAGGTCAGAGGTGTGCGGTGGCTCTGTGGTTCACTCTGGATCCTCGACACAATGAAAAGGCGAGTCTCAGTACACAGTTATTTATCACTAATGTTCTCTTCACTGCTTATCCACGGAGGTGTCACTGACCCACACCCCTAAATATCCAATACACCTTTATCTTCATATGTCTTATTATTATCACAGTTAAATTAAACTGCAGTTATGGAAATATACATACTTGGGATCTTCTATCTCTGTGTCTGTCTGTCTTAATATCTATCTATCTATCTTACTATATCTGTCTCTGTCTGTCTGTCTATCTGTCGTTTTGTATCAGTCTGTCTATGTTTTTCTTTCTTTCAATGCTTATAGATTAATATATCTATCTGTCTGTCTGTCTGTCTGTCTGTCTGTCTGTCTGTATATCTATCCATCATGCTGTGAAAAAAATATTTGCCCCATCCTGATTTCTTCTGTTTTTCTGTATATCTCATAGTAAATAGTTTTAGATCTTCAAATGAAATACAACATAAAACAAAGGCAACCTGAGTAAACACACGATACAGTTTTTATTTATTTATTTATTTTTATTGAAGCAAAAAAAAAAGTGATCCAACACTTATCACCCATGTGAAAAACTAATTGCCCCCTTAAACTTAAAATCTAGTTGTGCCACCTTTAACTGCAGCCAAATGCTTCTGATAACTGGAGATCAGACTTTCACTTACTTCTAGGACTAGGACTTACTCCTATGCTTTGGATCATCGTCTTGCTGCATAATCCCGTTACGCATGAGTTTCAACTTACGGACTGAAGACCGGACATTCTCCTTTAGGATTTTCTGGTAGAGAGCAGAATTCATGTTTCCCTCAATTATTGCTAGTTGCCCAGGCCCTGAAGCAGTAAAGCATCCCCACACCATCACATTTCCACCACCACGCTTGACCGTAGGTATGATGTTCTTTTTGTGGAATTCGGTGTTTGGTTTACGCCAGATGTAACGGGACCCCTGTCTTCCAAACAGTTCCACAGTTTGACTCATCAATCCACAGAACATTCTCCCAAAAGGATTGAGGATCATCAAGGTGTGTTTTGGAAAAATTCAGACGAGCCTTAATGTTCTTCTGGGTTAGCAGTGGTTTTCGCCTCGCCACTCTTCCATGGATGCCATTTTCTGATAGTATAGTCATGAACAGTGACCTTTATTGATGCAAGAGAGGCCTGTAGGTCCTTTGATGTTGTCCTTGGCTCTTTTGTGACTTCCTGGGTGAGTAGTCCCTGTGCTCTTGGAGGAATTTTGGAAGGTCGGACACTTCTAGAAAGGTTCACTACTGTGCAGAGTTTTTCCATTTGGAGATAATGGCTCTCACTGTGGTCCTTTGGAGTCCCAGAGCCTTTGAAATAGCTTTGTGACCCTTCCCAGACTGATGTATTTCAATCACCTTCTTCCTCATCATTTCTGGAATTTCTTTCAGCGTTGGCATAGTGTGTTACTGGGTAAGACCTTTTAACCAACTTCATGCTGTTGAAAAAGTTCTATTTAAGTGTTGATGTGATTGAACAGGGTTTGCAGTAATCAGGCCTGGTTGCATCTAGTCCAGCTGAACCCCATTATTAATGCAGTTTCATAGATTTGGGGAATTAGTAACTATGGGGGCAAATACATTTTTTACACAGGCCCAGTTGGTATTGGATAACTTTTTTTACTTCAATAAATAACATTATCATTTAAAAACTGTGTTTTGTATTTACTCAGGTTGCCTTTATTTTATCTTAGATTTTGTTTTAATTTCTGAAACAATTTAGTATGAAATATACACAAAAACAGAAGAAACCAGGAAAGTAATAACAGCACCAGTAAATACCCCAAATGTTATTGTACACATTTAAATAATTAGCGTAATTATTTTGAGAAACTCTGAATTAGAGAAATCAGGCTGTTTAAAGTTTTTTAATTTATTATTTTTTTAAATGTGATATCGTGAACATATTGGTTACAGTGGACATACAATGAAATCTAAATCATGAACAAGGTTTTAAAGTGCTTTAAAGTCATTTTTGAATCATTTCAAACATCTTTCATTCATTTCACCGTGTTGTCCTTTTTTTGGGGGGTTCCTCAGGAGCGAATTCAGGCAGAAGAGCTGTTAAAAATGCTCTCCAGCCCACTGAATGCAGAGTTCCAGAAAACAGAGAAGGACAGCAGCGAAGAGACGGCAACAGAGAAGGACGGCGTGAGGCCAGACGGAGGAAAGACGGCCACGGCAGAAGAGACGAAAACACCTGCGGAAGAGCAAGCAAGCAAACCCGCAGAGGAAAAGACGGACACGAGCGCCGACACGAAGACGGACACGAGCGCCGACACGAAGACGGACACGAGCGCCGACACGAAGACGGACACGAGCGCCGACACGAAGACGCACACGAGCGCCGACACGAAGACGCACACGAGCGCCGACACGAAGACGGACAGCGAAGACAAACAGCCGAAAACCACGGCTACGGAAAAAGCGAAGGCTAAAACGGCGACGAAAACCAAACCGGCAGGAAAAGCAAAGACGAAAACGAAAGTGGCAGAAAAAACGAAGGCCAAAACAGCAGAGAAAAAGGAAAAACCAGCTGCCAAGAAGACGGTGAAAGCCTCGTCCAAAAAGACAGAAAGCAAACAGCCGAAAGCAAAAAGCTCAAAATCAGACTCTCAAAAGAAAAACGATGAATTATGAGCATCGGTGCAAATCATTTCTTTTCAAAATTGCTGTTTTTTAATGTTAATATCTGATTTTTTTTGTGAATTTAAAAAAAAAATTTTTTTTACAGTAAACGACAATCTGATTTAGTATTTTTGAGTTGTTTTTTTTTGTTTTGTTTTTTTAACTACAAAAAAAATCACTTCAGGACCCAAAGAAAGGCCGCAACAAAATATTTTTGGTATGAATTCTCCATACTCTGAGCCATCGCTGAAATAAAATTCAACTAATTTTATTTTAAAAGTGTTTATGCGTATGTTTTATATCGCATTTACAGCATTTGTCAGACGCCCTTATCCAGGGTGACTTACATTTTATTTCATTTATACATCTGAGCAGTTGAGGGTTAAGGGCCTTGCTCAAGGGCCCAACAGTGGCAGCTTGGCGGTGCTGGGATTTGAACTCATGAGCCACTGAGCTACCACTGGCCCCCGTATTGCTCTGGTCCATATTTTTCGAGCTCTTTCTATTATAAATAATGTGAAAACAATTTTTTTAAACTATGTGTTCAATGTGTATCATACACCTATTTAAAAAAAAGAAAAAACAAAAAGAAGAAGAAGCTCCGCCCTTGGATGTGTTTACATTCCTCCTGTCAGTCATGTTACAGACACGCCTCCATCTTTGAATGAAAAATCCACTCTGTAAGGACTTACATATTCATCTTTATAATTAAATAAGTATAAAAAAAAAACATTAATTTCCAAAGAAATCGAGTTGACTTTTTTTAATTGACCTGTTCATCTTTTTTATTTACTTAAAAAAAAAAAAAAAACTTATTTAAAAAGTAAATAAATACCTGCTGATAGTGGTGCAGTTGGGATTTAGTCTTCTCTTCATGTCTACCTAGAGTTCCCTCCAAAACTATTGGAACGGCAAGGCCAGTTCATTTGTTTTTCGCTGTAGACTGAAGACATTTGGGTTTGAGATCAAAAGATGAACATGAGAAGAGAGTTTAGAATTTCAGCTTTTATTTCCTGGTATTTACATGTAGACGTGTTAAACGACACAGAACACGGCACATTTTGTATCAGACCACCCAGTTTGTAGGTGAGCAAAAATATTGGGACGTGCGACTGACGGGTGTTTCTTGTTACCCGGGTGTGTCCTGTTAGACTGACTGTTTAAACAATAAACAGCTCTGAACATCTACTCTTGGTTTTAGCCTTCAGTTTCACCTGTGAAGACTGCATTTGTTGTTAAAAAGGATAAACCGACATGAAGATCAGAGAGCTGTCTATTGGAGAAAAGCCAGCCATTTTGAAGCTGAGAAAAGAAGGAAAATCAATCAGAGACATTGCAGAAACATTGGTTCGTATCCAATACGACAATTTGGAATGTCCTGAAAAAGAAAGAAACCACTGGTGTACTAACAACCAGACATAGAACAGGTCGACCAAGGAAAACAACAGCAGCTGAAAAATAACAGAAACATTGTGAGAGCTGTGAAGAAAAACCCCAAAACAACAGTCAGTGACATCACCAACAACCTCCACAGGGCAGGGGTGAAGGTATAATCTTTAGTTGTTTAGTCACTGTTACCATGATTAGGTTGTTTATTTTTCTGTAACAGCACATCCCAGGCTGTTTTATTCCTCTTATACCAAAGCATTTTTCTAACAGTTACTTACAACTGTTGATTTATTAAAGAATGACACTTTTTATCAGTACATTTTATCCATTTATAGATACATTTATACATTATATATATATATATATATATATAATCAAAAAGACACTTAATTTGAAATTGTGAAATGCTGAAAAGTTACCCAGCTAGCTATTGAACTAACATGGATGACCACTGTAGATTCCGGGAGGCAGGGCTTCACGTACATGGGCCTGGATGGAGGCGGAGCCAAGGAGTAAATCATTTTCATGTTTATATTGAGTTCATCTTGCAACTGTTAGATCCCAATTTCTACAAAGTGCACCTTTAATATTGATTTGTGTGATGTGTGATGAAAGAGAAGGCACTTCTCTAAAAAATCTGAAGTTTTTAAAAAAATATTGGAAGAATTTGGGTGAAGAAGTGAGCTGAACTGGATTATTCCTTCTGCATTAATGTGAGCGTGCACTAGGTGGCAGCGTTTCATCAGCCTTGAGTTGCAGGTAGCACGCACAGGAAGTCCATGGGTGCTTAAATAAATAAATAAAACTCACTCAGTTAAAGCACTTAGTAGCTACTTTATCGTCTTAAATGTTCATTTTTCTGAAATATATCATGATAGCTGATATTTTTTTTAAACCACACACACTTTAGATGATGTGATTTCTCCAGTCAGGCAATGTATTTATTTATATTTTTTACATTTGCGGCATGTGGCAGACGCCCTTATCCAGAGCAACTAACGTTTATCTCATTTATACATCTGAGCAGTTAAGGGCCTTGCTCAAGGGCCCAACAGTGGCAGCTTGGTGGTGCTGGGGTTTGAGCTCACAACCAGTAGCCCAACATCTTAACCACTGAGCTACCAGCAAATGTGTTCGTAACCTGAATTTGAAGTTCCTTCACAACCTCCACTGCACTTCATTCTTTTGGAAACGTTATATTCTTCTCACAATATAGACGTAACTTAATTTTGCTGTGTTTATGCTGAGCACTGCATGTGTCACACCCAAAATCCGTTATCTACGCAAACACTTTGCAAAATATAATCAGCTCCACCGGATAGCTATAATCATCC
Organism: Cranoglanis bouderius; assembly: GCA_023630585.1. Taxonomy (NCBI): domain Eukaryota; kingdom Metazoa; phylum Chordata; class Actinopteri; order Siluriformes; family Cranoglanididae; genus Cranoglanis; species Cranoglanis bouderius. The sequence continues at coordinate 2,663,934 of CM042572.1, forward strand.
CCCTTAATTGGACGCCTCTGAAAATAACACGTCATAGCAGCTGGAGTTGAACACGAGTTTGGTTGGGAGAAACATCCGTCGTTTTGAAGCGAGACACGGGGCTTACACTGTGGCATAGTGTGTGTGTGTGTGTGTGTGTGTGTGTGTGTGTGTGTGTGTGTGTGTGTGTGTGTGTGTGTGTGTGTGTGTGTGTGTGTGTGTGTGTGTGTGTGTGTGTGCGCAACACGCCGTAATCACGCCTGTGTGGGTTTTACATGTGAATAGAACGAGGCCCACACAAGGAGATGGGCTTACATACCGGAGTGACATGATGGAGGAGGACAGAAGCTCTCAGAGGCTGAAGGCAGCACAGCATCACATTTTTTTTTTTTTTTTTTTAGAAGATGACGTCTTTTCAGAAACTCTACAGTCTTGAGATTTTTTTTAAATTGTTTTTTTTTTAATGAATGCATGCAGAACTTTACACATTGAAAATGACATGGAATTGAGGTGCAGTTCTCATCTGCTTCCAATCAAACCGATCTAGCATATCACACTAAGCCATTTCTCAAACATAAAAAAAAATAGCTTTCAGCTGGCGTCATGGTACTACAGTACCGCTAGATAATCAGCAAGTCCTTCATCAGGTTAAAACGTCTGTCTTAAAGGAACGGTTTTTCATTTCTCGAGCCAGCAATGTGAACTGGAATCTTAAAGAGCCGTCTTTTAAAAGGAAACCGTTAGAGGTTCCACAAGAAATGCAAAAAAAACCAAAAACAAAAACAAAGAAGAGCTCTTAAGTTTGCTAAACGGATCTGTTTTTGTTTTCTAAGAGTGTATGTTGGTGTATCTTGGTCATATGTGAAATGTCAGAACCGAGGAGAACGTGGGTGGATATGCGAAAAGAAGAGAGCTCTTAACTTCATACTTGTAGTTGTGGCATAGAAGTGGAATAAAACAGGCTCTCTGTGTTCCTCCTACTGCTGATGGAGTGGGTAGGTCCGACCCTGAGCGTAATGCCATGGGCAGCTCGGGACAAAGTACCACAGACTTCAACCTTCCTAGTGGGAGCTGCACCAAGCGAAAAAAAAAAAAAAAGTCTGATAACACACATGAAAAAACATCATAAATATATGCAGTCATGTGAAAAAATAACTACACCCCACTGAAATTGTTTTTTTTTTATATATATATTTGTAAAAAGAGTTCTGTAAGGCCTTCAGAAAAAAAGTGTCTGGCAAGGGATTTAAAAAGAATTCTCCAAATTATTTGAAATACATCATTCCACTGTAAGGAAAATCATCTGCAAATATCACAGATTTCAAGGGACTGGCCGTCCCTGCAAATTCAGCCCAAGGGCAGGCCGTCTGATGCAAAAAAGAAGCCTCCAAGAACCCCAAAATTTCATCACAGGATCTGCTAGTAAGTCTTGCAACTGTTGGTGTCAAAGTGCAGGATTCTACAACCAGAAAGAGATTGCACAAATTTGACCAGAAACGCCAGGAAAAAAGCCTACAGTTTGCCAATGAGCACATAGGCAAAGACCAGGCCTTTTGGAATAATGTGCTCTGGACAGACGAATCAAAGATAGAGTTGTTCGGCCACAGTAACGGCAGACATTTATGACGCAGACCAAAGACAGCGTTTCAGGAGAAGCACCTCATACCAACTGTGAAGCACGGTGGTGGAAATGTTATGGTTTGGGGTTGCATGCTTCGCTGCCTCAGGGACAGAACAGCATATATTCATTGATTCAACTATGAATTCTGCATCATATCACAGAGTGCTTGAAGATAACATGAGGCCATCTGTCCAAAAGTTGAAGTTGAACTGAAAGTGGCCCTTTCAATAGGATAATGATCCTACGCACACTATCAAATCCAGCAAGGAATAGCTCAAAAAGAAGAAATGGAGGGGTATGGAACGGTCTAGTCAAAGCCCGGATTTTAATCCCGTTAAAATGTTGTGGGGGGGGGGGGGGGATTTGAAACGGGCAGAACATACAAGAAAACCCTCAAACAAGTATGCTAGGTAGCTAATCACCAAACTGGTCAAAAAGTAGTCAGCTAGCTAATGGGGAAAATGGTAAAAAAAAAAAAAAAAAAGTAGTCGGCTTGCTAGCTGCCGGTTTTGAGGTACATTAAATTTGTATTTGCTTACAGTTTGCTACCAGTTAACTAGCTTGCTAACTATAGCTTAGTGATAGATGCTAGCATTTGTAATCAGGGCAAAGGTGTAGAGATGTTTCAAAGCCATTTTTTTTGGTCATTTTAAGTAATTTATTGTTCTATATAAATCATGTTTATATCATGTTTTCAATGATATAAATTGCTATGATGTACTTCAGCAAAAACTGCTGTGAAAGAACCAAAGGATTACAAAGGCAGTCAAACGAGTTTCGTCTCCATTTTGAAAGACCGCGTGTCCTCTGTGTGCTGTCCTTGTCGCAGAGATCATGGCAAAGCTGGAAGACACAGGACACTTTGTCTTCAGGATGATTGGTGTGGATACGGGTTGCATGAGATTAGCTATTGTTTCCATGCTACAAGTACAGTGCTGCACCGAACACTGTTTTTTCCCCCCTCTCTCTTCCACGCAGGAATGTACAAACGCTAACATATCCTGTTGTGTCCGCATGTTGTCTTTGTGTTCGTTTATTAGCAGAGGAACAAGAAACAATAGCAATGGCTTTTTGTGTGGAAAAAGTGTAAGATGCCATTTTATGGTTCCTTAGGAACTTTTTCCAATTACGATACCGGGTTAGTGGTTGTAATCATACTGAAGCGGGATTAGCATGCAGCACTGTGAGGGTTTTAGGTGTTATTACAGAGAAGGAGCACAGCGTAGTGCACAAAGCCAAAAGTCTAATATGTTTCGAATTACGGTAATACACCAAAGGAAATGTGTGAGTGAAAAGGGCACTCGTGTGCTGTTTGTTTGGGTACTTTGTTCTAAAATAAAGACCATTCTTCATCTCGTTTCTCTTCTCGTAGAAAAGGCTTTTGAACTGAAATGTGCAGCGAGTGAAAGAATCTCGTGGTGGTTTCCAGGGAGCCAGACGCAGCACGTCTCTCTCTCTCTCTCTCTCTCTCTCTCTCTCTCTCTCTCTCTCTGCGCAGGATTAAGCCGGACACAGCAGGACGTGGCCTGACGAAATGAATTCCGACTCTCTGACTTGAAAAGGTGGCCAGCAGGCGAACATAACCTAACATGAATTCAGTTCTCATGAGGCCGGGGTGTGGGGGGGGGGCTTGGGGGAATCCAGAAACATTAATTGCTACTCCTGTAAAGCTAATAAACACCATTCATCTCGTTCGTTTTGTTTATTAACACTTGTTTCAGGTGGCGGTTGTAGAGCTGCATGACTCCTACATAAGCCAATTATTACAAGTTATATAAACCTACATAAACGTTTATCTTGCCCTTTTAGTTGCACTCGTTACAGATGGTGGTTATAATGCTATGTGATGCCTACATAAGCCCTCCATAAGCAGAAAATGGCATAAACCTACTTATCTGGCATTTTTTGGAACACTTGTGGTGGTTATAGAGCTATGTGACACCTACAAAAGCCCTTCATGACAAGTGACATAAACCTACATAAACATTCATCTGGCATGTTTTTGCTTATTAACACTTGTTACATGGGCTGATTATGATGTTTTGTAACGCCTAAATAATTCCTTCATGCCAAGTGACAGAAGCTTACATTAACATTTATCTGGTATTTTTTATTAACACTTGTTACAGGTGGTGGTTATAATGCTATATGACACCTATTTACATAAGCCCTTCGTGACAAGTAAAAATAAACCTACATTAACCTTAACTGCCATTTTTTTGTAGCGCTTATTACAGGTGATGATCATAGTGCTATGTGACACCTAAATAAGCCCCTTATGACAAGTGACCTAAACCTACATAAACATTTGTGGTTATAGTGTGATGTGACACCTAAATAATCCCTTCATGACAAGTGACATAAACCTACATAAACATTTATCTGGCTTTTTTTTTTTTTTAATTCTTTTTTTTTTATTGACCCTTGTTACAGGTGGTGGTTATAACACTCCGTGACACCCATATACAGTAATCCTTTCATGACAAGTGACATAAACCTACATAAACATTTATAAAGGCTTATTCCAACGATCTGCTTTGGTCAATTTGGATGTCAAGATGGACAAGTGGCAGATTATTGTTATTATTTATTTATTTATTTATTTTTATTACATAAGACTGTGTTGTAGCACTTTATGGGCTGAGTTATGGGTATTCCAAAATGTTCTATGACATTCTTATAGCCATATGATGGCATGGTAATGATAGGGTTATTTTATGTAGCCCTATGAACACTGATCTTTTTATTGTTTTTTTTTTGTTTTTTTTTCCACAAGCCCTGTATATACTGTATATCACTGAAAAAAATATTTTCCTACTTTTTTTCCCTCCCCGAGCTTATGCAGTCAAGCACATCCACAGCATCCACAAGACATCTTTTTTAAGCGGCTTGCTTAACACAAGAAATCCTTTTCTCGCTGGAAACAAAGGAAGGCATTGTGTGGAGTTTTGAAGGATGCCTGGATGATGACTTCAGCGGGCACTGTGATGAACTTGTCCTTATTCCCCTGAAAAACATGCACGATTCCAGTGCTGGCCTGGGACAGGCTCCAAGTCACTGAAGTAGAGCCTGGATCTGAATGTAGACCAAGGAGGAAGGAAGGACTCATCACTGGCCAAGAGGACAGGTTTTATTTATGTAGCTTGGCACTGGTTGTTTTCATCCAAATACTGAATTACATTTGAAGCATTTTTGCTCACTGACTGACTCACTGAATGCTCTCGGTGTATTAAAATGCGAATGTGTGAGGTTGGCCCGGGACGTCCGTACACCAGGGGGCGGTATGCACCTAATACATGGACGGGCAATCAATCAATAAATGTGTAGAAGAAAAATAGCAAAGAACTCCATTTCTGTGTTATTTTATCAGGTATCCTGCATGATGATTATTATCGCCTCGTGAGCTAGAATTGGCTAGTAGTTCCCACCCCCAAGTAGTACGATAATTTGTACGAAGTGAGGAATCAGCTGGACAACGTAGACATTGGGTCGGGGCTCCTTTTTGCCATGGAGGCAATCATCCTGTGGCACTGCTGAGGTGTTATGGAAGCCCAGGTCGCTGTGATAGCGGCCTTCAGCTCGTCTGTATCGTCGGGTCTGGTGTCTTTCATCTTCCTCTTGACCAAATTCAGGTCAGGGGAGTCGGCTGGCCGATCGAACACAGTAATACCATGGTCAGCAAACCAGTTACTAGTAGTTTTGGCTCTGTGGGCAGGTGCCAAGTCCTGCTGGAAAAGGAAATCAGCATCTCCATAAAGCTCGTCAGCAGATGGAAGCATGAAGTGCTCTAAAATCTCCTGGTAGACGCTGCATCGACTCTCGACTCGAGAAAACACAGTGGACCAACACCAGCAGATGACATGGCACCCCAAATCATCATTGACTGTGGAAACTTCACACTGGACTTCAAGCAACTTGGATTCTGTACCTCTCCACTCTTCCTCCAGACTCTGGGACCTTGATTTCCAAATGAAATGCAAACTTTACTTTCATCTGAAAAGAGGACTTTGGACCACTGAGCGACGGGGTTTTGAGTAAAAAGGTGTTTTGAGTTAATTCGCTGATTAGAGTCTTCTCAGGTCCACATCGCTGTATTATAAATTCTTTATTCTAATATTTTTGAGATACTGGATTTTTCCAGTATCTCATTTCCATGAGCTGTAAGCCATAATCATCAAGATTAAGACAAAAAAAGGCTTGAAATATTTCACTGAATGAATGTAGAATATATGAAAGTTCCACTTGTTGAATTAAATTACAGAAAAAAAAAAAATCTAATTTTTTTAGATGCACCTGTATATATATATATATATATATATATATATATATATATATATATATATATATATATATATATATATATATATAGTTGAATATTTGAGGTAAACGCTAAGTATTTCCTGGAAAACAGTATGACATAAGGGAAGGAGGATAGTAAAGTAAGGTTAAATAAAAGATTCTATAACTCAGCTCTAATAAGGTCTGTTTAGAAAGAAACACTCAGCACCTTATTAGCATTTTCAGCATCCAGAACAAACAGGAACAATCCAGAATTCCCCCTTTTTTTTTGGCACCATTTATTCTTGGAGCTTCTTTGTTTCAGGTCTGTCAAATAAAGATGTCACCGAACATCGCCATGGAAACAGCCGGCTGAAGATCCGCCTTTCTGCGCCGGAGTCGAGCAACAGATGGGAAACGTGAGCCAAAGCAAAGAAGCTGCCACCGTGCTCACGTTAACATGGTCTGAAAACAACGAATGCTCTAAATCGTCGTGCAGGTACAGTCGACTTCATAAGTATTGGCACCCTTCAAGAGAATGGTGCTCAAGGGAAATGATTACACGCAGTGATTTTTCCACTCAAGCGTTTGGAAACGCTACTTATCTAATTTCTTATAAGAACCTTTTATTTATTTATTTTTTTTAAAAATAGCATTTTCCCTCAAAAACATACTACAAAAGTACTGAGTATATGCAAAACGAATGCAAAGAAATAAAGATTTTCTTTGTCTCTAGAAACCAAAATAATCACAGTTTCAGAAATGCGAAGTTCTTCACGTCTCAAAATCAGTCATATTAGATGCCATCCATATTACATGCAGTTTAATGAACTAAGCCTGTCTTGAGAGCAACCCACAACTTCTGAACTTCACCAGGAATTGGCTGTTGTGGTCAGAAGGGAATATAATCTAATATTTTGCCCATGAACACTATTTGCTGTTTTCCCCTCACCAATTTAGTCCCCTGATTCAATTCCCACCCATCAGCCAGCTCCAACAGCTACCAGCTGGTGAGGGTGAAGGCTAACATGTACTTCCTCCAAGACACGTTCCAACTGCTGCTCATGCTGCGTCACAGGGCAGCGGAACACACTGGGAGGAAAACGCTATCTGCCCTCTTATGCATACATTGCTCACTTGGTTCCCAGCCACGGATTGCTGAGATATCGTTGGGATTCGAACTCACTATCTCACAACGACAGGGCAAATGCTTTTTTTAATTGTTGTTCTGATTAATAAGGAAAGAACCGCAAAAATAGAAGAGCCTCAAAGCCAATGTAAAATATGGAGTTTAAATATGGTGCATCAGTGATGCTTCTTTTGGTGCATCATGAAATCTGCTAAGTAACAATCTGTAGGACGTTATATCCGCTTCCTAGATGGAGCTTAGAACAAGATAACAACAGCAAACATACATCCAGATCAACACAGAAATGGTTGGAGCATGCAATCATTTTGGATCTGAAAAGACATGAGCAAATACAAAACCTATTGATTCCACTAATCTCTCTGAGATGACACGAAATATGAAGAATGGAATATGAATTCAGTATTATCTCTATTAGTTGGGTTTTCTCTGCGCACAAGAATGTCCTTCTTGTCTTCAAAGCTGCCAAAGTGCTAAGGACTGTAGCACAATGGTGGATTAGTTTGACACATTCCCTTCTTAATCTCCCTTGATTTCAGCCTCTGCCCCCTGCTCAGCTGTTGTACTCAGCGGTTTGGCCAAAGCAACATTATCAGAAATGAACACACTCCGCTAAAAGCCAGGTGGAAACTCTTTAGCAGAGGCCTCCTGTTCCCTACTTCAGCTTTTGCTAGGGGTCAGGTGGTGGTTGTTGAGGGGGGCACCGGCAACAAAGGGTCCATCCGGACATGGACAAGTGCGCGCAAGTAATCAGGGCCCCCTATTTACCCTGGTTTCTTTTCAGTACTCGCTATCGTTAAGTGCACTCTGATGGTTCTGGACACGTATACAATTCGGACACTCCAAACATATTCTGGAGATGGTGGGGGGGAAAAAAAAAAGATTCTTTCCGTCCACGTGACAATCACGTTCTGTTCACGTGCTGCATTTGGGAGAGAGTGGAAAAAAGCAATTATAGATTTGTTAATGAGGATCCTAGGAACAGGGAACAAAAATTGCCCGTTTCCCATCCCATGTCACGGCACGTAGCGCTGGTCCCCGTCGTCTAGGAGGTCCAGGATGAACGGTCTGGCCTTATTAGCTAAAATATGACACGGTTACTTTGATCGTGTCAGCTGATTTTTAAGCTGAGCTCAGTAGTGGAAGGCAAAAAAACCTGAGAAAGGTGCAAGAGGATTGGTGCAACTTGACCTGCTTGCTCTGCTCATTGCTCTTTTCAGATCTGGTCATGAGGCTACACAGAAGGACGTAGGAAGTCATCTGGACATGATCAGATACGGGTGTGATCACATGATAAAAGCTCGCGCACCGGTGCTCAATATCACGCTCAATTGTAACACTAATTTCACAATATGGACACATCCTGGCATGCACTTATTACATAATATTCAGCTCTTATACTTTTTGGCTTTGTCCCACTCAATTGTGATTGGTAAATGTTTTCTTTAGCCATAAAAAACCACTCCAGTGTTGGTTTAAACTCACGCTTAATGAATTATCAGGACTAACATGAAAAGAAATTGTCCTACGGTTAGGATTTCTAAAACAACCACATAAAACCCAAGGTACATGGAGTGCCATTCTGAAAAGTTGACAGTGTGGCCTTCTGAAAGCGTAAGCCCTCTCAAGGCTGATTTATTTGCCTCGAAATTGTACTGAAGAATGATTGTTCTAGTTGAGTGGTTCCACTTGGCATTTGGAACCAGTTTCACATCTTAAAACACTCTGCTCAAGTTGCAAGCATGAGGAATATCTTACAATACTTGCTCTCCTTGACCCTTTCAGAACCTCCATACACTACATCCTGTGTGTTCGGTATTCATGTATTTGTAAATAAATAGCATATGAGTCGAATGTTACAAATGCTATAAATCATATTTAAGGGACATTTTACTTACTTACTGTGATAGATTTGATATAATGGTATCATAATTTGAAATATCAAAGCTATAATTACAATTTTTTTTTTTTTGTAACCATTTCTATGAATGGCCTGAATATATTTATAACATGTCATGCATTATTATAATTACTTATGAAAATGCATTACACTTCATAGCACTGGTTATAACGCATTGTGAATTGTTATACCACAGTGCTCCTGAATTCCCGGTTCCGATTGGTCAGAAGAGCTGCTGTTATCTTCTATAACACGGCGGACCCTCGTCATAATCTACAACATCTACTAAATTTTTATTTAGGAAGGAGTCTCCAGTGTCAGTGCTAAGTTTTCCGGCATCTTCAGGAGAGCGGAGTTTACACGTTGTGTTTTCTCTGTAACATGACAAGCTTGTTAACTTCAAGAGAGAAAAAGTGAGGGACCGACTGTTTATAGCCACTATGACATAATTGAGAACAGGATTTACTTGATTCTTTGATGTTCCTCAACACAAATTGTAACCGTAAATGGATAAAAAGTGTGAAAAGTTTTAATTGTTGGCAAATTGCTGTCATATAAGACATAATTATTATTATTAATTTTATTTTTGATCATTTTATTCCTTACTTAACATAATTCATTATTATTAATAGTGTTCATAACACATTGTATCACCAGTACCAAAGAAACTAGTGCATTATGTTACAAACTCAGTGAGACCTGAACTGAATTTTTTTTAACAATTAACTTAATTTATATATACAGTACTGTGCAAAAGGCACATGCAAAGAAATGCTGTAGAACAGAGATGCCTTCAAAATAATGCAATTAAATGTTTCTACATTGAAAAAAAAAATACCGTGAAGAGCAGTAAACAGTAGTAAATGGAACAAAGTCAATATTTGATGTGACAAAAAAATAAAAATAAAAATAAAAATAGTAGTCTCCGGGACAATTAGTGCAGTTTTATAAGGAAATGAGCTGGTAAGTTTTATTGAGCATCTTGCAGAACCAGACACAGTTCTTCTGGACACTTTGACAGTACTGAATATATATATTTCATTTATGAGACAATTTTTTTCTTCAGTATGTCAGTGATAAAAAAAAAAAGGCCACTTCCATTAGAAGTATTGGCACTCTATCTATCTATCTATCTATCTATCTATCTATCTATCTATCTATCTATCTATCTATCTATCTATCTGTCTGTCTGTCTGTCTGTCTATCTATCTATCTATCTATCTATCATCTAATCAACTCTCAACTCTACAAGTATTGGCACCCTATCCATCTGTCTCTCTTAGGTGATAACTATTATAAACTTTCAAAGTTTGTCATGACAAACTTTACCTATCTATCTATCTATCTGTCTGTCTATCTATCTATCTATCTATCTATCTATCTATCTATCTATATATATATATATATATCTAGACAGATAGATAGATAGATAGATAGATAGATAGATAGATAGATAGATAGATAGATAGATAGATCTGTTATAATGTTTGAACGATCTGTTCAATGTTTTAACGAATAAAACATTTCGATGACAAATCTCTCAGGTCTGTGACTCAGTTGTAAGCCTTTAGGGGGAAAAAAAAACCCCCGTAAACACCCAGCTGTATACATGAGTCAGAGCTCTGGACTCCAGTACAGCAACACAGCAATCAACAATCTGATAAGGCACTAATGTGCTCACGTTATCAACCTCATTAACCAGTTTCCTGTTTAGAAAGACCTCCTGTAGGGTGTGTGATACGCCTCGAGAAAACGTGTGGGCACTAGCTTCTCACTCAGGCCTAACGGCTCTCTCTCTCTCTCTCTCTCTCTCTCTCTCTCTGTCTCTCTGTCTCATATTCTACTTTTCTGAAGCGTTGTGATTGTTTACATCCTTAACAGATTAGCCAGTTATAAAAATGTACCTTAAATAATGGACAGAAGTTTTATTTTCAAATTAAACTCTAAAACACTCTTTCCTTTCAGCTTCATGAAACATTTTCTTTTACTTTACATCAAGTACACGGCCTACAGGAGTGGAAAGAAAAGCCTTTCAGTGTTTCTAATTAGCCGGCAGCGAACTTGACCAGATGGCCTTTTTCATTCAGTGGTCAAAGTTTCCTAGCAAACACCTAAGCTTCTGGAGTTTGGAACGGGAGGAGGGGGCTTCAGTTATAATCCACCACCGTGTCCCAATGCCAAGGAAGTTCTCTAAATATAAACCTAAATCTAAATCTGAAACTGTTGCTCATTACTCTGAGTCTGATATACTGTATATACTGTACTACTGAAGATCAGAGTTAGCAAAGTGTTTAATGGAAAAAAGGAAGAACACAACCCCCCCCCGATGTCTAAAAGTATCTCCTAACCTGCTGATTTAAAAGACTTTTTAAAATGGGCATGCTAGAGGTAGTGCAAAAATAAAGAAGAGTCTACTAATCTCGCAATGTGAGATTGTATTATATAAGGAATCAAACAAGATGGGTTGTGTTCTTATCAACGGAAATAATCAACGACAGGGTGGTGTGATGTGGACCGTGATGAAGCTGGGTTACCGTTACCACGCCAAAGTTGATTATTTTCCCACGACAGCACATTTTTATTTCTAGAATATCACAGCAATTTGGCATCAGTACAATTTTACATATATTCATTCGCTTGTATCAGCTTATATTTGCGTTACTCGCTGTGCAATTATGCTACAGCAGCTTTAAACAGTTCTTGCCTCAGTTCTGTCTGAGCAGCCACAGTGAGTTTGTGGAGTTTTTGCGGCGTGGTATTTTAATCCGTTCGGACAGACCATGGGTGAAGACGTGTTTGGAGAAGGATCTGTCCGTACCGCACAGATCCGCTCTAATGTAAACAAAGAGCTCAGGGTAATCATGTGGTGGAAGGAAAATGGGGTGGAGTGGGCAGTTTTGGGTTTGGTCGGGTGGACGAGAGCAATTTTGTGGCCTCAGTGGGGAAAAAAAAAGAAGGCTCGCTATCTAGATAATTAAACTCTTTGCATATGAAAGCATCAATCCCAGAGGGGGCTCTGGACAAAAACGACCTCTGGCTCTTTGTCGACTCTGGGATACGTTATAGGTGTGAAAGCATTGAAAAAAGCAAGCATCCGAATGCGATCATGTGTAAACGTGTTCTTCTTCAAGCAAAGTAACGTTGTTTATAAAGCCGCACCATCGCCGGCGGATGGAACGAGACTTTTTGTTTCGGATTTGCTCTTACTATAAGACACCCTCGATCAGTATCTCCCGTCTCATGTGTGACTAACCCGAACGGCGCCATCTTTCCTTACTCTGATGACCCACCCGCTCTGTCCTGAGGATTAACTCGAGCGAGGTTCCCATGGAGCTCTGTAGAGCTGTCATAGGCCAGGCTCTTAAATCTCCAGTAAGAGCAGGAGGTTTTGTCTTCCTTTCATGAGCGCACTGTTTAACGGGCTGATTTACGCATGTTGTTCTGTTCTGGGGTTTCCAAGACAGGCGCGCTCCTTCCCAAACTTCCGTAGATTTTTCGAAAACAAGAAAGGAACTGTACGACGATAACACCTTGACTCGGGAATCTGTGTTCTTCTGGGAACCTGCGAGTTAGGGTTATATATAAAATAAAATTCAAAACTTTGCTAGTGACATTAGGGTTTAATGAGCTGAACTTTGCTTTGCATTCCTTGCAGTGGGCGCCTCTTAAATGGATCGACCAATTGGGGCGAACTTTAAGGCTTGACCCTCCGCCCCCTTTTTTTGCATTCAGCCTGTCAGAGCTGCTTTTGTGTCTGAAGTATAGCTTCTGTGTGTGTGTGTGTGTGTGTGTGTGTGTGTGTGTGTGTGTGTGTGTGTGTGTGTGTGTGTGTGTGTGTGTGTGTGTGTGTGTGTGTTTTTTCCCCTCCTATTACTGCTGCTCAGCCTCCTGAGCACCAGTACTGGAGTGTGACAAGAGCAGCTATGCAGTGTGTAAACCAGCTCTCCTGATGGTAAACCCTGGCCAGCGCACACTTCGAAAGGTTTGTTGGAGAGTTCTGCTGGTTCCGCTGATTGAGCTGAACGCAAGGAAAGCACAGAGCTCCAGATGCCATTTACTGAAGTGGACGTGAGCGATAAGAGGACACACCGAGTGACCAGAAAGTTGGCGAGCGGAAGAAACCATTTCCTTTTGTTTGCCTTCTGAAGAACCTTGATTGCTACTCGTTTCCGCCTTGTAAGGAAACGTGAGGGCTTTGCTCAAAGCGAACGTCTTCTATGGGAAAGTTCTTTGCGGTCTTTGTCTAGAACAGTATCCTGATTTTAATTACTAGAACTAAAGCGAAAACAAGAGAAAATCGAACAAAATAAAAAGGACAATGGCGAATTCAGGATTTCAGCTCCTGGGCTACTTCTTGGCTCTGGGCGGATGGATCGGGATCATCTCTACTACGGTGCTGCCCCAGTGGAAGCAGTCGTCGTACGCAGGAGACGCCATCATCATGGCGGTGGGGCTGTACGAGGGTCTGTGGATGTCCTGCGCATCCCAGAGTACAGGACAGGTGCAGTGCAAGATCTTCGACTCGCTGCTGTCCCTCGACAGTAAGTATGATGGCGCTGATGAGAACTTCCTCTCGCTCGGCCTTCAGCTTTTGTGAGTTTTCGTGTCACTTGTACTTGGTGTAATCTTGAGTCGGGGATGTAAATAGATCGGTAGAGTTATTACTCACGAGACCACTAACAAACTGAGAGTGTAATCAGTGCGAATTACAGTGCAATTCCAGACCTATTAGGATAATAAACGTTTAAAGCCACGATCAATGGTCATGAATATAATGTCGAGTAGCATTCACCGACTTGATCTAATTTAGTTTCGAAACTACGTCTTTTTTTACATTTTTACTTCGAAAAACATCTGTCACTCAGTGTTTTATTACTCACTACATTACACAGATGCGGAAGCTTTATTTATTTACTGTTTCTGCGCATCACTGTAACAGAAGCAGCTTATTGTCCTGATTTCATGAATGGTGGTTGTTTTGAGAAGAAAAGGCCAGTGTTGAGACAAACACCACAGATATGTCCAGAATGCTAAATGCTCTTCTCCACACAATACACTAGCATTGTTTCTTCATTACTCTGCTAATCTGCATATATCTTATGCTAAGATATACACTAGGCTTATATTATTATGCAATTTTATTAAAAGGCCCATAATTCTAAACCAAGCTCAGAGAATGAGATTCATTGACTCATGATTTATTTATTTTTTTTTTTCCCCCCAAAGTGATGTTGCCATCAATACTGGGTTTGCAAAATGTTCTCTTACAGGCCTGAGTGTTCTTCCTGGAATACGAAAAAAGCACAATCTGCGCCAACTAAGTGGCCAAACGACTAGGAAAGTCTTACAGCCCATTGATGCAATCTATTATTAACAATCATAACCTTTTACCCATCTGTACAAGAGTGCCAATAATTCTGGAGCTGACAGTAACCCATTTACTCCCTCTTTTGTATAAGAGGCAGTGCGCTCTGGGCTTAGGTCCTGGCTTTGCAGTTGGGGACAGAGGAAACCACACGCCCAAGCTGTTTAAAGATGCTTGGATATCATCGGAGGTTAATTTTTAAGGTTAATCTTTTTTTCTTGGAGTTCCATAACTATAACAGACACCGGATCAACCAAATATTATAATAAATTTAGGAAAGTTGCACAGCACATTGGCGTAATCCATCATTTGCGCCATCAATTTTACTTCTAGAAACTATACTAGACAACAGTTAGCACAATAAACCCAAAATTATAATAAAGTTAAGAACAGTACATGTCCCATTTCCATGCTCTGCATCAATAGGAGCTCAGTGTACAATGTGAACCCCAGAATACTGTACAACTCATGTTGGAACCCACAAAGGGTGATGGGACCGTCTGATTCCACTGCCCCCTCCCTCGTTAGCGCCATTGTTGCTCTAGTCTTAGGTCATCTGGATGGATAGTAACTGCAATGTTCTGGCTTATGTATATACAGACAGCCTTGGCCTCCTACAGCGCTGCATTGTTTGCCTTCTTGCTTGGGATTCTGGCATCCTTTCTTGAATAATTGTTATTATGCATGGAGTCATCTGACCACCGGACAACCGGCACTGTATGGGACTAGAAACACACACACACACACACACACACACACACACACACACACACACACACACACACACACACACACACACACACACAGCCATGCCAAGCAGCTTTATAAAGAAACACTAAATGAAACCCTGGAATGTGAATAGAATATTTGGATATAATTTTCTAAATTGTCCTATATTTATTTATTTATTTATTTATTAAGACCAACAACCAAAAACTCAGCATTTCAAAGTCTTTCAAAGTCTACCATCTTGAAAAATGAAGAGTATATTAATCTGAAATCTCTTTAATGTTTTATTTAGAATAGGCCCAGTGACCTGCGGGGTCCAAGCACCTGAGTCTTAATTGTCTATATTCTTGGTCTTAGTGTCTATATTTTTACTTTAAAATGGTAAAACTCATATCATATACATATCAATTTCTACACTTGTTAATGTAATTCCTCGTTTCTTTAACAGAAGTATCACAAGTCTAAATTTCACCTGAGTCAGGAGAGCAGCTGTGCCGGAAAACAGTTCCTCAATCCTGCATTAGATTGTGGTTTGTCAGAATTTTACAGAATAATACTTTGGTGTTTGCTAACAGATAAACAACTAAACAGGAAGTGGGTTCTAAACAGGACGAGTTCGGCGGAATGTCTGTACCTACATTTGGCTTCTCAATGTTATGTTATATTAGAACGTTTAGTAATTATTCGACAGGCTATTACAATGCTTTGACTCAAATTTAGACAAATAGAAATAATATTCTTCTGTAATAACGGTTTGCTTTACGATGTTATTAGAGAACGTTTCCGGTTAGACAAATAAGAAATAACATTAAGAAAATGTTAGCGTCACCTAAAAATTAACGGTCTGCTAGCTTATAATTGGATCATTCTTAGCTGGCGTAATGACATTTGAAACACCGATCAGCTGTAAATTAATAAGCGAGTTCACGTCCCTGCCGATTTGCATTTAGGCAACAGAATGCCATACGGCAACAAAATGCCATAAAAGCTCACAAAGAGCTGAAAACTAGAAAAAATTATGTCTTAAATTAGATCAATTACTTTTGTCCTAATTGAATGGCTAGACTAATTTGTATTAGTTTTATGGATAAGTTCCGGATTGATTTCTTTCAAATGTCCATTAACCTGGTGTGTTGTTGAAATGAATAATCTGTATATAAAATCACAGTGACTCTTCAACGATTTGCAGCCGATCAGTTTGTAAATTCATGTAAATTTATGAAAATGTACACGAACTACAAATGTTTTTTTCCCCCAGCTAACTGAATTTTCACTATGACATCACTTGTGTAAATGCTCCTGCGAATGATTCGCGAATAAATTTGTTTGTATCCAGCTTGATAAATGAGGTCTCACTGGTAAAACACGAAAAGGTCTTTTCTTCCAGACCTCATCTAAGCATTTAATAATACATGAAGTCATTTCAATAACTCAGAATTCCAAAGACGGAGTTGTGTGCATTTGACGTATCGAATGCACGCAACTCCGTCTTTGGAATTCTGATCCAGTATAAACACGTCTGGCATAAATAAATAAATAAATAAATAAATAAAGAAAAAAGGTCTTATTTTCCAAGAAAAATGCATAGCCGTATGCATCAGATATGACGTACAAAAGTGGCCCACGAGCCGGTCGAACAATAGACAAAGCCTAAAACACAAACGCAGCTTCTTGAAGTATGTACTCTGACAAAGTGCACACTTGCTGGCCTTTTCTTTGTTTGTGCCAGGCACTGCCAAGCTTGGCACCGGGCACGGGATGGTGGGAGGCAACCTCCGCCCCTGTGTTCGGCTCGACTCTAACTGCTTCCATTCAAACGGGAGCTCGAGGGATCAAAGCAACACCCTGCTGGGTCAAAGCACCCTGCTTCCACACAAATCACCACGAGGGATGAAAGCAGGCGAAATAAAAATCACTTGCCGAAATCAGGCTTCAAAGTGAGTCGGATCGTCTGTGTGTAAATCTGTGTGAGTTCAAAAAAAAAAAAAAAAAAGAAAAAGAAGTTACATGCCGGCTCTTTCTCTCTCTTTCTCTTTGAAACGTGTTTTATTGCTTCATTTCATGTCTTTATCTCTTTCAACGTGCCACCGTTTTACTGAGGTCGGCGAGGAAAGCTCGAGTTCCTTCTAGACTCCTAAGGCATTAAGAAGCCACTGTTTTAAGATGGACTCGCATGTTGGACTAAGCATGAGTCTTATACACAAGGAGCAACAGATGAGTGAACAATTCTCCTTTGTGGAAAACACCACGCTAATCCCGGCAGCGTGAAACATGTAACGAAGGCCCTCCTACGGCGTTCTGTATGCGCTGGAAAGCCGTGTGGGCTTCGTGTGGAATTTCAGAGAAGCATCCAGTCAGACACAACACGAGCATGAAGCATAACAACCTTGAGAGGTGTCCGCTGGTGAAAGCTGGATTTATGCTGACTTAAACTGGAAAAATGACCGTGTATATTTTATATTACAGAAAAAAAAAAAATCCTTTTATACGGACAAAGAATTTACTTGCTAAAAATTTACACCTAGAGAGCAAATGCGCACCTGAATATACATTTTTCTTTAAAAAAAACCCCACTCCATACAGCAGCTCCTTTTCACTCACAGTTGTACTAATGTTAATATACATAGCACAATGGATTCGTAACCTGTTTACGGGAGCATTTACACAGGAAATGTTCATATTCGTGAAAATCCGGTTATTTGGACAAACGTTTGTATCCTGCGTTTGTTCCGTAGTCTGTGAACATTTGCGTAATATCGATTAGCTTCGAACCGTATAACTGGCGATTTTATACACCCTTCAAGTTTAAACCACTTATTTATTTCAGTTAGACAGTCCCTCCCGGATTTGGTGATTTTGCGATCTCAGAAATTGAACACAAAACCAAGCAGTATTCGGAGGAGCTTGCAATTTTTCAAAATTACCGCAGATTTTCCGCAGATTTTATGCCGAGACGCGTCACGCGACGTCATCACAACCCGCATCCAGCCAGAGCCCTCTTCGATTCGCGTGCGCCGGACATGAGTTCAGCTGAAAGGTCTAGCAGACATCGTCGCGAAATGCCGTGCAAAACAATTTCGTGCGACTACTATTCAGGTTTTCCACAAAAAAAAAACGCACAAAAAAAGTCCACAAATTTCATTGCGAATTTTTTGTAAAAAGCCACAGCAAAATCAAACATTTTTGGCCACAACGATCACAAAAAAAACCTGTACGGACTGATCAGACACACCGATTTTCAGTGAATACAAGTAAGACTAGCCATTTCATTAGGACAAAAGTAATGGCGCCCTGTAGTAGAAGGAAGCGTTTTTGTGTGTCTGTGGTAGCCGACGCACTGCAGTGGCTGAGCTGCATTAATGCAAGATTTAGCACATACCATGTTTAGGAGGTGCTCTTTCATCACTTGGTCGCCGTTTTCTCGCTTTCTGTCATGCCTTTTATGGAGTCGTGTAGGTCGGACAAAATGTGAATCAGCTCTGCCTTGAGTGCACATAGTAATTTACGTGTGATTTTTTGGACTATGAAGACATTTACACACATGTTTACTAAACATGTATACATATATAACAAAGTTTGGTATATACAGTAGCTAGTGTTTAAGTGAGGTGTTGAGCCACTAATTCGTGCCCTGTGAATGGGGGTGGAGTCATCCTGGAAGAGACCACACCCATCACAATAAAATCATAGGATTCGATTGGAAAAAATAAATGCCCCCAAGGGTATAACAGAGCCAACAGAGCCACTGGGTTTTCCTTTACTTTGTCACCTGTTTGTATAAAAAAAAAGATTTTTTTGTTTTCATGTCACATAGATCAGGAGTAAGAAGCTTTCTTAATATCATCTTCAGGAACTGGAGCAATGCTCAAAAGTAATATTACGTAAATGAAACCAACATTTTAAAATCTTTAACATTTCTAACACAGATTTCTCATCTGATCCTTTGGTTTGTACTTCTCACTTTTTATATAAATTTAAATTATGACTCCGTAGAGCTACAACTAGCTGTTTAAGCCCCGCCCCCTCGTATACATGTTTCCCTGTCCCTCAGGGCATTACAACAGTGATATGTATTCATAGTAGTATATTTTCTTTACATGTGTTCATCCTTGTCCTTAAACACAGCATCCATTTTCACTCTTTCTGTGCTTGTTATGAACATTTGTGACTCTTCAGCAAATCTCCTACTCATTAAATTAAATGAGTTTTCATTCTTTTCATGCTCTTTCCAGTCCACATCCAGACGTGCCGAGCTCTGATGGTCATATCTGTGCTGATGGGCTTCATTGGCATTATAGTGAGTGTGGTGGGCATGAAGTGCACCAGGGTGGGTGACAACAACCCCGCCACCAAGGGCAAGATCGCTATGGCGGGAGGAGGCCTCTTCCTACTCGCAGGTACACGCCCACACACGTGCACACAGAGCCTTATAAAGAAAAGAGTTACATTAATAATAATACATTTCCAACTTCACAACTTCACGATCATGACTCTCTGACACAAAAAGTTATACGTAGTGCTGCATAACGGTGTTATAAACGCACCACTATACAAATAACGCCACTTTAGTTTAAGAGCATTAAAATCATTCATATGGCTGACATATGGGCTTCATAACTAAGTGAACTTATATCGGAATGACTGGAATCTCCTTCCGTTTTCATGTAAAGACAAAGCAATATACTTTATAATCATCTCACGGGTTTTGACATAAGCCTTGCATGAAGCTTTAGAAAAAATAAATAAATAAATAAAAAGATTAATGCAGTGCTTACAAATGTGTTATGAAGGTCCACTGTAGGTACGAAGTGTCACTGAAAAACTGAAGTATGCAATAATTCCTTTATACGTGGTTCTATTTTTATTTCTTATTGCGCAAGATACTGTAGCTCCCGAGGAATAACACGAATAACACTAATAAAGATCCTACAGCTCTCGAAAGTGGAATTAAATTTCCCCAGTGCGAATCAGGAAAGCGGTCGCGGTAGTAAACAAAGTTCTAGATTTTATCGTTTCTGCGTTAACTTCTTGTTTGTCGGGATTTGGGCCCATATGTTTACGTCCTTGGATGACAGATAAGAAAGTAAACAGGAAGATGGGAGTTCAGGGGAATTTCTGAACATTCATAGCAAATACTCTCTGATTTCTATCTTTCTTTTAGGTTTGTGTACGCTGGTGTCTGTATCCTGGTACGCGACACAAGTCTCCGTTCACTTTTTCGATCCAAACACACCTCTGAATGCCAGGTAAGAAACTAATATTCATTTATTTTCTATAATTTTGCCTCCACAATTTATATCTGGGCACAAATAAGCAGGGGGTGCTGTTTTAGGAAAAAGAATCACAAACAAGAAGCAGTTAGTATGAATGAGTTAGTATTACCACCCCAAAACTGATTATTTTTCCTTAACAGCACATCCCCAAGTGTTTTATTCCTTTTATACCACGGCATAGTGATTACAATTCTCACCATCCTCTCTTTTTTCCTCTCTTGAACTTAATAAGGCAGACAAACAAACAAACAAACAAACAAACAAACAAAAGCAGAGAAACCACAACGTGAAAGCTCCTCTTGTCCTGACAGCTTAAAGTTACAGCTTCACCTCTGACACTGGAGACTCCTTCCATAAATGTTACATGTAAACTTCGCCATGTCAACGATAACACCCGTTGTTGTTGTTTTTTTTTTAAATCTGTTTATGTCGAGCATCCGCTGAACAAGTCCCTGTGAACGGGCTGCTAATATAGAAACAAAAACGTATTATATATGAACGAGCACATTAATATAAACCTGTGATTAATCAACGCCTTCTGACCAATCAGAATTCAGAATTCAACAGTGCAGGTTATTAACATGTTACAGGCTAGACCATTTCAAAACAGATCCTTAATTAAACACCTTAAATTTCTATCTTAAAGCATATCGTTCACTCATATGGAAACATTTTGAGTTACAAGTGTAAGACGTCTCCTGTCAGTTTAAGTTGAAACGTTTTCCGTGATTTAAACAAATCCGAAATGTCAATGTTACAAAGTACGTAGCTTCAGCTAAGCACGTGAGTACATTACAGCTTAGTACAATTTTCCTTTAAATGTTACGAATATTAACCGAAACCCCTCTTGCTTTGTTTCAGGTATGAATTTGGCTCCGCCCTGTTTATCGGATGGGCGGCGGCCTGCTTGACGATCCTGGGCGGCTCCTTCCTCTGCTGCTCCTGCGCTGACGAGGCCCGAGGAGGGCAGCAGTACTACCGGCAATCACAAACCTCTACTGCCAGGGAGTACGTCTAAATAAAACACAAGTACTACCACATTAAAGCGTGAAAAAAAAAAAAAAAAAAAGTGTAAAAATGTAAAGCACGGCGGGCGAAAGAGACAGAGCTCCTCCCCTTTGCCATGATTACACCTCTGTATCTGGAATAGTTTATTCCTCTTAGATTACGCTTTTGATGCACACGGCCTGCTTTCACACTATACACATACAGTGTACATAAGCTGCTATAGCACTTTTTTTTTTCTCCCATATAAAACAGTTTATAGTCAATTTTTGGGGTTCGCCAAAAGAAGGTAGAGATCGATTATGGCTCAGATTCCTTGGAAAAACTTTCCGAAAAGTGGCACTCACTTTTGGAGAAAACATATAAAGAAACTCAAAAAGTGAAAAAAATTCGAAACAATCTGGAGTTTTGTAAAGCGAATCCCAAATTTTCCTTTTCAAATTCTCCATATTTGCACTTATTTTATTTTATTTTATTATTATTTTTTTTCCCTCCTCACGTAGAACAGCGGTGTAATCTGGGATCAGGGTTTATTTGCTGTAAAAGATGAGTCAGAACTTGTGATTTGCAAATCAAGTAAAAAATAGAGAGAACTCCGGGTCTATAAGGAGAAGGATAGAGTTTATAGTGTTTTTTCTTTCTTGCCTGGCCTTGGGCCGCACGGTTGGAGCTCTGTTTGCCAGCTCGGCATTTCCCCAAACCATCACGACTAAACTCGAAGAGACCAGACGTTAAAAGCATTTCACTGTCTACTTATGAAGACGTTAGAGGATGTTATAACACTTTCAAAGAATTAAGGCCATACTGTATAATGACCTAAGAGTACATTCAAAACATTTATAATGCATTGGTACGGCAATATACACACTGTTATAATGTATTAAAAAACACAGTAACACTTTCTATGAGGGCCATATGTATAGTGACTGAGGATAACATTCATAACATGTTATAATGCACTTGTAAAGCATTACACACAGCAATATAATCATTTATAAACATGCATTACAGTTCGTTATGTTCGTTATGCATTCTCTACAATGCACCTATAAACTTATAAGAATGCATAATATGTAAGGCCCATTGCACATTATATCATTGTTATATTTTCTCATAATGCTTAATGCCCTATGCATGTTATGAATGTCTTCATAGTTCATTATACATGCAGTACAGCCTTCATAGAAAGTGATACTGATGTTATTTACGGCTATTTATGCACCTTTATAGAAACGAAAACCCTACTTACGGGCTATTTTGTTAACACTTCCTATAAGTATTCATAATGCATTATTAGTACTTACTCTATATAACATATTATATTGATTACATAATACTTATGCAATGCAATGCATGACATAAGGCTGTATAAGCACTCATAAGCAGCTATAATTGAATGCACGTTAAGTCAGGTTCATTAGCCTGTCACTACCTGGCGTAATACTCTATAATGTAGTATATACTGGAGATTAAGTACATTTAGAGAAAACAAAGGTGTTATAATGCATGTTAACTTTCATTAGCTTGTTTTATAGTGCATTACATCATTAGTACACAGATATTATAATGCGTTACGCGAACCGATATTATTAGGTTGTATGTTCATGGTTATGCGTATTACTATAGCTACTTACGAACATTCATACAGACTCATGACAGGCATTGCGTATGCACTACAATACAATTTAAATGCATTTATAATGAATCCTGTATTCATAGGAAGGGTTACCACTATTTCCAATCCATTGTGTTTTTTGAAATGAATGGAAAATCCTTCAAACTAATTGAAGACGTGGTAGAAAGTGGAATGCTGAACTCTTGTCTCCAGAAAAAAATTAACAAAATTCACTTCAGTATTTATACTAATAAACCGAAAGTCATATTTAGGAGCGCCAAGTGAGATTTATGACATTTAAAAAAAAAATAAAAAATTCGGACATGACTTTACCACGCTCATTCATGAAAAAAAAAAAATTGCATCCCCTGTTGTTTCCGGGCCAGTAAGGGACAGTTTACATTAAAAAAAAAAAATAATAATACAATTTAATTGACAACAATGCAGGTGACTCCTGCAGACTTACACATTAGAAAAAATGTACATATAGAAGAATATTAAACTGTAATAAAGTCATAGTTTTGCTGAGACCGACTCAGAGCGGTTTTCAGGATATTTACAGAAAATAATAGTGTGACATCATCTGCACATTTATTCATTCTAAATCACTGCACTTTTTTTTTTTTTTCTTTTGTTTGACCAAAAGTTTGTGGACACCTGACCATCACACCCATATGTTCCTTGTTGAACATCCAATTCCAGATTTATTTCCCCTTTTTCACTGTTACAATAACCTCCACTCTTCTGGGAAGACTTTCCACTAGAGTTTGGGGCGTGGCTGTTTGGATTTGTGTCCATTCAGCTACAAGAACGTTAGTGAGGTTGAGGTCAGGTCAGCTGATGTTGGGTGATTAAGTGAACTCCAGTTCCAGTTCCTCCCAGAGGTGTTCAGTGGGGTTTGAGGTCGGGGCTCTGTGCAGGATGCTCGAGTTCTTCCACTCCAAACTTAACGCACCATGTCTTCATGGAGCTCGCTTTGTGCACGGGGGGCACCGTCATGCTGGAACAACTGTGTGCTTCTGACTTTTGAGGAAGAACCACATATGGGTGTGATGGTCAGGTGTGCACAAACCTTTGGCCGTGTAGTGTGTACGTTGTGTTTTTCATTTTGTCCATAGGGGATGCAAACTTTTGCACTCGACTGTATAGAGAAACATTTCCCAAAGCTTCTCCATTCTCTTTATACAGTACAAGAAGACTTATTTATCACATACTCAACACTATCCTGAATTTATCGAAATTTGCATTCTGTAGATCCATAAGAAATATAAACCCCTCAGGGAATGGACGTGATGTCAGAGTGACACACTAAGCAATGCTTTAATATCGTAACCTAACTAACTAACTGACCTTTCCATGTCGGCTACAGAACCTCAGCATGTGTGGTAACACATTAACCCGAGTTTAAGAGCCGGTTGAATCGTAATCTAAAGCTGTTCTTCTCTGGCT
Source organism: Cranoglanis bouderius (assembly GCA_023630585.1). Lineage (NCBI taxonomy): Eukaryota > Metazoa > Chordata > Actinopteri > Siluriformes > Cranoglanididae > Cranoglanis > Cranoglanis bouderius. The sequence goes on from CM042572.1 coordinate 2,688,295, forward strand.
GTCTTCTTGTCTTCCATAATCCAGGGCTGAGTTATTGAGTGAGACTAGTTTCCCTGACTGACCAAACCTCCCCGCCTTTACTCGAGGACTCCGCTCCCTGTTTCTGTCCCTACTCTACTCCTACCTAGATTTCAAATATCGGATCTTTGTCTCTCCGCTATACGCCGTGTCACGTCTTCGTTCTTTAAGTCAGAACCTGATGAAGAAAAAAATGTGGGTCGAAGCCACACTTTTTTTGTGGGTTTGCATGTTTGTGTGTGTGTGAGTGTGTGTGTGTGTGTGTGTGTGTGTGTTTTATCCTACGTCCCTAAACATTCGCTATAAATGTGTACGCGTTATTCTCTCTAACACACGCAACAAGTATGAATTTTTAGTTTTAACTTTTTTTTTTTTTTTTTTTTTGCAAACTTAAACGTGTCTTTTTCTTTTAAATTGCAGAGCAAATGTTAAAAGTTCTCCACCAGACAAAGGGGAGCAGTTCTTGTAGTTTGGGAGAGGGCAACTCCGTTGGTCTCACGCTGGGTTAGATTTTGGCAACTGACAAGACACTCTCTTGGTAATAAATAAGTACAGTTTAAAAAAAGTTACGATTAAAGATTTAAAAAAAAAAAAAAAAAAAAAATGTGTCGATGTTAACAACAACAGCAACAAGAAACAGAAATGACGTCCTACTGTTATGAACCATCTGTACTGTTTGCCATCTTGTACATGCTTCTGAATGCATTCTTAAATATAAAAAATAAAATACAAATAAAAAAATATGACATGATATTGTACTGTACAGGCCTAGTATTGCTTTATATGCCACTGGAAAAAAAAAAAAAAAAAGTCAACATGGAGTGAGCCAAACGTAGAGATTGTGAAACTAAAAAGAAAGAAAAAAGTGTTGTTGTTTTTTTGTTTTTGTTTTTTTTTGTTGTTGTAATATTAGACCTCAGTTGTATCTTCCATGAGACTTGATTCAGGGTACGTTAACGATGCATTTGATCAGTTATGCAAGATATTCACTGTCGTTGTGTAACATAACACGGTTTAAACTCGTAACCAAGCTTTCACTTACATTTGACTTTTTTTTTTCCCTAATCTGAACAATACACAAATGACTTTCCTGTTCATTCATGGAATATCCTTCATTTCAGAGGCCTAGTCCTCACCGTAATGGCGTTTTTATTGTGTTATTGTAAAGAAACGCTGTGCGGCATCTTTGATATTCGCAGTTTCGGTAAAATAAGACCCGCACACACACACAGAACAGACGCTTTGTCCCGTTGCGTTAGATTGATTTGTTTTTTTGTTTGATTTTTTTGCTTTGCTCTCTCTTTTTAAACACTTAGTGCACAAATGATTTGTGGAGATGATTTTCAGATTCCCGACTCGCTCGGGAGTTCAGTTCAGCTCACACTGAGAGGCACTCACCTGCTTTCTTTACAGGCCGTTCGCATGAAGGCTGTTTGTTCGCTTGTAATCACAGACCCTTTTGTTCTGGATGTTTTCCATCCAACGTGTCTCCTAATATCGACATATGTATCATCGCAAATAAAGTGTCTTCTGTTTTTTTTTTTTGTTTGTTTTTTTGTTGTTTTTTTTTTTCCATTTTGAAATGAAATAAAAAACATACAAAGTGAATGGAACTGTAGTGTTTTTATTTGGTATCTAGGATATATACAGTGCCCTCTGCTAATATCGGCACCCTTGGTAAATATGAGCAAAGAAGGCTGTGAAAAATGGTCTTTATTGTTTAACCTTCTGATCTTTTGTTAAAAAAATTCACAAAAATTCTCTGCTCTCGTGGATATCAAACAATTGCAAACACAACACAGGTTTATCAAAAAAAAATAAAATAAAATAAAAAAATTGTTAAATATACTGTCGGTGTGCCACAATAATTGGCACCCTTTTACTCAGTACTTTGTGCTACCTCCCTTTGCCAAGATAACAGCTCTGAGTCTTCTCCTATAATGCCTGATGAGGTTGGAGAATACATGGCAAGGGATCTGAGACCATTCCTCCATACAGAATCTCTCCAGATCCTTCAAATTTTGAGGTCCACGCTGGTGGACTCTCCTCTTCAGTTCACCCCACAGGTTTTCTATGGGTATCAAGTCAGGGGACTGGGATGGCCAGGGCAGGACCTTGATTTTGTGGTCAGTAAACCATTTTTGTGTTGATTTAGATGTATGTTTTGGATCATTGTCCTGCTGGAAGATCCAACCACGGCCCATTTGAAGCTTTCTGGCAGAGGCAGTCAGGTTTTCATTTAATATCTGTTGATATTTGATAGAGTCCATGATGCCATGTATCCTAACAAAATGTCCAGGTCCTCTGGCAGAAAAACAGCCCCAAAACATTAAAGAGCCACCACCATATTTAACCGTGGGCATGAGGTACTTTTCCATATGGCTACCTCTCTGTGTGCTCCAAAACCACCTCTGGTGTTTATTGCCAAAAAGCTCTACTTTGGTTTCATCTGACCATAGAACCCGATCCCATTTGAAGTTCCAGTAGTGTCTGGCAAACTGAAGACGCTCGAGTTTGTTTTTGGATGAGAGTAGAGGCTTTTTTCTTGAAACCCTTCCAAACATCTTGTGGTGATGTAGGTGACTTCAGATTGTAGTTTTGGAGACTTTCTGACCCCAAGACCCAACTAACTTCTGCAATTCTCCAGCTGTGATCCTTGGAGATTTTTTGGCCACTCGAACCATCCTCTTCACAGTGCGTTGAGACAATACAGACACACGTCAAATTTCAGGTTGATTCATAACATTTCCAGTTGACTGGAACTTCTTAATTATTGCCCTGATGGTGGAAATGGGCATTTTGCTTGTGCTATTTTCTTATAGCCACTTCCCATTTTGTGAAGCTCAACAACCTTTTGCCGCACATCAAAGCTATATTCCTTGGTCTTACCCATTGTTATGAATGACTAAGGGAATTTGGCCTGTGTGTTACCTCATATTTATACCCCTGTGAAACAGGAAGTCACGGTTGAACAATTTCCTGTTCCTAGTCACCCAGGTGTACTCAAAAAATGTAAAATATAAATGGGAATATACTTCAACTATATATTTTTCTTATATGAATTCATAGGGGTGCCAATAATTGTTGCAAACATATATTTAACAGATTTTTTTTTTGTTCTGGATAAACCTGTGTTGTTTTTGTGATTGTTTGATATCCGTGAGAGCAGAGTATTTTTGTGAATGTTTTGAACAAAAGATCAAAAGATTAAACAATAAAGACAATTTTTTTCACAGCCTTCTTTGCTCATATTTACCAAGGGTGCCAATATTAGTGGAGGGCACTGTACATATATATATATATATATATATATCAAGCATAACATTTAGAGCAAAATGGCACCCCAGATGTTTTTAGTACAAAGAATAAAGCAACAAATAAATACAATAATCTAATTTTAGTCATATAGACACATTGTAAGCTTTTTAAACCTGCAGCTTACAAAAGTTTTTAAGTTTTAAAATAAAATATGTTATATATTTAAATGTCTTTAATAATGTTTTCAATCTATTTTTTTTAAATAATATAATATTTCACATAATAATAATAACAACACCTATTATTCTTTCATATTAAGCAAATATATACTATTATATATGATATCATGATCAGAACCACATGTGCACTATTATTATTATTATTATTATTATTATTATTATTATTATTATTATTATTATTATTATTGACTTGCACTCAGGGATTCTGAACTTGCTAAAGATCTTTGATTTAACACTTGATCTTTATTCTGCGTCAGTCTTTACACCTGAATCGTTTCCTCTGTTCATTTTTATCGTCCCTTAATGTTTCCTCATGAGCGCTGCGATCGTGTGAACCCCATGATGCCCTTCAGGAATTACAGGAAAAACTAAACTGACATCTCTTCCTGCGTGGACTTGGCGAGAAATCAAAGTCATTAATCGGATTGTTCGGGGTGAGCTGGTAGTTAACGCTGGAGGCTTTCTCGAGAGAAAAACAGGATACGGGGTGTTTAATGCAGGAGTCAGCAATAACTCACTGGTTATGTTTTTGTGTTAGTGACCGAAAGGCTGGACTTTTAAATCCCAGAAGTGCCACAAAGCCAGTATTGGGCCCTTGGCTTGCATTTGATAAAAGGCCAAATATAAAAGTAACAATGCTTTCTTTACTGAGTTCTTTACTTCTTTACAGCCCTCGGGTTAGGTGAGGTACAACATGCTGAAATGAAAAACCTTTCCTTAAAGCAATAAAAAAAGAAAAGCAAGAAAGCATGAAAGGATGAAAAAAAAAAAAGTTTATTTTATTAATTATCTTACTACAGTCATATCATTCCTCTTTATCTTATCTGACACTACCAGGTACTAATCTCAGCCTGAAAGTCAATATTTACGCTGAATATCCCAATCATGAGTCACGGGTTAATTTAGAGGAGTGCAGTAACATCGGTTTATAGTGCTGTCGATCATCACTGACACATTTTCCCTTTAAACAGCAGTCAAAAATTATTTTCCATAAAATTAAAATGTAATTTTAGCTGGGTAAATATCAACAGAACAGATCAAACCTGAGGTAAAATTATGAATACTCTCAAATCGCCAAGATCAAGACCAATAAATAACATGTGCATGCTAATGATACATAACGTGTGCTCATAATAAATGTACAATAAAACAAACAAACAAACAAACAAAAAAACACTTTGTGTCATGATATTATAGGAAATTAATCAACAATGAGGTAGTGTGATGAAGCAGAGGTACTGTAACCACACAGATGATGATTATTTTCCTGTAACAGCTACAGCAATTTGCCACTGATCGCTATTTAAAAAAAAAATTATTATACTTTTTTATACTGTCATACTTTTTATCCATTTACAGTTACATTTAAAGTTGTGGAACATCCATGAAAAACAAATTAATTTCCCGTGATCACTTTAGTTATAACAGATATACAGTAAACTGTCATTTAAAGCGTTGACACTGGAGACTCCTTCCATAAATGTGAAATAAACTTCACACATTTTAAAACCCAGCTTTAAGTCCCGGTGTGAAATTGTTACTATAGAAACGATAAGGTATTAGAACAAGCGCATTCATATAAAAGTCTGATTTGGAGCTGCACTACAGTCAGAGCTACCGTTATAGAAAATTAGTCAACACCTTCTGACCAATCAGAACTGCGTAAATACATTATATCACTATTATATCTTCTAATAATGTACTATTCCGTGTATTGAATACAATTGTAACAAGGTTTTGAACATAAACAGTCATTTGTTGGGGTCTTGATCTTAGTAAATATTCAAGAGGTGCACCCTGGTGGTGAAAAAACAACACTTTCTGTGAACGCCACACAGCATTTACTGTATAATGACGTATGAATACGTTCATAACATGTTATAATGCATGCATACAGTTGGTAACATGGTTTATAATGCATATGCATTTATAAATTGTTCAAGTAGTGCTTATAACACATTATACCGCTATTATATCTTCTAATAACGCACTATTCAAAGTAGGGCTTGGTGATAGAAGGTGTTATGCTTAGGCAGCTCTTAACGATCCATAATGCATAATAAAGGTCCATAATATGCAATTTCATAAATGATTATAACAGTGTGTATAATGCCAAATATGGCCGATGTGAACTTCACAGAAAGTGTTACCATGACATTTTCTCCGTCACTGTACATTTTTGTGCGTTTTCGTTAATAATTACCGCAGCAATTTGCAAATTTAGAATATACAGTGCCTTGTGAACGCATTATAACAGGTTATAGATATGGCCTTCGTAGAAAATAGCTCAATGTACTCCAGAATGATTATTCACTTATTTAATTGTACCTCAGCAGCTGAATATACCGTGTACGTGTCTGTATTTCACTTGTCCACGAGGAGGCAGCACTTCCCCACTTATTTCATCGCAGCAATTCGTGACCTGCTGTGTGAGTAAATAAAACAAATCAAATGGATCATCTCCATGCCGAGGAAATGACAGTACCTATATTCAGACCTGACCGAGAGAAAAGGGATTTATGCCTCCTGTGGAACTGTCTCACTTTTCATTCCACTGCTGGAAGTTTATAATCGCTACGACATAAGGAATACACACACACACGTACACACATACGTATACGCACACACACGTACACACACACACACACACACACACACAAACACACACACACACACACACACACACACACACACACAAACACACAAATACAGCAGCTGCTTAGCTTGATAAATGAGAGAGATTTAACTATAATTAGGCATTTCGGATTTCCGCTCTATCCTCGTGAAGATGATGAACAAACGCACCCTGTCGATGCTTCGTAACCGCTCAAACAGCCGTGATCGGTGCTGGTACAAAAATAGACGAAGGACAAACCTAAATAAGACATTTTCAATAGATTGAAACAGAAACAGCACATAAGGACACAGACGCTTCTAGCATCTGCTGCATGATGCAGAGCCGTTTTCATCGGCTCCAAAGGAAATGCACGTCTCAGTAAATTAGAATCTGTATAAACGCAGGAACACTTTACTTAAAGTGGGTGTTCGTAGGTCTATGTTTCTCCTACATAAGCCTTTCATAAAACCTGGAACTATCTGATCAAAAAAGAAACCAAAATACTTAACACCTTACTTAACAGTGTCATTCATAGAGCTACATCACACCTACATAGGCCTTTCATGACAACTGATATAAGACTTTATAACCAGGTTGGTGTGGGCCTCTATATGTCAGGATTTGTATAAAATGGCAACGTTTTACTTATAACGGGTGTTCATAGGGCTACATTACACCTCCGTAAGCCTTCCATGACAGCTGATGTAAAACTATGTAACCGAGCTGATGTAGAAAATGCATGCGTCAATATGTTAGAATCTGTATAATAGTGGTAACACTTTACTTAACATTGGTGGTCATAGAGCTACATTACACCTTCATAAGCTTTTCATGACAACCAAGTTAATGTAGAAAATTCATGCCACAATATGTCAGGATTTGTACAAAAGCGTTAACGTTTAACTTGAAGTGAGTGTTCATAGTGCTACATTACACCCACGTAGGCTCTCCATAAAAACCGACACAAAACCATATTTATTATTTTTTTAAAATTTAACTTGGGAGTTCATAGTGCTACATTAGATCTACATAAGTCCTTCATGACAATTGGCATACTGTCGGAAATGCATGCCTTGATAAATCAGGATCCATATACAAGCAGTAGCACCTTGCTTAACACTGGTGTTCATAGAGCTGCATTACACCGACATAAGCCCTTCGTGACAACTCACGTAAACCTACAGTATAACAACCGATTTGATTGTTGTTAACATAAAGTTGTTGTTATGACGCTTTCCAGGTTGTTGGAACGTTATGACAGCTTCATGGCTCATTGTAATTCTGGTATTTCAGAGTCACGCAATGGCGACGAAGCGCTTGATAAATGATCTTAATTAGAAAAGTGAACAAAGGCGACATAAGGGTGACATAAAGACCTTCTCAAGCGCATGAATATCATTAAAAGTGAATGAAAGAACAACTGACATGTCTGGATGTTCACCCCAAAGACCTCATTACTGGAAAAACCTAAAAGTAAAGCACTTCTGTATTATTTTTTAAAATTAACTTTTTATTCACTGCAACAGTAAAATAAGGATAAATTCAGGCACTTTGTTACTGTTTGGGACCGTTTTTTAATCCTGCACCCTCCTGAAGGAATTCTCACTAATCCCGCCCTCTCCGGCAGTTGTTACAGTTTGCAACAGTAATATTTTGTGATGAACTTATTTGGTTAAAATTATAAGCAAATTATTCACACCTCTAACCTGGATAATCCAAATAAAATATGTGAAAAAGGTCCAATGTGGACCATCTAAATGATAAACATTTGGCATTGTGGTTTCAAATCTGGTTGATGAGAGATCTGATGGGTTGTTGATGGATTTTTGATGGTCTGAAGATTTAAATAAGGTGTTTATGGAACATTAGTATATGTACAGTACTGTGCAAAAGTTTTAGGCACATGCAAAGAAATGCTGTAGAGCAAAGATGCCTTCAAAATAATGAAATTAAATGTTTCTACATTAAAAAAACAAACAAAAAAACAAACAAACATAAAGAGCAGTAAACAGTAGTAAATGAAACAAAGTCAATATTTGGTGTGACAAACAAATTTAAATAAAAATAAAAATAGTAGTCTCCGGTACAATTAGTGCGGTTTTATAAGGAAATTTGATGGTATTTTGCCCTATCCATTTTCCTTCTATCCTGACAAGTGCTCCAGTCCCTGCTGCAGAGAAACACCCCCATAACAGTATATTACCACCTCCATGCTTTACTGTAGGAATGGTGGTATTTGGATGGTGAGCTGTATTGGATTTCAAGGTGCGTTCATGTGGCCTTTCTTGAGGAGTGGCTCTTTCATCTAGTTTGGAGCGACGTCCTGATCCAGGGAGGGTCTGTGTTGTACCAAATACCTTCCACGTCTTAAAAATAGACTTCACTGTGCTTCTAGGCATTGATAAAGCCTTTGAAATTTTTTTGTATCCATCTCCTGACTTGTGCCTGTCCACAACTTTATCCCAGAGATCTTTTGACAATGCCTTGCCACCCATAGTTGATTGTTTGCTTCAGTTGCACTACAAAATGCTCCAGGAAAGCTCTTTTCATGCTGAGCTAATCAAAATGACCATGGCTGATCACAGTTGAAAGTCAAATGGCTTTGTGTGCCATTGAGAATGTGATTAGCTACAGCTTATTGAGTTTAAAAGTCATTTTTAGGAGGGGGGTGATCCTTGTTCCAACTCAGTGATTCTAGTTTTTTATTTAAAAAAATTTTTCCGACATGTTGGTGATATATATCTTTCACTTGGATGTTATAAGTTGCACTGAGTAAAGACAGCTGGATAAAACAAACATTTTTTTTTTTTATCCCCAGCCTTCCCTGAAGCATCTATGACCCCCAGATGACCCCCAGTTACAGGTTACGTGTTAACATTCCCCTGACTGAGCTATGAATAAAATGCTGAACCTGCGGTGTAGACATTGCATCCCCAACCACTCCCCCCCCCTTCCCCAACCTGGCCCCGCTTCCTGATTTCTTTTCCATACACAAGTTGAAGATGATGCTGCGGTGAGAGTTTAGTCACACTCTTGCTTTCAAATCCTCGCTCTTCTGGAGCCCAAAAAAATGCATAAACTGTGGTGTAAAAAAAAAAGAATCCCTCCAAGCCCTTCAAACAGCATCGGGCGAGGTAGAAAACGAGGCAGACAGCCGTGCTCGCTGCCAGGCTTCAGCTCTCTCTTCATCATACATGAGTCATCGGAGGGTAGGAGGCTCATTTCAAGCGCCAGGGAAGGCTGTGCTATGCCATGTCGGGGGAAATGGGTCAGCGAAGGCTTATAGCACAGATTCTGCTGTGCATAATGCAGATACTTCACACCATGTTTCACGTTCACACAGTCGCCCACTAAGCGTGATTCTGGCTTAATTAGGAAAAATAGGTAACACTTTATTTGAAGGGTACCTAAATAGAATTGAAGATATATATATATATATATATATAATATATTTTTGTCTGATAAATAATGCTTTATAGGTGCGATGCTTTAAAAAGATTATATAACCTTATCATTTCATATTGCATAACATATTATAATAGCTTATAACCTCTTTTCATAGAAACAGTGTAGACACTAGGATACCAAGGATACCGCACATGTATATAGAAATAGAAACTCTAGCATATGTACATACACACTGATCTATTTTATTGTTTCTATTATTTCTGTTGTATAGGTATTTATGTATGGGTATAGGTATTTATGGAAATTATTTTTTTCTTCGATGTTACTCCTCCTACTTGTGCTGCTGTGTCAATTTGAATTTTGCCATTTGAATTTTGTAATATCCCCTACGGGGGATCAATAAAGGTACAGCTTATCTTATCTTATCTTATCTTATCTTATCACTGAATAGCACTAAAACAGGATCTGCTACAGTTATCATGCATTAGAGCAAACAAAATTGTGTTTATTTGTATGTCACACATATAATAAAGCATTACGCCTGTTGTTTAGAATAAACTCAATGACGTTATCCCATTCCGGTGGAGAAGGTCATAGAGGAAGGTCAGGGTGAAACGTGTCCTTTTTTTAGTCTTGCAGCCTGTAAATCAGGAAGATGTTGAAGAAACCACTGTCAGTATTTGACATCACCTTTCAGTACCTTGTCAAGAAGTCTCTCTGTTTCACTCCCACACCTCCATACTGGTATTATATATATATATATATATATATATATATATATAGTAGTGTGCAGAAGTTGTAGGCTTCTGTAAGAAATGCTGTAGAGCACAGATGCCTTCAAAATAATTTAATTAAATGTTTCTACATAAAAAAAAACCAAAACAAACAAACAAACAAAAAAAAACCGTAAAGAGCAGTAAACAATAGTAAATGAAACAAAGTCAGTATTTGGTGTGACAGAAATAAATAAATAAATAAATAAAAATAGTAGTCTCCGGTACAATGTGTGCAGTTTTATAAGGAAATGAGCTGGTAAGTTTTATTGAGCATCTTGCAGAACCAGACACAGTTCTTCTGGACACTTTGACTTTCGCACTCGCTTCTTATTTTTGCAGCGAAACCCAGCAGCCTTCATTGTGTTTACTGTCTGAAAAGTGTCTCTTACGTAATACGCTGCTTTCTTTAATGACATACGAACATTTTTTCTGTAACATTTCATTTTGTGCTAGAAAACTAATGTTTGGGAATCTAAACTGTTTTTTGTACTGACCTGATAATGTAGACGTCATAAAATAAAAAATCTATAACCGTGTTTGTACTAAGAAAATACGGTGCCTGAAACCTTTGCACAGTACTGTATATATAAAACAAGGAAGTTATATATATCAACCAGGTCCTCGAGAGGAAGTCCAGGTCTCGCCATGACAGTGAGGAACCGTATTCGCTTGAATGCTGCTGGACATATAGAGTGAAAAAAAAAACCTAGAAGTCTCCTGGGGAGACACTTTAGAAAAGCAAACTTACAGCTAGACTCACGTCTTGGCATCTATGTACAGTTAGGTCTCTAATGAAGGCGACAGCGGTGAGGCAAAGCTCCCTGGTGACACGCAATAGTGAGATTACTGTATGCATCATTGTGGGATACAGGTGTAGAGGTGTAAAGACAAACAGCACCAGTGTGTTGAAAGGATGTTCAGTATGAGCACAATAAGTACGATGGTTGAGTTGTAATATATATATATATATATACACATATTTACATTAACCCTAGTTTGCTTTCAGTTGATAATGTGGGCAATTTCAAAGTGGTCTCATCAGTCGATACCATTCAAAATAAAGAAATAAATCTATGATCTTTAGGAAACTGGGATGATGCAACTTCCTGTTGTACATGTGACTTATATTGGAATATTACAGATATTTCTTAGGGGTGAATGTGTTCAGGTAGTGGGGTTGAGTAAATGAAATGTAAACCTAAAATGGACATTCTACTTAAAATTATTTATTTAAAAAAAAAAAATAATAATTTACTTTCAATCTGTAATTTGGGTAAATATCAGAATATCTCTGAAAATAAAGAAAAATAGAATGAGCAATTTAAAAAAAAATTTTTAAATTTTTTTGGTAAAGGTGAATACTTAAGAAAGACGTAATCATGTTCTCCAGAAGGTTCAACAAGAGTTAAGAGATATTGAATCGGTTTAAAATTCCACTGACTGAGAGAAAAAATCACCAAAATAGTTTCGACTCTACTTCAGGATGTTACATTTTGAACAGAACAATGACTAGAAGGTTGAAGCGCAGAAGGTGATGTAGATGTACACGGATTGAACTGTGTTTAAATCAGTCTCTCCTTTTCAGTCGTCCATAAAAAACAAATCTGACAACATTATCGGACTGATCTTTCGCCCAGCTGTGCGTCGATGCACAGAAAAGCTGACAAAAAAAGTTCAAAAGTTCATTTGGGACATCGCGTCTAGAGTGTGTTGCCGTTTTCTCATGATGAACGTGAAGATGTCAGTGGCCTGAACCCGTCATGCGTCTGAAAAAAATCAGGATAAATCAAAGGACAAAAGCGGCAACGTGCTGAAAATCTCAGCAACGGCAAACAACCTGACAAAAGCAGCGAAGAACTGAAGAATTCTTTCCATCCCGAACAACAATAACAACAACAATCTATAATATTGACATGGACGCGTCTAAGACTACCCATGAAGACAAAAATAAACCAGCATGACCTCTGAGAAGAGCAACGAGCTGCAACCGTGAGTACGCCTCGGAAACAAAAAGGCCGAGTTAGCCTAGAGTTTGCTAAAAAAAAAAAAAAATGCATTAAAAAGCTGGAAGACTTCCTGCAGAGTTCTGGGAGAGATGAGATAAAGATTAAGCTGTAATAGAGTGATGAAATGAGGAAAGTCTGAAGGAGGGAGAAAAAAAAAAAAAAAAGAAGAAGAGCAACCCATGCTGCAAAGCACACCATTTAATTTGCATGCATGACTTCCAGTTGAACCGAATCACTCGTCTTTGATCATATGATGATGTGACAGCTGAGAGCAGCAGCACGACGAATGGTGAAGGGTGAAGACGCATCTTAACAGCTTCGATCTGACAAAATGCTTCAGTGGTTATAATGTAATGCTTTGCTGTGTAGCAGGACAACAAGCATGTGTGACTCTTAAAAATGGACATTTTTAATCATCTTTGTCAATGAATTTAAGAAAATATCACCAACGATCAACAATCATATTTTTTTTTCCCCAGAGTTTCATTTTACTCTTTAATAAGTGACATGGTTGAGTTTTTGTTTTAGTAAAGAAAGCAAGATATAACGCAATACACCGGCGTTCCGTTCCTCCGGCAGAATGGAAACCTGACTTTTTCAGTATAAACAAATGAATTATTTTATCACCGCGAGTCTGTTATAAGATTAGTCGGGACATTGTTGGGTTTCTGTGTGTAGAGTATCGTGACTCTGTGTTTAGCTGCTGGTGAGCAGGGTGATTGGAAAGGGGAGGCGTGTGAGCCCCCTGCTGGACAAACAATTCACACCTCGCCACAATAACATTAGTACAGAGATAAGACGGACAGCGCGACTAAACCTTTTTTTGATAGTAAAACACCGTATATATTATATACAACTGCAACAATACAATTATAATATTTCATGTCAACAATGATATTTAAACCTAGTAGGATAGGTAAAATAAATAAATAAATAAATACTTCAGAAACGCTGCAAATTCTTAAAGCCCTGAGCGTCTACTTTCATATGAGGCGTTAACCAATACTGAGGAGTGTGACATCACAAATAAATTCAGTGCTGAACACGGGCACACCCAAAGCACAATGGCATCAGAGCTTGTTCTAATGATCTATTACTTAACATGCATTTTTTAAAACGATTAATTAAGACTTGCAGTCTATAATTTTGGTAACCAGGTTATAGGTGATCTCATCGGTCAATATCACAAATAACTGCAAAAAAGAAAAAGAAAAGGAAGGGGGGAAAAAAAGCAAACACAAAGGATGAGAGAACGTACTTTCGTTCTTCACACGATGATGAATCTGTGATTTAATCTTGGAATATTTGTAGGCATGAATGTGTTCAGGTTGAGTGAATGAATCCAGATACATTTGCTTCTTTTAAGATCTTTTAATTTTGAAATTCTTAATTTTTTACATTAAGGCGAAAATAGTATGAAGTATTTTTGAAGTACTGTAATAGTGTTGTGGTAGTCGAGACCCGAGTCTTGATCCTGGGACCACGAATCGACGGTCTCGGTCTTGTCGTAAAGCCCTTAAAACAAACGTTCATGAACGAATACTTTGTAATGCTCTCGTTACAGAAGAAAATGTAAACGTCTGTGTCTGTGTGCGGAGTTATACCGCGCCTATACATTTCCAGTGTTGCAAAATACTTCATCTTCTAATGTTTAAACTAATACAGCACAAGTACGTGTAATGCACAGCCATGTTGTATTTTGTCTCAGAAAGTTGTATGAGACGAAACAGAGTTTTTAAGTGCATTTCATTTACCTGCCGTGTGCTTAAATCGACGGAAATGTGCTTGTATTTGCTCATCTTTACATGTGATGCACTGCGTCCTGTTGCATTTCTTTTAAAAAATGAACAACTAGCAAACTCTGCGTGGATTGGTAAAGAGCCCCCTGCTGGACAGGCAGTGGTTAGTACAGGCAGTACCTGTGTTATTGGTAAAGCTACATTATTTTGAATATAGCTCACCTTCATCACACCGCCTCGTCGTTTATTATTTTCCTATAACGGAATGACATGCCATGTGTTATTCCTCACATTTAGGGATTAAAGATTTACAGTTACGACAAGTCGTGACCAGTCACAGGCGTAATAATATCCAAAGATTTTCCATATACTGCATAAAAGCATCTTAAAACATGATCAATCCTGCAGCTCAACTTTTAAAACTGTGTATGATTGCAGTAATGATTATGATTGTGTCATCCAAGCCATCATCATCATCATCATCATCATCATCGTCAACCACACAATTTATTACTTCCCTTTTGTGCCTTAAACCGAGAAAGTCACAATTTTTAGTGCACTTTTTCTGGTGACCTTGAAGTTTTTTTTTTCGCCCTTAACAGGGAGGGTATGGATCGGAGCGAGAGCTTTCCCGCACTATCGATCTCTCCCTGTGCTTCTATAGAGCTGTAGCGCACTTCAATCTCAGCACGTAGCATTTCTTTACGCGCAGCTGGAGGTGGACTCAGCCTGCAGAAAGCCACGGCGCAGATGGATGCCCCCATTACCCAGAATCCTATTAGTGAACATAAGCTATAGAAATCAAAAGTACTGTTAGTGGTTTCTGTGGGATCGACGGTATTAAAAAAAGTGCAACCACAAGGCACAAAAAGGGGAGAAAATTGCAGAGTATAGAAATAATCGAACGGGATTAGTCTGCGGGATGGCTGCTCAGTAACGTCGCCAGAGGACATCTGTAGCAGACGCGTAGCAGGGGGAGTGGATTTCACGTTTGAAGCCCCACCCAGAAACGTTCTCCAATTCCAAACGGTTATTTCATTAAACGCATTTTATTTGCTACAGTGAGAAACAGCATTAACCAATAGGAATCTTGATTTTTCCATTGCTTTTTGAAAACCAGCTAGCTCCGCCCAGTGAAGTATGGGTAAGATAAAATGTTTTATAAGATAAAATGTCCAAAAAAAATTTTTTTTTTTGGCAAAACCTGACTTTTACCACGGGATATAACAGAAACTTTACCAACATGTCATTTCAGACAGATAGGGATAGGGATATACAGTTCAGATAGGGATATACAGTATAACAGGATGTGATTAGGGAAGGACCCAAAACATACCACGAAAGCAACCCAAGAGCTGCTTAAGGCAAAGAAATGAAATGTTCTTGAATGTCCGATGACCTCAACCCAATCGAGCTGCTTTTCACTTACTGAAGGCAAAACTGAAGGCAGAAAGACCCACAAACAAGCAGCGACTGAAGGCGGATGCAGGAAAGGCCTGGCAAAGCATCTCTATGGAGGAAGCATTTGATGATGACCATGGGTTCCAGACTTCAGGCAGTCACTGACTGCAAAGGATTTGCATCCAAGTATTAAAAGTAATCTTAATATTTATGATTACGTTAGTTTGTCCGGTTACTTTTGAGCCTGCGGAAATAGAGGGACTCCGTTTTGTTAAAACCCCTTGAATTAAAGCTGGACGTCTACATTTCAGTCACATCTTGATGGCGTTATTTCAAATCCGTTGTGGTGGTGTACGGCGGCAAAGTGACGGAAAAGGTGCCACTGTCCAAATACTTATGGACCTGACTGCATATGATGATTCTGAGATATTGTATTTTTTAAAACGAATTTTTTTAAACTTTTTTTTGTTTATTATCATTATTATTACAAAGTGACTGTAAGCTGCTGATTTGTTGTTAAACTTTAGTGCTTGTAATTTTGTAATTTGTGAAATGTTTTTAATACAATTTTTACAGATTTGTATGTTTTTTTCTCATTTTATATAGTGTTATATAATGTACAATACAAATAAATAAATATATAATCATTTAAAAAAATACATACAGTATATTGTTATATATGATTCCTTTTTAAAAATAAACAACGTTATTTAAAAAAAAAAAATTGTAATATGATATTTTTGTCATATCGCCCCACCCCTAATGTACATGACCTGGGGTTATGCAAATTAAAATATGGCGTCTGTAAAAAAAAAAAAAAAATGTGAAGAAAGACTGACGTGACGGATTTGGACGAGAGTAACGGAATTGCACGGACTAACAAGCGCTCTCTTGAAGGACCTCTCATTTTAAACGCCTCCCACCACTGAATCGAATCGTTCCTGCGCCTCCGGCCTTCGCCGGGAAGCCTGGGCACGGCTGGGTCAAGGTTAAACGGCGAGAAGAGGAGAACAAGAACAAGACAGATGAAGAAGCTGCACTCGTTCGTACCCTGCGTCTCCTGATAAATAAACAGTTTAAGCGGCGCTAGTGTTGCCCCTCTCTTCACTTAATTACATTTTTCTCTAGTCAAACAAGACGGCAATGCAATCAGTCAGTCAGGGACCAGTGGGGGAACAAAGGAGAGCGAAATATTTATAGTGCTCCTGGCACCGTGCTGCGTTCCACACAGCTCTGCCTGTTTATCCGTGCAATTAAACTGTCATTATGTCTGACGAAAGATAAAACAATGCCATTACACTCGCGGAATGCCGAATTATTCCGGGCCAAATTGAAATTAGCCGTGTGTAATGCATAGACAGAAAACAGGTACATTAGTGGGGAATTCAATGGATTCAACCCCATGTACTTATTAATTTAGACTTTGCTTGTTAATAGATTTTAGAAGCATAAAACATTAGACAGGAAAAATATACTGTACGCATACTTTTTTTTACTTTAACTTGCTGGGATGACACACTTGTCAGTGATGTCACTGTTATTAATTATAATAATAATAATAATAACAACAACAACGATCATTTTATTAGTAGGAGTATTATTACTATAATTATTATAATTACATTCATTTATTTATTTATGTACACACGCACTAGTTTCTCAGCATATGCATTATTTCGGCTAAGTGTAATAAATAAATAATAATCTATAGTCGGAGAAATGTTAAACTAGAGTCTAGGGTTATATTAATATCTTTAAGGTTCCATTTTTACCAAAAACAAAAAAACAAACAAAAAAAAAAAACAGCAAGAGCGACAACATTATCGTGAGCAGTAGTATTATCGTTTAGTATTATCGTTTTATCAGATTTTCGGAAAATACATGGCTTTCACACAGTTTTCCATTTTGTGTAGTTGTGCTGCTAAATCCGGTGAAAGCAACGTAAAAACAAAAGACGGCCTAGGACCGAACCTTGTGGGACGCCATGCTGCTTGTTTTCAGCATAGAACGTCCATTAATGCTTAACAAACTTGTACCATGCTGAGAAATACGATCTAAATCAGGCAAGGACTAGTCAACCAACCAACCATCCAACCAAACAAACAAACAAATAAACAAAAAAAGACGAAATTTTGTCCCTATTGGGGTGAAATGTTTCCTTCCCGTAACCGTGACTCTGAAAGCTGCTACAGAAAGGGGTAGGGGGGTCATGTGATGTCACTGTCAGCGAAACCCACAACCTCTGTCATAATCGTCTGCCGTTTAAATGCCAACCCGTGCATCCGCTTTGGAGAGCCGTCACCTCGTCATCTCGTCATCTCTCTTTTTGCATTTATGAGAGTTAAGAGTAACTGTCACACACACACACACAAAAAAAAAAAAGCCCATGGGGACAGACAGAGTGACACCATGCGGGACGTCTTCGCCGATATTCCCACTGCGTGTAAACTCCAGTTCCATGTTAATTCATAGCAATTAGCGCAGGTTCCCCACACGGTTATTCAATTTCAGACAAGGCGAGTGGGCTGATGAATATGAAAACCAGTGAAAGATTGCCACTTAGGAGTCTGATTGATGCTTGGCCTTTTTAAGTGCACTTCACAAAGAATGTGTCACGGTATTAAAAACGTCTCTCCAAGACACTCATTTATCTATTTTTATGTACTGTTTCTATTATACGACGACATCACATCCAGTGCTCTTTTGCCTTAGACTACTGTAACTGCTGTAATTACTATTAATACCATATATGGGCATACCAAACAAAATGACATGGCACACACGACAACAAATGACAAACGCTTGACAATGCGGAATTTAAACAATGATACTAATGAAGTGAAACATGAAACAGGTGTGGGCGATCAGTGAGGCATGCGACTTGGTCATGTGATGCGCTGGGGCTCTAACATCACAACAGCAAGGTAAAGTATAGAAACGTTTTCTTAAAGGAGATGTTATGGAAGGAGTCTCCAGTGTCAGCACTTTGTACGAGTCAGAGCCAAAGCCGTAGCTTGAGGTTTTTCCACCAGTAAAAATGTTGTTGCGTTTCTGTGATTTCTCGCTACACATTAAAAGGTGGTTTTTTTTGTCTTATTAATTTCAAGAGAAAGCGAGGGAATGAATGTATAGAGATGCGATAACGTAAGTGATAACAGGAACTAACTAAATGTAACCATAAACGGATAAAAAGTATTTGTTTTTTTTGTAAGCAAACTGCCATGGTGTAAAAGGAATAAAACACTTCGGGATGCGCTGTTATAGGGAAATAAGCAGTAACTAAACATCACACCACTCCGTCGTTGATTATTTATTAAAACAGCAGGCCCGTAAGTGTTTTATTTCTTACATATTAACATATTTACCCGAAAGTACTTATCATCACCATATAATTACCATTTAAACAGACAGGTACGTATAAAAAGTGCTTTCGGAAAACCATCACATTCAGAGGTCAACCTTGAGTGATGTAACAAGCTTCACTTCTTCATTTTTGTGCAGACAAGCTAAGTTTATCTCATCCCCGACTCCATTACAGCAGAATATGACTCCAGCGTGTAGTTCATTAAAGCAGGGCTTTGAGGAACATGCCTTGAAAGTGATGTATCGCGCCTCTCTCCGAATGACGTCCCATACATCATTTTTATTGCGCCGTTTTTCCCCCATTCTTACATCTCTCTGCTCTCTGGCACTCGCTGCGTCAAATAATAAACTTCCCTCCTGTTACGCCTATAACTCTCCAAGATAAATATGACGTCTCCGGGTTTGAAAGAACTTTCCCCCGGCTTGCAAGTTGTCCCGGGGAAAGCCGAGACAGACGGACAGCGGCGTGCTCGAACTGCAGCGCAGGTGATGCAAGCGAAACCCGGAGGCCTTCTTCTTAAAAAAGTGCAGGGAAGTGAGGAGAGGTTTCTATTTCTGCGTCAGGGCTGAAAGGTGAGGAAAGGAGGTTGGGCATCGAGGAGCGGCACGTACGAGCTAATCAATTTCGGTTAGGTAACACTGGCCTAGATCACCATGTGAGTGCGATCCAGCTGGCCAGAAATCCCGTTCGTCTTCCAGAATCTGTTTGGCGAGTGAAATCTACTACCATTTCCTCCGGCAGTGTTGCATCTTTGTTTATCCTCCTCTTCATGAAAGGAATTAAAAATACCAGCTGGAATGAATAACTGTAATCACTGTCGAGTGGGAGGAGGCGTTAATGTGGTATATATGTGGCTGTGTAATTTTGGAAGCAGACGTCGTGCCTAGCCTGGTAGTCCTGGATCACATGACCTGCTCGACTGCTATGTACCGATTAACTTGTCTCCTTCCTGCTTCGGTACTGCTCCCTGCGTCGCTTGCTTTGGAGATTTGTACCTTACCTTGAGATTTGTACCTCAGCTTAAGTTGGCTTAGAGGTTAGCACGTTTGCCTCGCACCTCCAGGGCTGGGGGTTCGAATCCTGCCTCTGCCCTGTGTGTGTGGAGATTGCATGTTCTCCCTGTGCTGCGGGGGGGTTTCCTCCGGGTCCTCCGGTTTCCTCCCACCGAGTTCAAAGACATGCGCTGTAGTCTGAATGGCATTTCCAGATTGTCCATAGTGTGTGATTGTGCCCTGCAATGGATCGGCACCCTGTCCAGGGTGTCCCCAGTCTCGTGCCCCGAGTGGCCCCTGGTATAGGCTCCAGGCTCCCGTGCGAACCTGTGTAGCATAAGTAGTATGGAAAATGGCTGGATGGATGTTCTCAATACAAATCTCGACGATCATGCCTTGATTCGTTTTATCTTTTGCCAATAGTTGCATTTTAACTACATTTATGCTGGTGTGCTGTTCTCGAATCTGATTGGTCAGAAGGTTGTTGATTCATTTGACAGTAGTGCAGCTGGAAAGGTTTATTTAACAGCATATAATCATTGATATGGTGAAGTTTTCCATAAGGAGACGTTTATTTAAAATGTTTATTTGGAAGGAGTCTCTAGTGTCTGTAGTCTACATCGTTTCTATAGTAACAGCTGACACAGGGACTTGTATAGACAAATAACAAGACAAATAACAAATGTATTTAAAATATAATTTAAATATAATATAATATATATAATATAATATAATATATATAATTGTTGATGAAGTTTTCTGTAAGGAGACGTTTATTTAAAACTTTTGGAAGGAGTCTCCAGTGTCAACACTTTGTAACAATAATAATAAAAAAAAAAGAAAATAATTAATTTAGTACCAATAATTCTTAGATGAAATAAAGACACAGTGAAGAAATGTTTTCAGCCAAAACTAGTACACATCAATACACATTAACTGAACCTAATCATAATGGATTAGACCCGAATCTAATCGTATCAGTGATGAAATGAATCGTATCGAATCGTTACTTGTTTAACTGTCTCATATTTAATTAAATCGTATTTAATGTCTAATACCAGGATTTTGTGATTTTGCGATCTCAGAAATGAACGCAAAATCAAGCAAACTCTGCAATATTATTATAGGAGCTTGCATTTTTTCAAAATTATAGCTGATTTTCCCCAGATTTGGGCCAAGATGTGTCATGTGACATCATCACAACGCGCATTCAGCCAATGCGCTCTTCGATTCACGGGTGTCGAACATGAGTACAGCTAAAAGGTCTCATTTACCAAAAAAACATCACTGTGAAAGACCGCGCAAAACAATTTCGTGCAATCGTGATTTCGCCAATTCAAGTAGTTTTCCACAAAAACGCCACGAAATCCTGTACGGACTGTAATACGTATCAAGATGCATATCGTATCGTCTAAAAGAGGGAGAGTCACACTCGGAAATTCGTTGAATTCATTCCATGTTTTATTTACTCCAAAAATAAATCTGTATTCAATTACTGAATGAATTCAAAGTTTTGTTTCAGTATTCAGGTTCCTTTTTAGCACACTTTGTTTTCGGAGAGCTGTGAGAGCCTTTCCCTGCAGTAATCTTCCCTAAAGCTCTTGTTGAGTGCTGTTTTTATGCCAGACTCCTAAACACAGACTTTATCAGTTGCGAGAGAAGCTCGCAGATTCTTAGCTGTCACCCTGGAGTGCTTTGTCACTTGCTGGAAGATTGAGGAAGAGTAGCAACAGTGCTGAAATGCTTTCATTTATAAACTATTGACCCGACGCAACTGACAATCCCGAGTCTTTCGAAACCTTCTCAACACTTTCCAACCTTTAAACAGCTTTTCTTCTGAGGTCGCGTGAATCCTCTTCATCAGGCCTTAATGCACTTGGCAGAAAAGTTCTCATAGATGTTACATTGATTCATTTGACTGTTTAAAATGAATTTGAAATCGATGTTGCTGATTCGTTTTCTGTAGCAGAGACTTTGTGTTAACAGACTTTGTTTGTGTTAACAATTAATACGGCGACGGTTTCCGTATGGTTTCTGCATTTCGCGTTTGTGGAAGGAATTTGTCTCCAGTGTCGGCGTTTTCCAACTGTCAGAGGTAAAGCTTTGACTTTAAGCGCTCAGAAAGTCTTCACGAGTTTCTCGGTGACATGACAAACGACTGTTTATAGCTGGTACAAACTTACAACATTAAATGTAACTATAAATGGATAAAAGCATGTTTTATTTGTTAGTAAGCACAAAGTGTAATTATTGGCAAAGTGCAGTGGCATAAAAGGAATAAAACACTTCAGTATGTGAGGTTAGGGGAAAAGAATCGACTTCAGGGTGGTAGCGGTGACTCAGCTTCATCACACCACCTCATCATTGATTATTTTCCTATAACAGAACATCCTGAAGCGTTTTATTTCTCTTGTACCATAGCAATTTGTCAATTATTATAATTTTTTTTTTTAAACCTGTTTATAGTTACAGTTAATGTTGTGGAACGCCCGTGAAACAAGCTATCACTTATCACTTAACACACACACACACACACACGCACACACACACACACACAGAATACCACAGAGCTTTCAAGGCATGCTTTCGGAGGTGATATTTGGGTTCTTAAAGCAATTAGTGAGCTTGCTAAAGCCAGCTGAGGCATTGATTGTGGCTATTTATAACGGTGACAGGAGCCTGGTGAGCCGACAGCGCTGCCATCCTCCGTTGCCAATGGGAGGTCAAGACAGCATCCTTATCACAATTAATAGACGAGTGTAGGGTTCCACTGACTAATACGGCTGTTTAAATAGAACGCCCAGAACCCGCAATGAATACGACACGCAGGTCTTCAAAATTCAGCATAAAGACGGCGATATCTGGTGACTCGTGAGCGTACTGTGGATCGAACTACATGGTTATTGTGATCTGATAAAACGATCTAATGTGATGAAAAATTCCTCATAGACCAGAAAAAGTGGAGGGCAAAAGAAATGAGGCGGTACTGCGTTTCAAATGTCTTTGTGACAAGGCTGGGGCTGAACACTGAGTGACAAAATGGAGGACGGTCTGGTTCACTCGAGGGTGAAGAATAAGTGTTAGAATAATTATTCTTAATAATTATTATTATTAATAATTATTGTCCGATTACGCGTCGGAGCCGTTTACATTTCAGCTGCGCGAGTGTTTTCCTCTTCCCCTTACAACCGCAAAGCTATTTATATCACTGCGCAATCAAGAAAATACGCTCAATTTGTTGGAATATTGACCTTTGGCCTCAGCTTCTGTGTTTTTCCCCCAAACACAGGTGTTCCATGCCTGGGAACTCGCGTCTCTGTTCTGCCTTTGACTTTCTCAAATAGATCAAACGAGCCCCTGCGTAACAAAGACCAGCCCTGTGCAGAACAAGGGCACTCACCGAAAATAAAAAAAAAAGTATATAACTCATTTCTACAACGGATATCAGTCAATACTCCCAATGCACAGGCTAAGCCTCTCTCAGAGGACAGCGAAAATGGCATTAAACATGTTAAAACAATAGAGCCCTCTGATTCTTGAAGGATTAACTTGCATGCCGAGATACCGGGGCGGACGCTGAGAAGGGGGGGGGGTGGTGGTGTTGGTGGGATTTCAATCGATTCCCAGGTTAGCGGGCATGTCGGCCACGCACAAGGGAGCCATTATGATTGTTACCTGTCTGCTCGTACACCAGGACTCGGTTCAAAGGGCCTGGAGATGGACTTTCCATGGCTGCTGAAGGACGGTCACCCAACACCACTGTGAACACGGTGCAGGTTTTGGTGCTCGGCAGGTGCAGGATACGCAAGGGCCAAAAATAAAAGGTTAGATGTTAATTAGTTGAGTTGACAAGGTTATAAAAATACATACAGTAAGTAAGCACTAAAGACGGAAAAGATTCCAGATCTCATCGGCTAATTCCCAAAAGCCTCATGGGATAATTCCTAAATATGGATCCCTAAACGTTCCATGTCGTGCTGTTATAGGAAAATAATCACCGAAAGGGCGATGTGATGATGTCGAGTTACAGTCGAATGAAGATGAATGAAGTTGATTATTTTCCTATAAGCTCATACCCCACAGTATTTTATTCCTCCTACATCACTGCAACTCGCTAATGATTATATTTTAATAATGCAATAATGATTGACATGTTCTTACTCACATTAGAGCAGTTTCCCTCACCAGCTTCATTTTTTTTTTCTGTCTCTTGATGACAAAAAAATGCAGCTTCTCATGTTACTGAGAACAAGAGTGTAAAAACGTCTGTCTTGAAGGTGTCGGAAAATATAAAGTTACAGCTTTACCAGCTTTACAGCTTTAAATGTGAAATAAAAACCTTCGTGGGATCTGTTTATGTAGAGCGTGTGCCATGAAATTCCCTACGATTTAGCTGTTTGACTACAGAAACGATAACATAGTGTATTAGAAACAGCTGGCCAATCAGAATCGAGAATTCAGCAGCGACGTGGTGTAAAACAAAATAACTGATTTCTTTGACATCTACGCTGCGTCCCAGTTCGCCTATTATCCGTCCTAAATAGTATCCGGGATGATGATTAGTGTGTCCCAAAATCGTAGTATGTTTAAATAAGTCTCCCAAAGGTACCCGGATGGTCTACTGTTTCTGGTAGATTTTCTAAGGGTGGATCCGTGGATACTTTTTCAGCTAATATTGCCCACGACTCCTTGAGTGATGGAGGAGGTGTTTTGTGACGGGTTGCTTCGCCGAATTCAACCTGCCAAACATTAGACGCGTCTTCGGTATTTAAGTGTAAGAACTTAAATGTTAAGCATTAATCAAAGTTTTTTTTTTTTGTTTTTTTTTTAAAGAAATAATGAATAAAGAAAAGCTGAACTGCAACGAGGAGTTTGTTTACGGTGACCGTGTGCGTAACTAGGCAACGACGTTGTCTTCCGTTACATGACGTGTCAGTGTGTCCCGGTATTTGCATACTCTTTTGCCACACACTCAAAAGTATGCACTTTTTCCTTCACAGAAGTGAGTTGGGATGCAGCATTTGTGATATGCTAGAGCAAGGGTCTTCAATCTTATCCGCAAAGGGCCGGCGTGGCTGCGGGCTTTCATTACAGCCAAACTGGAGGTACGCTTGAGAGTTGACTACTTGAGGGAATAAGCCGAACTGATTAAACAAGTGAAATCAGGTGCGGTTCCTGCTTGGTTGGAATGAAACCCTGCAGCCACACCGGCCCTTTGCGGATAAGATTGAAGACCCCTGTGCTAGGACATCCACTTCTACTTTTGGCGGGGGGGAAAAAAAATCATAAGTGTCTTGGGTTTGTACATAATTTAAAAAAAAGTTTTCCCAAAATATCACTGGTGGACATGACATTAAAAAACAAAACAAAACAAAAAAAAAAAGAAAACAATCCTTGCCACCTTAGCGAGTGGCTTATGTAAAGTAATGCTAAAATGCCATTAGCTAATTAGTGAGGTACCTCTGTAAAGGTGCTTTAAAAAAAATTATCATTATTATTTATTTAAAAACATAAATACGTGTCTCACTTTGCGTATGAAGTTAAGTCTGCGTTCTCATTATAACCTTTTCTGTAAAAGAACGCACAATCAATCGAAGACTTTCTCTTGCTCTATGATACAGTGAGAGCAAGAGAAGAAAAGAAATGCCAAAGAGACATCAAGAGCCGAAGCTTTACAAAACAAAAAAAAAGGTTGCGCTGACAGTTCACATATTTTTTCAGCTCTGTTCTGTTCTGTGTTTTGTAACCGGCGTCTTCTTTTATCTCCGCCGTCAAAGGACTGCAGGCTTCCTGTGCAATTCGAACAACGAGCACGGACGCGTGGATGAAGCTATCATATCTGTGCTGCGCCGTGAGTTCATTCGGAGGTTACGGCTTTCTCAGGGGACACGGTTTCACCTGTCCTTGAACACGAGAGTAAAAAGAACTCTCAGACTGTGGCATCCCACTTGGCTCTATCCTTGGCCCTCTCGTTTTTCCCCCCTCGCAAATTATGGCTTTGTTCACAGAGTTTGCCGCTTGTATCGTATTTTCTGTCCAGAAGTGTCATCTAGAGAAGACAAGTGGGAAAGAAAGTCAGGGAATTGGCTAGAATATCATTTGGTAAGTGTACACCTTTAAAGGCAACCCAACGTAACCCAACTCTTTCAGTTGTTGTTTGTTTCAGGGGTTTTTCTCCCTTCAGTCTCCTCTTCAGGAGGTGAAATGCTGCTCAACTGGTTTAAGATCTGGTGATTGACCTGGCCAGTCTAAAACTGTCCACTTTTTCCCCCTGATGAAGTCTTTTGTTGAGTTGGCAAGCGCGTTTTGGAACGTAGTCTTCGGGTCAAGTCGGTTTTTATCGTCATTGCTCGATCTTGTGTACATTGGAACGAAATGTCGTTTCTTCAGGACCATGGTGCAACGCAGAACAGTACGCAACAGTTCCTCCCGATTAATTTGGATGCATTTCTCTGTAAATTGGCAGACAAATTGTTCCTGTAAACTTCTGAATTCATTCTGCTGCTACCATCATGACTTCCATCATCAATAAAGATTAGTGAGCCTGTTCCAGAAGCAGCCATGCAAGCCTAAGCCATGACACTACCTCCACCATGCTTGACCGATAAGCTTCTATGTTTTGGATCATGAGCAGATCCTTTCTTCCTCCATCACACTGGTAGAGGTTAATCTTGGTTTCAGAACTTTTGGGGCTCATCTCTCACCCAAATGTCTTCAATGTATCGCGAAAACAATAGCATCAGCCTTGGTGTTCCAATACTTTAAGTTGCACGTGAACAGTTTTTTTCTGTGAGACTGCATTTTTTAAAGCAGAGGTGCTTCTTCGTCTTGTTCATGTTCTTCTTCTTCTTCTTCTTCTTCTTCTTCTTCTTCTTCTTCTTATTCTAATTATTATTATTTTTAGCTTAGAGTTACCTGCTTGCTCTCTTGCCTTTGGAGCTGCACTTCTTCACCTCGTACACTATTTCCTCCTCACGATAGAACCGTGTCTATTTATAGAATTCACATATGGGATGTTCAACTTCTGAAACCTCTAGCACACAGTTTAATCAGAAGCTCTGTTTGGCCTTTACCGTGACACCAACAAATCTTGTGCTGTAGGCTTTACATTTTAGCTTCAACCATTTCTCATCGAAACTACAGCTGGTACACACCCACTAGCAACAAACTACTAGCGCTACTACACGCTTGACTTTTTGCTCACTAGTATGAACGCAAGGTAATACATTTTGAAAAACAGGACATGGTATTAGATAACATCCTTTATGCCATGAGTTATGCTACAATTCGGCAATTTATATCATAGTACCCTGGAATTATTATTATTATTATTATTATTATTATTATTATTATTATTAGTTTTTACAAGTTGCGTTTTGAGTGAATCATCCCTGACTTAAATAGCGAGATTCTCCTGGAGAGAGAGTGTGCATCTGGTCTGGCGTGAGATGACGTGACGCACTGAAGCTAAATTAAGAGAATCAGCACTGAGGAACTGTTTTCCCACCTACCTTTCCCCATGCGCAAAGAAAATCTGTCTAAATTGTGAATGCGAGATACAGGTATGATATCAGGCAGAACTGAAACCTGTTTCGTTATGACACTAAGTGTACTGAATTACAAAGTCCTAAGTCAGCTTTGAGAGCGTTATAACGATCTTACGTCAATAAACATCTACATCGGCCAGGCTATGTTAATGTCAGAACTGACAAAAGCAGTCTTTGGAATATGCGCTTATAAAAGTTTATGTATGATTATGTCAGGTGAAGGGTTTAAGTAGCCTGGAAAGGGTCATAAACATAGGCTGGAAAGTGTAATAACAACCTTATGTCAATGAATGTTTATTTTATGTCACTGAAATTAGGTGTTATGTCAATTTCAAAATGGACAAAAACAGTCTTTATGATAGCTGACATGAGTTGGAATAAGGTTTGTGCAGGTCTATGTCAGGTGAAGTCCTTACGTACCCTGGAAAATGTCCCAGTGAAAGGCTGATAAGTGTAATAACAACCTTATGATAAGAATTATCTATGTCAGTCGAATTAGATGTCGAAACGAGCGCTTATAAATGTTGAAATAAGCGCTTATAAATGTTATGTAGGTTTATGTCAGGTGAAGTGGTTATAGAACCTTATGAACACCTGGAAAGTGTAATAACACCACTATGTCAATAATCACCTATATCACTTGACTCAGGTATTATGTCACCTTGATGACCAAAGCAGTGTGTATGATAGCTGATGTGTGTTGGAATAAGCACTTATAACTGTTATGTATGTTTATGTCAAGTGAAAGGAAGTGTCAAGTGAAAGTAACCTTATGAACATCAGGAAAGTGTAATAACAGCATTATAATAATCAATAAATATCTTATTCACTCGACTCATTTATTACGGAAGTTGATGACAAAATTGACAAAAGCAGTCTTTATGACTACTGCAGTGTGTTTATGTCAGTTAAAGGGCTTATGTAGGCTTATAAACACTTCCTTTCTGCTAATCATACATTTAGCCTTACGTTGTTATAATTTAGCTACTTTTCAAAAAATAAAATAAATAAAATAAAAATTACTTCATGAATGTAAATGATGAACTGTTTAATTAGCTTCAGATGTGGCATTTTCTGCATATTAATAACGTCAGCGTCCTCACGGTTTTTAGAGAGGGATTTCTTTCAGCATGCAATTTGCCAAAAATAAATAAATAAATAAATATACAAATAAATAAATAAATAAATAAATAAATAAAATCCCGTCACAGTGGATTAGTCCGATCTCCACCCTGATCGGCGATTAGTGTATTCCTCCTGGGTGATTTACATTTTTATTGCCTAATCAAAGTGTACTTGGCCAATTACAAACTCATGAGGGCTTGTAAAGGCTTGGTGGCAATCACAGCACACACACACACACACACACACACACACACACACACACACACACACACACACACACACACACACACACACACACACACACACTGATGGGAGCTATGAGGATCATAAAAGAGTCTAAAAATAAGATTCGGCAGTTCATCGGTTCATCAGTGTATACATCTTCACAGTAGTGATATTTATTATTATTATTATTATTATTATTATTATTATTATTATTATTATTATTATTATTATTATATTGACCTGAAATTACCTCAAAGTAACAATGTGAAATAAGATGTCTTTCATGTATTCTGCACAGTTTTCCACAGGTAGAACATGTATTGTTATTTTCACATGCTAGGTCATGTGGTTTTTATATTTCCACATGATATTTTTCATGTTTTTTAAAAATTCATTAATTAATTATTTAAATTATTATTTGCATTTATTATAATTTGTCCCACACGATTCATTTATGTTCACGTGGTTTTATTATTTTAAAGAAATGTTCCACACAATAATTTTTTTTTACTTCGGGTTTTTGGTGTGTTTTTATTTTCATTTTTGGTCTGTTTTATTTTTATTTCCACACGTGATTTTCTCACATTATCCATTTATTTTCACATGCAGTGCATGTTTTTTTCATGTTCTTTTTTTCTTTAAATGTCTCATTTATTTTGAAATGTTAATCTTTCACATGGAGGTCATGTGGTTATTTTTACATGCGATATTTTTCCACATGATCTGTTTATTTTCATGCAAATGTAGTGCAAACGTAAAACGTAAAACGTAGTGTACGTGTTTTATTTTTATGTTGTTTTCACCCACGAATAATTTATTTTCATATAATTTATTTTCATGTACCCCCCCCCCCCCCCCCCCCCCCCCCCCCCCCAAGTAATCGCACATTACTCATGTATTACATGTGAAAAACATATGATATTTCCATGAGTGACCTGAATTACTCTGTTGAATGATCACAGTGTGTGTGTGTGTGTGTGTGTGTGTGTGTGTGTGTGTGTGTGTGTGTGTGTGTGTGTGTGTGTGTGTGTGTGTGTGTGTGTGTTCTTGCCTGCAGTGGAGTTCAATTTCAGGTTTGTATCCAAGAAAAACAAGCAAACAAAAAAAACAAAACACATATAGCAAATATATATATATATATATATATAAAGACAATGCATACTGTATATCTTTACTTTATATTTATTTATTACTTTATTTCTTTTTATAGAAATATATGTAAAGAATTATTATTGATTACAATATTTTACTTTAATTTCCATTTTTTGATAAATGGCTAATGTTGCTAGATATCAGACATTGCACAACAACAACAATAATAATAATAATAATAATAATAATAATAATAATAATAATAATAATAATAGTTTTTCCAGAGAAAATGGTGGTGTGTATGTAAAGGAAAGTTCCAGTAGGTGACCCCGAACCCTATGCTGAAATCGTTTAACACCAGATTTAAAGTTCCACAGGATCAGTGGTGAAGAACTGCAGATGGTACAGTATGTGGCAGCTTCTGCGCTGCAGTCACACACTGATCTGCGACTCTCACACACACACTGTGCTGCCTTTCAGCTGTTTGTCTGACAGAATAAAAGCGGTCTGTCCCCAAATAGCTGCAGAAAGAGACGTCCTGTCACTGATAATGAATGTGCAGGAAGAAACTCGCAACACCTTTAAAATGTCACACGCCAACATTAGACAAGAGGAAGGCAGGGGGTGGGGCTTACCCAGACCAGAGGACAAATCTGCTCGAAACAACTGCAGAACATGTGAGCTATCTATCTATCTATCTATCTATCTATCTATCTATCTATCTATCTATCTATCTATCTATCTATCTATCTATCTATCTATCTATCTATCTATCTATCTATCTATCTAATAGTCTGATTATCTATCTATCTATCTGTCTGTCTGTCTGTCTATTTAGTATTCTATCTATCTATCTATCTATCTATCTATCTATCTATCTATCTATCTATCTAATAGTCTGATTATCTATCTATCTGTCTGTCAGTCTGTCTGTCTGTCTATTTAGTATTATATCTATCTATCTATCTATCTATCTATCTATCTATCTATCTATCTATCTATCTATCTATCTATCTAATAGTCTGATTATCTATCTATCTATCTATCTATCTATCTATCTATCTATCTATCTATCTATCTATCTATCTATCTATCTATCTATCTATCTATCTATCTATCTGTCTGTCTGTCTGTCTGTCTGTCTATTTAGTATTCTATCTATCTATCTATCTATCTATCTATCTATCTATCTATCTATCTATCTATCTATCTATCTATCTATCTATCTATCTATCTATCTATCTATCTAATAGTCTGATTATCTATCTATCTATCTATCTATCTATCTATCTATCTGTCTGTCTGTCTGTCTGTCTATTTAGTATTCTATCTATCTATCTATCTATCTATCTATCTATCTATCTATCTGTCTGTCTGGCTGTCTGTCTGTCTGTCTGTCTGTCTGTCTGTCTATTTAGTATTATATCTATCTATCTATCTATCTATCTATCTATCTATCTATCTATCTATCTATCTATCTATCTATCTATCTATCTATCTATCTATCTATCTATCCCTGTCTCTCTGTGTTGTGTGTGTATGTGTATATCTGAGTATTATTCTATTCTGTTCAGTTTGCTGTCCATAAGTGAGTTTGGAGCATCAGTGAGTTTGGAGCATCAGTGAGTTTGGAGCATCAGTGAGTTTGGAGCACACAGGTTTGTTGTTGTTCTTTCTGCTCGTTCATGACCAAGTAAACACTCTGACTTTGCCACATGCGTGACCTGAGTGAAACTGAGGTAGGACGCGTGCAGCACTTCAGAGTGAGCTGCCCACAGATGTACACTATTCCCCCCCGAGGCCCGGCACTCATCTTATTTTAATGCTTGTGAGAGGGGGAGCACCGTCTCTGCCTCAGCAGGGGGCCTGTGGGGAAGTCACGGAAGGTCTGGCGCAGACGAGTACCAGCTCGGGTTCTGCACACATCTCGGCACGCAACCGTGTAATGCCCGTGCTCCACCAGCCTCCCACTCATCCACATCGCTCATCAGGAATTCCAAACAACCTGAGACAGTTTGCAAATATTCCACACCGTCCTTCAAGTGGACTGAAGTCGACGTCTCCGATCACACATGCATTATGTAGATTCTTTCTCTCTCTCACACACGGGCAGGTCCTCGGGGGATCCGTCCTCAGCCACCATAACAATGGACAGTGTCCCTCTTTACTCACCAACTCACTTTAATTCCTTTATCAGCCCTTATGCAATGTATTGCATGTGAGGAGAATTAGTGTCTGATACTCAATAGCTGTGTGTAGCCAGTGCACAGAAGATAGCCATTTTGTTCATCACAGTTAGCTAGACGGTTTCTTGCTAACAAAAGACGAACATGGAGGCATCCGTTGGTTTTTCCCACTTTGTAGCTCAAATGCATGGAGGTCAAAATTAAATAATTCCCCAGGTAAGTTGATGTGGTATAAGAATCTTAGCAATTCCCTCTGTTATGTAGAGCTGATTAGCACCCACAGGTATCTTTCTGCACTCAGTAGATCGTTCTGTAACTCAAATAACCACTCTTTACAACCGTGGTGAGCGGGTAAGCATCTCAAAACACACAACAGTCGAACCCTGAGGCGGAAGACAACACCGGGTTCCACTGCAGTCGGCCATGAACAGGAACCTGAGACCATACTGGGAACAGGATCTCCCACACTGGACAGATGAAGATCGGGAAAAACATCGCCTGGTCTTTTTCCAATGTTCTTTGCATTGTGTTGCTGCCACGTGATTGGCTGATTGTATAACTGCATGATATGAATGAATGAGCAGGGGTGCAGGTGTTCCTATTAAAGTGGTCATTGAGTGCGTGTGCAAATTAGAGTGATCTAGATTGAACTTCTCCAGTTAAAGACTCAGTTATACCTATTTATTACTTAGAGCATTGAACTTGAAACTGTCTCATGATGTTGAACCAAAAATGTTCTCACACGTCTTTTTGTGATGAATATCGGGGAAATCGGGGCGTTCCCAGGATAGACTCCAGAAGTAGAAGCTATTTCGGAAACTAAGACCCTTTAATCCAGATAAAGTGCACACTTGTTTTGTCCTGCAACGCAACTTGCTGTGTATCTGTTCTCTCGTGTTCTGTACGGTTCCCTAAAATCGAACCACGCAGCAAATCTGGTGACTGGTGGCAGCTGAAAACCTCAGCGTGATGTGTGGGTTTGTCCTCAGAAGCAGGAGACTGAAACACCCCAGGGGTTCGGGAAATCCTCTGGGATTTACGTCTCGCACGTCCTCCGAGCCCCAATTTATGTCGGACCTTATTAGAGGGAGGAAAGAGCTAAAGAAAGAAACACAGAGTCGGAGAAGAGCGAGAGCGTGAGGGTGGATGACAAAACGACGCGCTGACGGGCCACGGTGTTGAAGAAGCACGACGGAAAAATAAAGCGTTTATGCAAATGGAGGGAAAGGTCGAAGGTCGGCTGGCTTTAGATGCTGCAGTAAAGTGCAACGCTTCACTCCACCTTAAAACTAGCGGTAATCGATACCTCGGTGTGTAACTGCATGACGATATGATTCAAGCAAAAATATCCTGAATACACATCTAAGGGTGCTTGATCACATATTAGCCTGAATCAAAGCAAAATTGATTCTTTTGAATCGATTCTGTTCGTCTTGATTCGCGATTTCAAATTGCACATAATTGAATGAACTATAAAAGCAGGAAAGTGTTGTTTGTTCTTCAGTCATTGGTCAGAAATACTGCACATCAGTTGCAACAAACCTTTGTCAAGAAATCACAACAACCACCCTTGGGTGGTCCCAAGGATTCTGGGATCTGATTGGTCAGATGGTGTGGATTCATTTTCTATAACAGCAGCTCGAGATCACAGGTTTATGTTAATGCGCTCGTTCTAATACGTTATCGTTTCTATAGTAGCACAGTTGCTCCACATAAACGGATTAAATACTGTTTGGAAGGAGTCTCCAGTGCGAGCACTTTATAACAATCAGAGGTAAAGCTGTAACTTTTCCGACATCTTCAGGACGGCTCTCGGAAAGCTGCGGGTTTTTTTTTTTTTTTTTTTTTTTTGCCTTATTAATTTCAAGAGAGAAAGGTTGGTGTTTCTAGCTGCTGTAACGTAAGTGAGAACAGGAACTTGTTTTGTGGATGTTCCAAAAGCTTCTTCAATTAATGAAAATTGTAATCGCTTGCGAATCGCTGTGGTATAAGAGGAATAAAACACCCCAGGGTGTGCTCCAGGAAAATAATCAACGTCGGTGTGGTAATAGTAGCTCTGCTTTATTGCACCGCCCTGTTGTTGATTATTTTCTTATAGCAGCACAACACAGAGTGCTTTCTTCCTGACATGACTATATATCAGGAGCAAGAGTGCGGTTATACCGAATATCCTGCCGAGGTAATAAGAGCAGAGCCGGTATTCGGTATAACCGCACGATTGCAAGAGCGATATTGCTTTTATACAACGGATTTATATATAAGAAATGAATATTGAGTAATGGTTAGCTGGCTCGGTTAGCTGGGTCACGTGACATAGTCACGTGACCCATTGAACTCAAAACAGACAAGATGGTGGACGATGTTTTATTGCAGTTGTTGTGCCTGCTATCCAGTTTTATAGTCTTGTTAAAGATTAATGTCACTTTATACAACCCTCAGATTGCATTTTTTGTTTTCAATTCAAAGAGACGGAAAGTAAAGAAACGCCTGACGGAAATAACGCGGGCCAAAGCTTCTTACGTGTTTATGCACACACAGTATAGTGGAGTCAGCATTTTCAGACGCTTCGGTGTGGACGGGCAAATTTTAGAAAACGTCTGAAAACGCCAGTGTACACGTTTGAATCCTTTAACTTTCTTTGAAAAATGTGTTCAACTTAACTCAGCCTGACTGAGCCATCTCTACCTCTACCGCTCGGTTTAGGTATGTTATGTTACAAACATTCACTAAATGTTGCTGTGTCTTCAAATAGTGTGCCTCTTCAGTTTGCGTCTTTACAGGAAGTTAGCGACAAGAAAGTCACTCCAGACCTAAAACATAAGTTTTCTTTGACTTTTTCCTAAAAGTTTTTGGTATTTGGTAAACATACTTATACTTTTACTATGGAGTGAATGAAAAAGGCCATAAGTCACCTATATTAGGCCTATACTAAAAAAAAAAAAAAAAAAACCTGTGGGGCATGTTAAAAAAAATTAAACATTGATTGTTGTTGAAAACTATTTTCCGTTGCGTTTTTTTCTTAGTGAGGATGTTAAAGGGTTAAAACGAAAATTGAGTTTTCGGATCAATCCGGATTAATGTGGACGAAGCCTAAATTTCAGAATTAATATTCATGAAAAATGTGTATCGTTTGCTGTGTCCGCCGATGATGTCGCTAACGCTACTGTAGTGGTGGTTTCAGTGAGATTGTTGCTGGAATTTGGTGGAATTTTCCATGATGGACACAGATGAGCGGAGTGATACACACAGTGAAACGTCCCAGTGCGGTTATACTAAATATAAGCACTATTGGAATGCTGTTCATCCAATCAGATTAGTGAACTGGAACTAACTGTTGTATAAGATGGTATTGATTCACAGGAGAAGAAATCAAATTCTTTTGCAGTTATTTTATTAAATATAAGGATCTTGGGCTCCTGAGTCATGCTGCAGAAAAGAGTTTGCTCTATCGTCAGGAGACTGCGAGTTCGAGTCCCGACGATTCCTGCAGCCTTCTGTAACCGAGAGTCCGAGGTTGGGGGAAATGGCGTCCTGTCAATCACAGCAGCCCAGAACCTTATACCATATGAGACTTTAAAGACAATCCCAAAAGCACCTGAAAGTCGCCGTCCTTCACATCCTTCAAAACCGCGTTCGTTTCCACATAAAAACCCAGAGTCTTCCTCCTCAGCAGGGAACCACAGCCTCACCTAGAACAATTGCTGTTAGACATCTTAATGTGTCGGGAGAACTCTGCGCCTCCGTTTCCCCCCGCAGAGCTCCAACCCTTCCTCCCACCGCTCAATCCACAGTTAAGATGTCTCGTCGCTAGATAACAAGCAGTCTCACTGGGGATTTTTAGAGGCTCTTTATTGTTCCACCAGAGGATGACTTTCCATGCTGCCAAGACAGAAGACGAAGGGAGGAGAAAAAACCCAAAAAAGCTCTGCTGTCAGCCAGCATCTCTTCCGCCAGGCTCCAGGTGAAGGCGTCGGCCTTCGCGGCTTTTCCTTTTTTTTCCCCCCCGTCTGGAAGCCGGCAGCCTTTTAAAACGGATGTGAGTCTGGCTGAGCAGATGAGGCTGTGAGTCAGAGAACGAGCGAGGGATGCTTTCTGATCAGCGTCAGACCTGCTGTAGGCAGGAAGTCGTTCGCGCGGACGGTTGATATTATGCAACGCTTCACCTGAGCCCTGTGACATAAGCGTGTCATAAGCATGTCACAGTTTCATCAGTGGCCCTGACAGCTTGTGATATAACAGAGTCGTATTTTTCTCATGAAAACTATTCCATGGCCACAGAAAGAGTGCTTAACCCTGATTTATTTTCTTCGCATTCAGGAAACCTCCCTAGGTCTTTTAGCACATATGTTTTCTGATTTCGCAACATTAGCTAAGCTATCCAGTGATCCAAACATAAAGTAAAGGAAGTGAATGATTTATAGGATGTACTGTGTGGAAAAACGTTACTTAAAAATAAAATAACGCTACCCGAGACATAACTACAGCACCGTGCAAAAGTCTTAGGCGCATGCAAAGAAATGCTGTAGAGCACAGATGCCTTCAAAATAATGAAGTTAAATGTTTCTACATTTTTTAAAAAATACCGTAAAGAGCAATAAACAGTAGTAAATGAAACAAAGTCAATATTTGGTGTGAGAAAAAAATAACAAATAAAAATAAAAATAGTAGTCTCCGGTACAATGTGTGCAGTTTTATAAGGAAATGAGCTGGTAAGTTTTATTGAGCATCTTGCAGAACCAGACACAGTTCTTCTGGACACTTTGACTTTCGCACTTTCTGCGGTGAAACCCAGCAGCCTTCATTGTGTTTACTGTCTGATAAGTGTCTCTTACGTAATACGCTGCTCTCTTTAATGACATACGAACATTTTTACTGTATAACAATCGGACCGTGGTACGTGTCGTAACTTGTTTACTACACAAAACATATCATAATACATATGAGAATTTGGAGTTGGGTTATAACATGTGATATAAATTCTCATAACATCAGATATTACTGCAGTTACTGTATAATGATATTAACATGACAATTGGATATAAGATGACGTTTGCAATGGTTATGTCAGTAATAATGTAGTTGTGACTAGTAATAAATAAGGAAAAAAAATTGAAGAAAAAAGATTATTTTTAAAAATACGTTTTGTAACGATAAGTTTTATTATTATTATTATTATTATTATTATTATTATTATTATTATTATTACTCTTCTTCTTGTTCTCCTTCTCCTTCTTCTTATTATTATTTACAGAGGAAAATACTAAATTACGTTTTTTTTCATCCATCTAACCCCCCCTCCCCCAATAAATTTAAATAATTTGTATTAAAAATGGAACAAATATAAATACAAGTAAACATTATTCTGTATTGTTCTGTAATATTATTCTGCACATGCTTTTAGGTTTGCTGTTCCCTCTGGAAACCGTCGTCCGTCAGCTCTGCTCTGTGTAGATTAAGTGAGCTGCAGGATTTTGGTCGCACGCAATTACAGTAAAAACCCATTAACACCAAAATATATAAACAGTATATGAAACCCATCATCTAGGGTGTAAATCAAAACTGCTATGGAAAATAACGCGTGTTTGCTATGAACAGAAAAACGTTCAGCGTGGAAACAGCTTGTTCATGTTTTTCATGTCCCACAGTGCTAGACTAAACATAAAGCATCACTAGGAAAAAAAAAAAAAACCCAACAACAAACAGACAAACTGAAGATGCAGACGAAACAGCCACTGTCTAGTAATAACTTACAGATTGCACGATAACTTCAGGTTATTAGTTAGTCAATCACAAATTTAAAAAATAACACATACTGTACAACAGCTCATCAACAGTGATGTTTGTTGCTAAATGAGACCTTTTAGCTCTACTAGTGTTCGACGCACGTGAATCGAAGAGGGTTTTCGCCGAACGCGCGTCGTGATGACGTCACATGACGCGTCTCGGCCCAAATCTGCGGTAATTTTGAAACATTGCAAGCTCCTCCGAATATTGTGGAGTTGACGGGACTGACTTATGGACTATAAATGTATGAATGTATGAACTATAAACACGGGAAAAATACTTTTTGACTATCTTAAGGTGATCGATGTTTCTCAAAATTCAACAATAAGGTTTTTTTTAATCAAACATAATTTTCTAACCAGTACCACACATGCCCCTGGAGAAGCTCACTTCCACCACTTGAAAAAAATTCCTGTGCACTCATAAGTCTCATAATTGTGAGAGACCAAGTCCTATTTATAAGAGACTAAGTCATTGTCATTACTATGATATATCATATCATATTACTAGTCATATGTATGAAAGTCATCATTTTAAGATTAAAAAGGCATAAATATGAGGTATTAGATCATAATTTTTAAAAAATAAAGTCAGAATTATGAGATATCAAGTCATGATTTTGAGACACCGAGTCATAATTTCAAGCACCAAATCATACACTTAGGAGATGCTAATTATTATTAGTTCTAATTATCAGAAACCAAGTCATCTTTTTTGCGTTTCATAAATATATATAACTCAATAATTAAAAACCTTACAAGTGCAGATTTAATGAACTTTCCTGGAAAAGGATTCTTGCGTATTTTAGCCAAGAACCCCCCCCAAAAAAAATACTCTCTGAGGATTCGAGTTGGAAAATTGCAGATGCTGGCTTCATTTTTAATCTCCATTGATAATGATGAGACGCCGCCTCCATGCCAATGAGCACTTTGAAAGCTTTGCCAAACTCTCATCAAGCCACAAATGGAGGCACCTGGACGCTAAATGCCACGCGAACCCGAGAGCTCGGTTTTGTGGTCAACTGAGATCAAAATGGTGGCCTGCCAGTAGCACGTGTGTGACATTTGTTCTAAGAGAAATAAGAAGTGCGATGAGCTTAAACATATGTTTTTAAGACACTATTTTCCAAATGATTGGCACCCTCAAAAATCTTTGTCTTCAATTTTCAAGACAAATCCCGGGCGCAGTTTTAGACTACAGCATTTACGGCATGGGCCAGAAAGAAATCAGCTTCATTCTGTGCTGTGTATTTTTATTTTACTAATGTTCTAGGTTTCCATCCATCCATCCATCCATCCATCCATCCATTTTCCGTACCGCTTATCCTACACGGGGTCTTGGGGAGCCTGGGGCCTTTCCCAGGGAACTCGGGGCACGAGGAAGGGGACACCCTGGACGAGGTGCCAACCCATCGCAGGGCACAATCGCACACACACTCACATATTACAGA
Source organism: Cranoglanis bouderius (assembly GCA_023630585.1). Taxonomy (NCBI): domain Eukaryota; kingdom Metazoa; phylum Chordata; class Actinopteri; order Siluriformes; family Cranoglanididae; genus Cranoglanis; species Cranoglanis bouderius. Next base: position 2,727,522 of record CM042572.1, read on the forward strand.
CAATTTGGAAATGCCATTCAGCCTACACGCATGTCTTTAGACTGGGGGACGAAACTGGAGTACCCAGAGGAAACCCTTGAAGCACGGGGCGAACATGCAAGTATTTAACAGGTTTCAAATTGATGTGTTCATTGCAAAAATGAATTTTATGTCATTTCTGGGTTTATTTGAATATACACTTGGGGTCATGTCTTGGTGAAAGATTTCCAAAGGGGATTGTGCATCCCAGCTTTTATTAAATAAATATTTCGTCTTTTGTGAAGAAGGGCTCGTTGAAGTACTGTAAACGGCTCTGGTCATGTGACCCGTATAAAGAAATGCTAATCTGAATTCAAATGCAGTGCCACCTTTAGCTTACATTTCAGTAATCATGAGCCCAAAACCCGGGATAAACAAACACAATTAATGCGAAAGATACACTATTCGTAACGGTTGCTAATGTTTTTTTTTTTTTGTTTGTTTGTTTTGTTTTTTGAAAGGTGAGGGATTTATTATGGGTTTGTTATTAAGGCAGCAGTAATAAGTGCTTTTGCTGTGTGTTCTGGGTCTCATGGGTTCCGCAGTATCAGCGCTGAGAAAACCAATTATATGAAATGGTAAGGCAGGATGACTTCATCATTACAGATAATTACTTTCATACCCTGTGGGTTGCTCTCCGGTTAGCTAAAAACAGAGCAAAATTGTCGGCGTAGCCGTGACTAAGCGCAGAGTCTCGTTGTAGACATAAGACTTTTACGCGTACACGTAGAAACATCCTCACTGAAAGAGACACCACTCACGATTTCTCCTTTTTAAACGCTCACTGTAAGATTAGTCTTTTTTTTTTTATATATAAACAGTTAGGTGGGTTCAACGTTTGAATGTCCACGAAGCTCCGCCTCCAGGCTCTACGGTGACCCATAGGTACTAATGAGGAATAATAATTGTCTTCTCAATCACTGCTGATGACGTGTTGCAGATGTGTCAATGAAGTGCGTTTAAATAAATTAGCCACCCCCCACCCCCGGACACCAAATCCAGGGGGCAGTTTTAGACTACAGCATTTACAGCATGGGCCAGAAAGAAATCAGCTTGTGTATTTTTATTTTGCTAATGTTCTAGGTTTCCATCCATCCATCCATCCATCCATTTTCCGTACCACTTATCCTACACGGGGTCTTGGGGAGCCTGGGGCCTTTCCCAGGGAACTCGGGGCACACCCTGGACGGGGTGCCAACCCATCGCAGGGCACAATCGCACACGCACTCACGCATTACAGACAATTTGGAAATGCCATTCAGCCTACACGCATGTCTTTAGACTGGGGGAGGAAAACCGGAGCACCCAGAGGAAACCCCCGAAGCACGGGGAGAACATGCAAACTCCGTGTGCACAGGGCAGAGGCGGGATTCGAACCACCAATCCCGGAGGTGTTTACTTTTCACAAAAGTTAAAAAAATATATATATATAATAATCATGTTAAGACATTTATTAACTGTAAATATTCATGGATGGCAAAAATGACAAGCAAGAGAGGTACTGCATTAGCATTGTTAAGCCGTTCAATTCATTAATTCATTTCTAAATTACAATGCAATAATTCGTTGCTACTATATAAAGTCAAAGTTTGTTCCAATGTGAAGCAGAGATTTACTGACACACGGGTTCATGTTAATGATGGCACATGATGACTCTATAAACTGAGCATCACTTGATGACACCAATTAGACAAATTAGACTTTCACTACAGGAACATTACAGTTCATTATTACACTTCTCTTAAAATAACCTCACCTTGCATGTCCTCTTGGACTGAATCCCAAAATCTTCGGTTCCAGGGCAATGAGCAGGGAAAAAAAAAACAAACAGCAGAGGATGTTCATGGAGTTCATCACTAGTTCATCAGCATCAGGGACTGTGCCTTAATTATTTTATCAAACACATGAAAAAAAGGCCTCTCTTTGGTTTATATAATTCCTTTAAAAAAAAAAAAATAAAAGTGTTAAATCCCTGTGGTGTGATCAGTGCAATAAAGCCATTTAGTCATTAGCATAGTTATGTAACCTGAACTAATGAACTGTGCTGCAATCGCATTGAGGAGAAAGCGAAGCTGTGCTCTTCAGAAGGATCGGATCTGTGTTCTGAACTTCCGTCTCGAAACTTCTGAGCCTCCTGCTCGGCTAAAACAAACAAACAAACAAACAAACAAACAAACAACAACAAAAAAAGTTTGATATCAGGAGTGGAAAATACTTGACTTTTACATTTATTCCTTTCATCTTGTTAAGATGTTGTCTTTTGCCAGAGTTACCGATTTACACGGGATGAGATGTCTTATTAGCTTGTTAAATTAGCTTGTTGTTATGTTTTGGACGTTATCTAGTTAAATTAGCCGGCTAGTTAAGTTTTGGATATTAGTTTGTAAATAGATAAGCTTTGTAAATTCGCTTGTTAAATTAGCTAGCTAGTTATTGTTGTATATTAGCTTGTTAAATTAGCTAGCTAGTTAAGTTTGTACATTAGCTTGTTAAGTAGTTTTGACTGCTAACTTGACTTGTCGTTCATTGCAATAGCATTATTAAACATTATCTAACCAGCATGCCACATTCTCAGTTAGCAGTAAATTTTCGGTATGACTGATAGCTTAGCGAACGAGCTAGTCATGTAGGATTGGTCGGTTCTTTTTAATCGGTTCGAAATATTTACTTTTACGCTTGGATATTTGAGTATGTTTAAATTAAGACTGTAGATTTTTCACCTCAAACTTCTTTGACCCATAAATTATTTAAGTACGGTTCCTCTGGACTTTTTCCACTCCTGGATATTACATAGAACGCTTAAGTCATAGAAAGGTCACAGATATTTTTCTTTTGTCCTTCATTTAGTTACAGTTGGGCGGCCAGGTTTTATGTTTTCAGTGTTTCCTTGTCTGTCAGCTACACAGTAAAGCCTTTAAACAAGAAAAATAACCATTATATATCAATTGTACAGTAAATATTTCAGTATATCATTTCCTTTAGCCTCTGGGGGTGGGACATACATTCTAGACAGCACTCAATTGGTTGGTTTTAAAGTTTTGACACGATATGAATCATGAAGTGGTGAATTATAAAGTTAAAAGCAGAATATCTCCAAATTTCCCCCTTAGATGCAGTATTTTATTGGTGTCCATAACACTAAAGAAGAGATACAAAAAGCTCTGAAATATCAATTTAGATTTTTTTTTTTTTTTTTGAGCATTTTAAACTGGGTAAAATTTTGTATCAGAGGTCAGAGAAATAAAAATCCACTCTGTGTTGGTGTTACTGATGTGTTTATTGCTCTGTTCGGGGTAACGCGTTATGGTGTAAGGTCTGTTCATGTTCCGTTCATGTGCTGAGTTTATGCACAGTTTCTTCCCACAGCGCTCATGGAAGCTGCCAGGCTCGTATCTGCTAAATTAGAGCTGGAAAGAGAGATAAGCCTCTCCAAAATGGAGAGAGAGAGAGAGAGAGAGAGAGAGAGAGATAGATAGTCAGAGCTGGGCAGTGTATGAAAGATTAGGAACACCCGAAGCCTTTCATTTCTGCCTCTCTTCCACCAAAGTCCCTCTCTCCCACTCGCAATTTTGATGTTTGTGAGAAGTTCGACGGCTCCAGATTAGAGTCATCTGGGGTTGCTCTTTATCTTTTTTTTGTGTGTGTTTTGCTGAAGGGAGAGTCGGCGGTCCTAATAATCACGGTTTGGTTTAATTACGGCCAAATGTCTAGAGCTGGAATTAAGGGACCTGCTTTGGCAGTGCTGGTGTGTTTTTTTTTTTGTTGTTGTTGTTTTTTTGTTTTTTCCCTGTTTTTTAAAATCCTTTCTGTTCCAAATTCACTCTGAACAATCAGCATGTGTTTACCTATTTGCTTTCTGGCTCTGGCTCTGCCTTTGGAGAGAAACACTGTCTGTCTTTTCAGATTGATTTCTCACACCCCGTGATGCAAACGGTGCGATTAATTGAAGATTAAACGCTGCACCTTTTTAACGCGGTTAATCTGAAAGATGTAGCTTATCGTTTTTTTGAAGAACATTAGCGCGCTAATTATAATCATTAACAATTGACAGATGAACGTTATACAAGACGCTGTAAAGACGGCAGTAGTTTATGAACACGTTACTCCCTGTATCTTGTCATATAACAGTTCCACGCGCTTCGGTAGACTACGGGCTCGTTAATATTCATCACAGTGCCACATGCATGGCAGCAACAGCTGGCGAGAGAAACGAGTTCACCTGCGAACTTCCCAAAAACACGATGCACACCGAGCTAGTTTTTTGGACTGACAGGAATTTTGAGTGGATTTGATGGATTTAAGAGTTTTTACCCAATTGCAGGGCGTGTTGTTCAACAAAGAAATATCAGCCATAACATTAAAACCATTGACAGGTGAAGTGAATAACATTGATTATCTCGTTACACGGGCACCTGTCAAGGGGTGGGATATATTTATTAGGCAGCAAGTGAACAGTCAGTTCTGAAGTTGATGTGATGGAAGCAGGAAAAATGGGCAAGCGTAAGGATCTGAGTGACTTTAACAAGGGCCAGAGTGTGATGGTTAGACGACTGGGTCAGAGCATCTCCAAAACTGCAGGTCTTGTGAGGTGTTCCCCATGGGGTCATGGGCGCCCAAGGCTCATTGATGATCATGTGGAGTAAAGGCTATCCGGTCTGTGTGCTTAGCTGGGGAAGAGATGGCACCAGGATGCACTATGGGAAGAAGGCAAGCCAGCGGAGGCAGTGTGATGCTCGGGGCAATGTTCTGCTGGGAAACCTTGGGTCCTGGCATTCATGTGGCTGTTACTTTGACGCGTATCATCTACCTAAACATTGCAGACCAAGTACACCCCTTCGTGGCAACGGTATTCCCTAATAGCAGTGGGCTCTTTCAGCAGGATAAAGCGCCCTGACACACTGCAAACATTGTTCAGGAACGGTTTGAGGAACATGACAAAGAGTTCAAGGTGTCGACTCGGCCTCCAGATCTCAATCCGATCGAGCACCTGTGGGACGTGCTGGACAAACAAGTCCGATCCATGGAAGCCCCACCTCGCAACTTACAGGACTTGCTGCTAACGTCTTGGTGCCGGACACCACACACACCTACAGAGGTCTTGTGCAGTCCATGCCTCTACGGGTCAGAGCTGTTTTGGTGGCACAAGGAAGGGGAACCTACAGTTATAATTATTATAACATTGAGGAATTGGAGAATAAAGTTAAGCAGTGCATCACGGACTAATCGTATCAGATCAGGACGATGCCCTTGGTTTGCATATCGACGCTGCTTGGATGTTCCAGTTTTTTCCGCCCAGTCTCTGCTCTGCTACGTGGAGAAGAAACGTTGACGCATGCCATGTTTCTCAGAATAACTCTGACATGATGGGTTGGGCTCCGGCTTGATAGAGATGTGTTATTTTTGCTGAGGAGGAACAAAAAGCCCCAAGAAAGTTTTTTTTCCCTTTTTTTTTTTTTTGCCTTTTTGCAAGATGCTGCTTTTAGAAAGTGCATGGAAGAAACGCAAGCTCCTGAAATCTTCTCTCAGGTTCCTCTAAGCACATTCGATTGAGGACGTTTGCTCTCTCGTTGTGTAATGAAGGAGGCTGGACCTGTTTTGGAGGCTCACAAAACCGTCCACAATCAAAAGAATTAGTTCAGTACAGTCAAAAGTGTCATAACACTTGACATCATAATAACTTTTGTCAGCTTGACATCCAGTTTGATGAAAGCAGTCTTTATGACAGCTGTGGGGATTCATTTGTACTAAATGGTCATGTAGATTTATGTCAGCCATCGTGAAGGGCTTATATAGCCTTATGAACCCAGCTTGAACCATGTTTTAGTCCATAAACTCTTTTCCACCTCAGCCAACATGCTTACTGTTTTTTTTTTTTTTCTTCTTCTTTCATTCAGGTCAGGACCGGAACTCTACTTCTCTTTTCCCTATCCTGTCTTTCTCAGATATTCCCATGATGCTTAGCTTGTCAGCGAGGCGCACAGTCCATCCTACAGTTCATAACCTGTGTGACACTGTGTCTAAAGGTCTGATTTCTCTCTCACTTAAAGCATCACAACAGTGCAATCCCAGGCGAGTCCTGTCACACAAAAGCCTTGAGTGAAAAAAAAAAAAAATAAAAATCCATGGTGAGATAGCAGACTGAGCCAGACACGCGTCCGTGTGAATACACAATGAGCTTAAACACGTGGAGAACCTCTCAGAGAGAACATTTCTGGGGCACGGAGTGTATACTTCGAAAGCTGGTTAAAAGTCACTAACAGCTTGTTTATGTGGGAATCGATGGCAGTTTGTACCAGAGCTGTCGACTAGCATCTGATAAATAAAAAAAAAAAAACTAAAAAGCCACAGATGCTCATTGCTTCACTTCAGAGAAGTTAGCGAACATTCTCGTCAGAAAGTTTTTCCTCTGGTCGGTTTATTCATCTCTCTGGTAACACTTTCTATCAAGCCCATTTCATAACTCATTATGACTGCGCTTATAACTCTTCATAAGTTGGTAACAATTCCTTACAAGCATTTTATACACTTGTATAATAAATACCCCACAAAGCTAAACTAATATTCTATAAAAGAAAAACCAGTAACGCTTTCTATAAAGCCCATATTCATAACTCATTAAAACTATAACTCATTATATTCTATGCAAGTTGGTCAATGATTCTGTTTAAGCATTTTTCTAAACTTTAATAATGCTTCATAAAGCTCTAATAATGCCGTATATTGTATATAAATCAGTAACATTTTCTATGAATATGCATAACTCAAAACTGTGCTTATAAACCGTTGTAAGATTTTTTTCTAAGCTCTTATAATACTTCATAAAGCTCAAATAATGTGAAATAAATAATTTTGTAATACTTTCTATGACGCCCATGTGCATAACTCGTTATAACTTTGCTTATAATTCTTTTTAAGTTGGTAACAAAATGCCTTGCAAGCATTTTATAACATCTTATAATGCTTCATAAAGCACTAATAATGTGCTATAAGCAATTCCTGGGTAACTTATAATCATGTTTTAACGCGAGTGTCACTATTCATTATTATGCCATGTGATATACTGCACAGTTGTAATATTCACTAACAAATATACATATTTAAAAGTGTTACCAAATTACACACGGCATTATTAGAGCTTTATGAGGCATCATTAGAGTTTGCAAGGAATCATTACCAGCTTGAAATGATTACAAGCACAGTTTTAAAGGTTTATGAACGTGTGCTTTATGATCAGTGTTGCTGAATTATTTTTACCACATTATTAGTGCTTTGTGAAGCATTATAAGCTCACAAGAAATCAAGAAATGCAAGGATGAAATGAGAGGATGAAGAAATGAACAATGCTCCCTAAACTTTAAGCTGACATGAAAATCAATGAGAGAACTTTTTTCCCCCTCTGGTCTGTCGTATCGAGGCCGCCGTAAATGTTGGCTCCAGGACATAAGAAAAAGCCTTAAATGTTAAACCACAATGACTTTTGACCTCATTGACGTGAATGTCAAAGATAAACGACCTCATAATACCAATGACAAACAGGGACCTGTGTGGGAAATCTTCCACCGGCGCCCTTTTATCCGCCATTCATTTTAGATTACCGTTATGTAACTTCAGTCACATAACACGGCCATCTCTCTTCCAGTTCAAGCATTGTTTTTTTTTTATTTTTTATTCTTCCCCAGATACTGAACAGACTTTAACAAGTGTTTACCGTCCCTCGGAACAGTAACGCTTCTTTGTGCCACCCTCCCACAACACTTTTGCCCAACTTTAGCAGCTTTTAACGTTGTACAGTGCAGCACTGGTAACAAAGAGAGGCTTCCCCAGTCATTAATCATTGTGACAAGCCTTTTGTTGTCAGTTAGCAGCTGTGTGTAGAGGAACATTACTCTTCTATTCTGGCCCGCAGTGCCGAGGCGGCCCACGCCGTCCCCCCTTTTAATGAGGAATCGGAAACCGGAGCGTCCAACTCCTGCTTTCCTATCAACTGCTAATTGAACTCCCAGCTGTTAAGAAAATGGACTCTGTGTGGGGTTCTCTCCCCCCCCACCCCCCCCCCCCCCCCCATCGTTTTTGGCAGATGAGCTCGTCTGGACCGAGCCCAGGAAATTCCTTGGTAATAGTTATAGATTGAACAAGTTTTGTTCTGGAAAAGAAAAGGATTCAGTCAGTCAAATTGTAATACTTGTATCGAAACCCTGCGTCATAAGACTGGCGTGATGGTGTCATAAACATGTCATACCCGCTGACGTTATGACAGTGCGTGTCAAATATCCCGATGTAAGTCAGTGTAACAACACGAATTTATACAAACAGAAATCCATGTCATGTGTCTCAGTTGTTATGTCGCCTTATGAACACAGCTTTTAAGCTTTTCTCCACATTCAGGTCTTCTTATACACAGTGACGCAACAGTGTATGTCCGATGTCCTAAACCCTTTAAGAGTTCTTTGGTTGTCCATATTGGATAAACCCTTAAAGGTTCTACTTAGACCTGCACTGAACTGCAAAGTCAGTTGTTATGAGGTTCTAATGTACTGTATGTAACGTAAGCAAGTGCAACAACGAAAGCAGGTCTTATGTCAACTTGACATCAAAATCAATGAAAGCAGTATTTATAACAGCTTAAGCCTGCGGGAATGAACCTCTATAAATGTTTGTGTAGATTTATGTCAGTGGTTGTAAAGGGCTTATGTAGCCTTATGAATACACGTTGCCTTCCTTTTAGCACGTACACTGTACACCCTTTAAGAGTTCTTCAATCGTGGGGAAACCCTTAAAGGTTCTACTTAGACCTGCACTGAACTACAAAGTCAGTTGTTATGACGTTCTAATGCACTGTATCTAACGTAAGCAAGTGCAATAATACAGGTGTTATGAACAGTGAAAGCAGGTCTTATGTCAACTTTCGATTAATGTTTATGTATTGATGATTTAAAGGGCTTATGTAGCCTTATGAACCTTTTAAATAAAGTGCCGCTTTCATTTTAGTCCAAATAAGTTTTGTTTTGGAAAAGACAATAATTCAGTCATTTCTGAAGACTAGAACAAATTGGAACACTGTATTACTCTGGAACCCATGCATAAGACTGCACTGAAGGTGTCATAAACATGTCATAGCAGCCATCGTATTCTGTCATGACATAACGTGTCAGACGTCCTACACTTTTTTGAGAGTTCTTCAGTTTTCCGTCATGGCAAATGCTTAAAGGTTCTGTACTTATCCCTTAAAGAAGAATTGAGATTTGCTAAATGTCCTCTAGTTAGCATGAACAAAAAGGGTTCTGAAAGTTGTAGGATTCTACAGAGAACCCTCTTAAAAAACAAAATCTTCATGGGTTACTTAAGGATTCTTTGGATAAGTAAAGGTCTTAGTTTCCTAATCATGTTCTACGTAGAACTCTTTCTAATAGGGAAACACTTTGTTGTAGGGTTCTACATAGAACCTTTAAGGGTTTCTCCTGAGGGCCAACAAATAATCAAAGGGTTCTAGATTTTAAGCTTATTTTCTGAGAGTGCAGAGCACTATTACTGATTTTAACATACCGTGTGTCATCTATGTTACGACTCGTCATGACAGTTATGACATCGGTCATAAAACATACATAACAAACGTTTGCATGATAATTGGCGGGAATAGCAGGATGACATTCGGATTTGGATTAAAGCAAACTGTTATGGCAAACGTTTTACTTATGACTGCTTATGAGATGTTTATCAGAGGGCTCAAGTGAAGTGTTACTAAGAATATGTAATTGCCTGTAAATCTTCCCACAGTGCTGCTGAACTTCTGCTAACAACTTTGTCGCATTTAAATGGGGGCAAGCTACCTGGCTGTGAAATATGCTAAGCCCGAGGGCCTTCCTCCATACGCTAATGCGTGAACATACAAAATAGTGCATGGCTTCAAAAAAAAAAAAAAAAAAAAAAAAAAGTGTATAAGTGTATGAAATGCAAAACCATCACCTCATATGCAAACGTATCTAGGTTTTTTTTTGGTTTTTTGTTTTGATTTTATTAATCTTGTTATTTTATTATTATTTTTTTTTTGTTATTGCAGCTGCTGTTGTTTAGATTAGCACCCATGTGGCATCAGGACTTAGCACGCTAACCGCCACAGGATTGCCAAGCTGCACACAATCTCTTTCTCTGCAGCATATTTGGGATGGAGAGGTTCCAGATGAACTCCATCTCACCCTGCCTCCCACAAACGGATGCTGGGGATGCTAGCTCGCTTACAGGCTCTGCTCTCAAAGTGACAAAAACGGCTAGTGCACCGTGACAAGCTTTTTTGTCTTCTCTCCTGTCCTCCCACCTTTCAGTTCGCTCCTGCCTGTCTCGTTCGAGTGGGAGAGGGAAGCGAAGGAGGGATAAGAGAGTTGTAAGCTGAAAGATGGAAGAAGAGCGAGAGACCGAGAGTAAAGGAGGGCGAGAGAGAGAGAGAGAGAGAGAGAGAGAGAGAGAGAGAGAGAGAGAGAGAGAGAGAGTCCGGCTTTCTCTGTCAGCTCAGCAGAAATCCCTCTCTAATGAAGTTCTTTTAAAAAATAAACATTGAAAATCTACTTCCCATACGGTTTTATTGGATTTTGTGACTTACGAAACTTGGACACAGTTAAAATTGTATACAATTATGACACAATTATATGGCTAAACTTAATTACGAACTAAACACAGTAGGGATTATGTAAATTAGTGATGGGAAATTTGGTTCTTCTCAGTGAATCAGGGCAATCGGCTCAGAGAGTCGACTCATTTGGCTCACAAATGACTCCTTGCTTCATTTTCCCCACAAAACTGCCAAAATCTTTGTCTGTCTATCTATCTATCTATCTATCTATCTATCTATCTATCTATCTATCTATCTATCTATCTATCTATCTATCTATCTATCTATCGCTTCACTAAAACTATACTCTACATTCTGATTATCAATATAAAATTATACTTTGCATCACCTTTGTTATAAAAACTATTTAAATAAATAAAAGTAAAACCGTCATACTACATTTTTTGGTGACAAAAACAATAAAAATTCACCCATTGTTATGATATCATTATTATGACAGCTAATATTATCATGCTGCCACAATCACACAAACACACATTTCATCATTCTCTTTAGAACAGCTTTCGAAAATCATTATTCTAAGCCGAGCGAATCAAATGTCGATTCGATTCACTGAACACATTTTGGCACAGCTGCACTGTACGTGATCAAAAGCGTGAAAGAATCAAACGCTGATAAATTTTCACTGCTAGACACAGAATGCTGCCAATTATTCAGCAAAAAACATGAACGATTACGACTTTTCATATATGTGAGTCGACTCCCAGAAGAGCCAGTTCAAAGAGTTGACTCGTTTGTGAACGAATCACTAATGTAAATGTGACGTGGTTTGAGCACGATTCCCTCAAACAAATGCAAAAAAAAACAAAGTGTTTGCTAGATCAGTAAATGCATTAATCACAAGTCATGCTAAATTTAATCCAAATAAAATTTGGCAAAATTATTGGCACCCTTCTTGTAAATGAGCCAAACTGATTGTATAGAATAAACAAGTAGGAATTCTATTTGAATTATAGCAATTAGTCACTAATAATAATCATAATCATAATAATAATATTTATATTGGGCCTTTCTAAAAAAAAATCATATAATAACAACAATCACAATCAATTTTATGAAATCCAGGACCAAGTCTTACATGAGCATCACTCGTTTTCTCAAAAGCAAGCTTTTATAAAGTAATTACCCCCTGTTCCACCTCACTATTGGAGCAATCCTGTTCCCTAAATAGCAACAGAGAAGCTAATTACCCCCTTCTTTCAGACACCAAAGCAACAGCATGCCTTAATTGCAGCGACCCGTTACTGAAAAGTTCACCGGTTTAAGATCCTCTCACGATCCTCGGAGCTCTGTGATCAATACTGAGGCGAATGTGTCAACCTCGATGGTGCGGTCTTAATGCTGTGGGCACGAAGCGTGCGCTAAATAATAATTTTCAGTCCATTTGCATAGCTTTTATTCTGGTGAGCTCGGTTTCAAACAGACAAGAGGGAAGCCGTGTTTGAAACACAAAACCATTTTTGGAGTGAATCTGTTCCAAAATGGTTCATCCTAGGAGCAATGTGTGGGGGGGGGGGGGATACTGAAAGTAGATTAAAAAGTGGTGGTCAGGAGTCCTGCATCGATGGGCACGAAAATATAAAGCCTCAATGTCATTTCAAGATAATTAATCATAATTAGGTGCTCTTTTAGTGATCATACATCACGGGAAAACTTCATCTTCCTGCCAGTGATAAAGCGATAATTATCCCCCTAATTACCTTCTACTTACTGCAAGCATAAAAATGAGGAATATTAGAAACTTGTTCTGACAAGGAGCTTCTGTCGTGGACCGAGTCGCTAATTCCGGGGTATTTCTGAGAGCTAGAAGATGCGTCACTGCTTAATAGCATGTGGATCTAGTCAATAAATCTGTGCAGTGAAGAAGTATCATTAGATAGAAGAATACACACCTTCAACGGAGCCCGAAACTAATTTGCAAAGGCAGTAGATGGCATTTGTCAGAAAGTTGAAGGCACTTTTCATGCAAGGCAACTCCTGTGAATCAGAAACCTCGTGGAGCCGTTTATCCAGCGATCTGTGCAGCAGCGGCTCGTGACTATAGGTTTCGGTGAGGCAGGACGACATTAATAATGAACGGCATCATTAAGACTAAATGAAGTTGAGAAGCTAACACACTTGACTATCTAGTGAATTGTTGGTGTAACCCTGTAATAGGCAGTTCCCTTAATTGATCAACCTGAACATGTCTGACATCATCCCTGCCTTCCCCTCAATCAACCACAACCTCACCGTACAGCTTGGCTCAACCACACTCAAGCCAACCAGGACAGCCAGAAACCTTGGGGTGACTCTTGATGACAATTTAACCTTCACAGACCACATTTCAACAACTGCACGGTCCTGTAGGTTCATTCTGTACAACATCAAGAAAATCAGACCCTATCTCACCGAACAGGCTACACAGCTACTAGTCCAGGCTCTTGTTATCTCAAGACCGGACTATCGCAACTCACTGCTCCCGGACCTCCCAGCCAGCTCCATCAAACCCCTTCGGATGATTCAAAATGCAGCAGCACGCCTCGTCTTCAACCAGCCCAAAAGAACCCATGTCACACCCCTATTCGTCTCCCTCCACTGGCTTCCTGTAGCTGCCCGCATCAAATTCAAGGCCCTGATGCTCACGTACAAGACCCTGTCTGGAAAAGCACCTCCATACCTCAACACTCTCCTTGAGGTTTATGTTCCCTCACGTAACCTGCGATCGGTTAACGACCGACGCCTGGTATAGTGCCTACTCAGCGAGGCATTAGGTCCCTTTCCAGAACCTTCAAACTGACTGTCCTTCAGTGGTGGAACGAACTTCCATCCTCAACCTCTTTGCTTCTCTAGAACTCAATTAGAAGTCTTGTATCTTGTATTGTTCCCAGCTTGATATATCGCTTTGCCTGTATTTCCTCATTTGTAAGTCGCTTTGGATAAAAGCGTCTGCCAAATGAATAAATGTAAATGTAAATTTAGTTTGTTGGTGTTTCAAATGAGCGAATGATGTTTTGTTGATGTTTCAAATGTTTTATCCCCCCATCAATGCTTAATGGAAATCAGACTTTATAATCCTGTAAGTTCTGTATGTTCATTTTGATAACTTACCTTCAAAATGGATTTAAAAAAAAAAAAAAAAAAGAAATCATCTAGGTTTGATACAGCACGTGGAAGAGATTTGTATTGAGCACTTTAAAGGTATTCAGAAAGTATTCAAATTTCAATAATACTTACATATAAATACCCCCAAAATAACACTAGAGTATTAAAGTATAGAAACAAAGTACAATCGCGAGTATTTTCCACCCTTGCTTATGTTTAAGGCGAACCACATCACAGCCCTTAACCCTGTCAGGACGGCGTTCCAGGTCCGTTGTGCTGCGGAAATGTTAAATGACCAGTAGTTTGAGAAGATAACAAAGTAATGTTATCTTTTAAACTATGTGGTGAAATTATGCTGTGAGGTTTTATCTCAACTGATGTTGCTCTTGAGACAGATTTAAATGTAGTTTAAGTGAGAAAATTGCCACACAAAAAAAAAAGGTTAGAAAAGGATGGCAGAAGCTTGAAGATTTGCTGCACCTTTGATCCAGACATGTCCAAGAGGCATTAATTATGCACATATTGTTGACTTTTATAACACTTAATAACCTTTTGTACCTTAGCGAACACTTACAGTTTTCTACAGGCGTTTAAAGCAAGAGAAGAATCAACAGAGGGGAAAAGGACATTATATAAATGATGAGGAAATTTCTGCATGCCTTCTTTTCTAGAAAATGGTCTGTGAACGTATTTGGAGTGATGTTTATTCATGAAATTATATACACTGCATGCATGAGAAAGGTCTTTACACAGTTTCCCAGTGAGAAAATTGACGCTGTTCAGACTTTCTCAAAAGTTATAAAGACGTTCCAACTTCGGAACATTTTTAAAACCAGAAAACCGTGCGATATCTGGGACTTTTATTCTCCAAAGCTGCCAAATGTCACCTATCTGTCTATTGAAATGTGAAATAAAATCCTGCTCTTTATTATACTATGTTGCCTTGGTTATAAAATCTTTATTTGCGTTGACAGAAACAGTAAAACTGATGTGTTATTATCACGCTGCATCAGTCACACACCAAAGAGATTCAAACACGCGTCTTACCATTCTCACTGTCTCTAAATTGTTATTCTGGGCCGAACGAATCAGGTGGATTCCATTCACTGAACGAATTTTGCATACGTTTGCACCAAGAGATTCAAACACTGGTAAGGTTTCACTGCTAAACACACAACACGGCCACGGTTTCAGCAGAATAAAACAAAAAACAATGCTACAGTTCTTTGTACATGTGAGTCGGCTCCCGAAAGAGCTAGCTCAAAGAGTCGACTCATTTGTGAACGATTCGTCACTAATATAAGTGTGATTACACCGGGTCCTGGTTAGCTTCTGGTGCTTGCTGTATAAACAGACCCATTTCCCTTATGTGTACAACAAGAGGCTGAGGATGTTTGATAAAACAAAAAATTTAAAAATGAAAAATGACTCAGTTAATATTATTTACACTGATCAGCCATAACATTAAAACCACTGACAGCTGAAGTGAATAACATTGTTTATCTCGTTATAATGGCACCCGTCAAGGGGTGGGATATATTAGGCAGCAAGTGAACAGTCAGTTCTCGAAGTTGATGTGTTGGAAGCAGGAACAATGGGCAAGCGTAAGGATCTGAGTGACTTTGACAAGGGCCAAATTGTGATGGTTAGACGACTGGGTCGGAGCATCTCCCAAACGGCAGGTCTTGTGGGGTGTTCATGGTATGCAGTGGTTAGTATCTACCAAAAGTGGTAAAGAAGGACAACTGGTGAACCGGCGACAGGGTCACGGGCACCCGAGGCTCACTGATGTGCGTGGGGCGCGAAGACTAGCCCGTCTGGTCCGATCCCACAGAAGAGCTACTGTATGGAGCTGCGTAGCTGCAGACCGGTCAGAGAGCCCATGCTGACCCTCTGTCCACCACCAAAACACCTACAAAGGGCAAGTGAGCATCAGAACTGAACCATAGAGCAATGGAAGAAGATGGCCTGGTCTGATGAATCACGTTTTCTTTTAGATCATGTGGTGTGTGCATCGCTTACCTGAGGAAGAGATGGCACCAAGATGCACTATGCGAAGAAGGCAAGCCGGCGAAGGCAGTGTGATGCTCTGGGCAATGTTCTGCTGGGAAAACTTGGGTCCTAGCATTCATCTGGATGGTACTTTGACACGTACCACCTACCTAAACATTGTTGCAGACCAAGTACACCCCTTCATGGCAACGGTATTCCCTAACGGCAGTGGCCTCTTTCAGCAGGATAATGCGCCCTGACACACTGCAAGAATTGTTCAGGAACGGTTTGAGGAACATGACAAAGAGTTCAAGGTGTCGACTCGGCCTCCAAACATATATGAAGAATATATTCATTCTTCACAAGTGAATTTTAGTATATAATTATTCTACTAAAATGTACTTATGTCATCGTGTTATGTTTGGTGTCTCCTCATAAGTCTTCCTTTCATCAAGCGCTAATTTTAGATTGCTGACTCAATGCTAACGCTGACTGTGTATCTCCATCATGGTGTTGCAGAGCTGCAGGGCTTCCCAACGTGATTAACTCCAAATCGACACTCAATCCAGCCGTGAAACCTGATTCATGTTTAAATCAGCAAACAAGGTTTAAAAAGCTCTTCCTCCTCACGTTACCGAGCGCAGACGGACCTGAACACGTTACCGAGCGCAGACGGACCTGAACACGTTACCGAGCGCAGACGGACCTGAACACGTTACCGAGCGCAGACGGACCTGAACACGTCACTGAGCACAGGGGTTAGAGTTCACACTCATCCTCTGTTCACTATGCTCTAAATTACACTTCCATTCTTTTCCTTTTTTCTTTTTTAATATTCTTTTTTTTATCTTTTTTATTCTTTTTCTGTCTTTTTTCTTTCTTTCTTTTCAATATTTTGTTTCTTTTTCTGTTCTTTTTTCCTTCTCTTCTTTTCTTCTCTTCTCTTCTCTTCTCATTCTGTTCCATCTTTCTTTCTTTCTTTCTTTCTTTCTTTCTTTCTTTCTTTCTTTCTTTCTTTCTTTCTTTCTTTCTTTCTTTCTTTCTTTCTTTCTTTTCAATATTTTCTTCCTGTTTTGTGTCCCATCCTTTTCTTTCTTTCTTTCTTTCTTTCTTTCTTTCTTTCTTTCTTTCTTTCTTTCTTTCTTTCTTTCTTTCTTTCTTTCTTTCTTTCTTTCCAAACTGTTTTATTTCTCCCTGTTATGTTCAGTTCACAATACCCTGAATGTCATCTTAATCATAATTTAAACATAGTTTTTTTATTTTATTTTTTTTAAAAAAGGGATTTTCTTTCTTAATGTGAGAAGCTGAGTCACGCACGACAAGTTTCATGTTGAGAAACTATAAACAGAAAGGCAGAGGCTCCAAATAAACAAAATATTCCACTAAACGAGCACGTCACGGTCGGCCTATATATAGCCGGCACCTGATGTCCGAGTCTTCCAGAGTGACCCCCGCCATCTGCCATCACACGGTGCGCAAAATGCCAAAGCGGGCAGGTAATTCAAGGTTAGTGCACGCCAACTGCTCCTGCTCACCTCCTATCGGGCACAGATGCAGGTCCTGGCTGGGCGCTCCCTACACACCAGCGCTGCTCCTCTCTATTACTCTCCCCAATGGCTGACACACATTCTGCTCACAACCAACATATTGCATGACATCATTTTAGGAAGTCAGGCAAAAAAAAACAAAGTTATTACTAGAAAAAAATTCAGTTGGTGTGTGATGGCAGAAGAAGTTCAATTCCTCTGGGCTTCACATCAATGCTAGTAAATGATTGAAGAGCCGTTCTGCTTTGTCACAGCCGACTTGGATTCGTCTGTCTGCGATCTCTTTACTTGGTAACAAGACAGTGTTCATAGGCCTACATTAAGCTTACATAAACCCTTCTGGTAAGACTTTCTGTGAAGGCCATTAACAGTGATTGTCATGGTCCATATATATATATATATATATATATATATACATTATAATGTGTGTATGTTATAAAGTATTCATAAGGCATTACACACATCATTACACTTATTTATGAAAAGGTATTATGGTTTGTAGCATTGTTTATAATGCATTTATACATTGTTAAAATAATTATATTATTATTATATCACCATTGTATCTTCTCATAACACACTATGCAAACTGGGGCTTGGTGATGTAATGAATTATAAACACTACTTATAATGCATGCTGTTAACAATTTGTTAATGCTTTATAACCATTGCCAGAAACTGTAATACTTATGGCTATGTAACGACACTGTAATAACAGTATTATATACGCATGGTGTAATGTCAACAAAACTATGTCTTTTGACTCACGTTCTGTGTCAGCTTGACATTACAATTTACAAAAACACTCTAACATCAGACACACGTTGGAGTATAAATGTTTATACAGTGGTACTCGAAAGTTTGAAAGCTTGAAATTTTCTTTAAATCTGCATAAACATGATCTAAAACATCATCAGATTTTCACACCAGTCCTAAAAGTAGATAAAGAGAACTGAATTAAACAAATGAGACAAAAATATTATACTTGGTCATTTATTTATTGAGGAAAATGATCCAATATTACATATCTGTGAGTGGCAAAAGTATGTGAACCTTTGCTTTCAGTATCTGGTGTGACCCCCTGGTGCAGCAATAACTGGAGCTAAACGTTAGCAGTAACTGTTGATCGGTCCTGCACATCGGCTTGGAGGAATTTTAGGCCGTTCCTCAGTACAGAACAGCTTCAACTCTGGGATGTTGGTGGGTTTCCTCACATGAACTGCTTGCTTCAGGTCATTCCACAATATTTCTATTGGATTAAGCTCAGGACTTTGACTTGGCCATTCCAAAACTTTAACTTTATTCTTCTTTAACCATTCTTTGGTAGAACAACTTGTGTGCTTAGGGTTGCTACATGACCCACTTTCTCTTCAGATTCAGTTCACGGACAGATGTCCTGACATTTTCCTTTAGAATTCGCTGGTATAATTCAGAATTCATTGTTCCATCAACGATGGCAAGTCGTCCTGGCCCAGATGCAGCAAAACAGACCCAAAACATGATACTACCAGCACCATGTTTCACAGATGGGATAAGGTTCTTATGCTGGAATGTAGTGTTTTCCCTTCTCCAAACATAACGCTTCTTTAAACCAAAAAGGTGTATTTTGGTCTCATCCGTCCACAATTTTTTCCAATAGACTTCTGGCTTGTTCACGTGATCTTTAGCAAACTGCAGCAGTGTTCTTTTTGGAGAACAGTGGCTTTCTCCTTTCAACCCTGCCATGCACACCATTGTTGTTCAGTGTTCTCCTGATGGTGGACTCATGAACATTAACATTTGTCAATGTGACAGAGGCCTTTAGTTGCTTAGAAGTTACCCTGGGTTCCTTTGTGACCTCGCAGACTATTACACGTCTTGCTCTTGGAGTGATCTCTGTTGGTCTCCACTCCTGGGGAGGGTAACAATGGTCTTGAATTTCCTCCATTTGTACACAATCTGTCTGACTGTGGATTGGTGGAGTCCAAACTCTTTAGAGATCAACAACTCTTTTTCCGAGGTCCTCAGAAGTCTCCTTTGTTCGTGCCATGATACACTTCCACAAAGTGGAAGATCAGACTCTGATACATACCTGTTCTTTATATAAAACCAGGCGCTCACTCACACCTGATTATCATCCCATCGATTGAAAACACCTGACTCTAATTTCACCTTCAAATTAACTGCTAATCCTAGAGGTTCACATACTTTTGCTACTCGCAGATATGTAATATCGGATCATTTTCCTCAATCAATAAATGACAAAGTATATAATATTGTAATGTGTAATATTAATATGTAAGAATGAAATATTTTTGTTTTATTTGTTTCGTTGGATTCTCTTTGTTTACTTTTAGGACTTGTGTGAAAATCCGATGATGTTTTAGGTCATATTTATGGAGATTTCAAAAACTTTCAAGCACCACTGTATATACTTATGTCAGTTGTTATGATGGCCTTATGTAATGTATGTTATTTTCCATAACACTGTTAACCTGCTGTCTTATAAGTCAGAAATATGTAGCAATTAATTCCCATTGTATTTGATAGTGTTTGTTTTCTTTCTAATCCCTCGAGCATGGTATGGTATCTCATGTTATGAGAGTTCATAAAGAACACATAGCATGTGACATAACCTGTCACAGCCTTTGCAAATCAGGACAACCATGATGCTGTTAATGGTAACATGACATTCTTATATAACCAGGCGACTGGACTGCATATGACACAATTATGTCACAGTTAAGTCAAATATTATAAAAATGAGATATTCTTCATTGCAGTAAGGAGGGTTTTGTATAATATTGACTACAAGAGGTTTGTCCAAGAGCTCACCTGTCTTGTCAGGTTTTTTTTTTTTTTGTTGCTGTTGTTTTGTTCTGACACTGAAACAGAAGGCAGGTGTTTTCACTCGATGCAGAAACAAGCCCAAGTCGAAATGGTAATAAGGCGGCATTGTTTTCCTGCTTGTGTTTTTCTGCATATGTTTAATGAAAGTGGAACAGCTAAGCGGCTCAGACAGAGGACTCCAGAGGATTAGGAGCTAAAGAAGTCTCTCGAACACACACACACACACACACACACACACACACACACACACACACACACACACACACACACACACACATACTTGGACACGGCAGATATTGGAAGATGAAGGCAACAAAACAGCCAGTTTCCATGCAGTGTTATGAAGGCTAAAGGAAGTGTATTTTAAGGTTAAATCAATGTTAATCGATTGATCAGAAGATAGGAGGCACAAGACATGACATGTCCTAGTACACATTTAATTTACAGTACAAAGAAACAAAAAGTTATTTTTCTTTTATAAATACGAAGGTCATATTTATGATGAGCTATGAACACATTCATATCATGTTATAACG
This sequence comes from Cranoglanis bouderius, assembly GCA_023630585.1. Classification (NCBI taxonomy): domain Eukaryota; kingdom Metazoa; phylum Chordata; class Actinopteri; order Siluriformes; family Cranoglanididae; genus Cranoglanis; species Cranoglanis bouderius. The sequence continues at coordinate 2,748,152 of CM042572.1, forward strand.
CTTTATAATGCATTCACCGGGCATTAAACACGTCGTTATAATCATTAATGAAAATGTATTACACTCTATGGTGATCTTTATGATCCATTACCAACCGAAAGCATAATGCATTATACTGTAAGTAGGGTTCATAAGTCATTATAACGTGAATACGAAAAGAACCACGCTTACCTTTGCAGAACGCATCATAAAACTGTCCTGACTTCTATTTTAAGCATATTATACATAAAAAAAAAATTTTAAATCGTAAATTTTTCTGTATTTTTGGGTTTGATTAAATTGTGAGATATGAAACATTGGAAATGCTGCTGATTTACTAACTTTAATAAAATGATTATCTTTAAGTCATAATACTTCATGTGGGTCAATAATCTATGCCTAGTATATAAATTCAATACTCAAAATTCAAAAGTAAATAAATTCAAATTACTTTGGGCAGGTTTCAGTGTGTGTACGACTAAACATACTGCCTAAGTGGCGCTGGGTGATTATAATGTGTTGTAAATAAATGCTATTTATAATACATTCTGTTAACACTTTATAACTGCATAGTAAATAATGCTATAAAATAAAATTCCTTTTCATAACTAATTATAACAGTGTCTATAATGTCTTATGAATGCATTGTAATGTATTATGGATGTATTCATAGGTCATCATACATTAAAGGTGTACTGATAAGACAATTTGGATCGATGCATCGAATACGCATTATAACCGTTGCCACGGCTTACTTACGGCTGTGTAACAACAGTGTAATAACAGTGTCATGCGTGTACGGTGTAATAAAAATAAATAAATAAATCTTACATCAAAGCTGTATGTCATTTGGCGTATGATCTGTGACAACTTGACATTAAAACTGTGCAAAAACAAACATACGAACACATTCATAATATATTGCAATGCGTTCATAAGACATTATAGACATTGTTATAACTTTATGAACAACTGGTTTAAAAAAAATAATCATGTTTTTAAAATAATAATTTCAAAATAAATGATTAAAAGTAAATAATTTAAGATATTGATATTTTAGCACTTCTCTACGTCATCGCCATTTGTGAATGAACAATAAGCCTACTTCAGATTCTGAACTTTCAGAAAGTTGTTCACGTATCTAAGAGATGATACTAAATCATATTTAGTACTTATTTACTTTTTTGTATTTTTTATCTTTTTTTTTTTCAATAATTTTCTCTCTCATGAGTTAACAGCTTCACCTGACACTGGAGACTCCTTCCCTGACTGTTCAATGAACGTCTCCTCACAGAAGATTGTCACCATATCAACAACTGAGTGTAATTAAGGTGTTAATATAGAAATGAGATCATTTTAGAATTATAAAACGATAATGCACAAATAAAAGCTCTGCAGCTGGACCTGCTGGACCAATCAGAATCGAGCATCCGGCAGTGCTGTGTTATATAAACCTGTTATAATGCTGGTTTCCTGTAACGCTTTGGTATTATCAGCTAAGTGTCATATCTGCACTGCTGAAGATGAAATCTGCTACACAGTGAAATCGTGAACGGGTTTTAAACATGAAATGCAAGTTTACACAGTATATCCAGAAGTGAGTGAGAGATTGGGATTCAGATGTTTTGGCAGTCGGCGGCTCGGAGCCTGTCGGCACGTCTGAATCCGGGTTCTGGGCTCTGAGGAAAAGAGAGGTAGCGATTGTGGGCCAACACAAACTCTCCCCTGTGTTCTGAGTACACGGCATTGGCAGGCAGCTAGCGGCCCTCTCAGTCCCCTCTCTTCCTCTCTATCCCTCCATCTCTCTATTCCTTATATTCTCTCCGTCCTCTACAGCAGCTGCAGGAGAAGTGAACGGAGCGACAAACCGTATACAAGAGGAGAGGACTTAGTGTTTATTACTAAATATGTAATAGGTATTTCATGTAATTATGGGACACGTAGTGTAATTGGATTAGATTGTATTCGGTTATTCATGTTGTCTTTATTTACTTTAAGACAAAAAGGCATTTTTATCTCATTTTACTTGAATAATATATAATCATTTTAGGCAATACTTTTGCGTATAATTTTAATACAATTTATTTTTAATTCTCATAAGAAATAGAGAGTATATAACAGAGGTAATTTTAAGAAATATTCAGCTATTATGTCAGTATATTTTCTGATTTCTTAAGACATTTTTCTTTAAAAAAAAAAACAACAAACAAACAAAAAAAGCCTCTAACCATGATGCTGTTTGCAAATGACAGCACAACATAATGTGTTATGTGTTACATATAGTGTTATTTTAATTATTTATAACGTCTAATTGATTAACACCATAAAATGCAATGCATTTTCATGAATATTTCTATTCTATCTGTGTAATAATAATAATAATAATAATAATAATAATAATAATAATTCTACCACTGTGTTAATAAATAATTATAATCGTCATAACAATGTGTATAATGCTTTATAAACGTATTCATAAGTCTTTATAGGTTTGGCCTTTACAGAAAGTGCTTTCAAATCTTCGTCTATATAATTAAAAGTCAAATGTACCTAAAATGATGCACCATACTCTCCCAGGCATTTGCATTCATGCTGTTTCATCCTCACCTCGAAACAGAAAACACTCTTGTACTACGCATATTGATATCGATTCACGCGTATAAACATACCAGGAGGTGTTTCGTATTGCATATTCCAGACGCTGCGCTCTGATTGGCTGCCGAATAGTGACGGACAGCTCTGCACACGCCTTCCTCGAGCTGAGCCTGCCGGCACTTTGCGTGTGCCCGAGTGCAGGCAGGCGGTTTTTAAGTCAGCTGAATGCACTCAGAGTTCCTGCTCTGAGCCTCGAGCTCTGCTTCCCTGCTGAGAGAGAGAGAGAGAGAGAGAGAGAGAGAGAGAGAGAGAGAGAGAGAGAGAGAGAGAGAGAGAGAGAGAGAGAGGGCGCTTCTCCTCACGCTCCTCACATTTGCACGATGGCATCAGATCCGGGGCTGCTGCCTCTCCTTCTGTGGATTATATCCTTGCAGGTGCTGGGATCCAAAGGCACGACCAATAATGAAGGTACGTGTTCGTGCATCATGTTGTGAAATGTGTGTGTTTCTGTGGTTTGCTTCCTTACAGCTCATATGTACTGCCGCTTTGAACTCATTTATGTAATGCACTGTGTGGAGTGTGGACAGTGACAAAACTCACTACTGTGTATCGTGTGTGTGTGTGTGTGTGTGTGTGTGTGTGTGTGTAAAAGTTTTCCTGGAGCTCTGTGTCAACTCGATAGAGCGTCTCAGCTCAGCCTTCAGCAGCTAGACATGTTTTATTTTGTGTATCTGTTGATTCGTACCAGTTCACACGACTTATGTTGTATGAAATGATGCGAAGGTTGAAGACCAGGCTGGCGTTTGTCTCTTTCACAACGTCATTCTTATAAACGAATGGAATCCGTCCACTTTGTAAGAATGACTCCGTTTTTTTAAAATTTTTTGATTGCTAATCAAAATTTTATCATTACATAATTCCAAATCCAAGCCGTGGGTCCTGTGCGTATTGATTTCCACTGGTCGCTGGATGGAAACGTATTACGGCGTTCAGCCTCAAATAGCGTTTTTATTCAACGTTTCAACCCCCCAGTGTTTGTTTGAGTGTTTGTTATTATTATTATTATTATTATTATTATTATTATTATTATTATTATTATTATTATTATCATCATTAAAGCACCCAATAAGAGGTCCAGTATGTTACAACATGGACTTGCATATTCGAAAGTACAGGATTACCGTTTTGTACGGACGATGTAGCCCTCATTCACTCAAATTCGTACAAATTTCTTATGAGATCAAGCTGGCAGGTTGACAATAAACCGCTCTGTGTCATGCTGTTATACACAACAAAATCCCCAGTGTTGAATTAATAAGCTAGAGTTTTAAATGAACTCTCTCAGTCTTCATTCGCGTCCAGTCAGACACGAATAAACACTGCAGGTGTTAATTCAACGATTTTACTTGAAGTTTCTTGTTTTCCTAAAACAGGAGTTTATTATCTCATCTTATAGCACAGATTACGATTGCGTACTCATTATCAGAATGACCCCTCATATTTTTATCCATTTCTCATTACAGTGTAGAATGTCTACATGAAACAAGTTCTACACATCATAGCAGCTATAAACAGTTGTTCTCATTGCCAGCTTCACTTTTTTCCCCCTCTGTTTTGAAGTTAATACGACTACAAAACACAGCTTGTCATGTTACTAAGAATTTACAGTGTTGGAAAACATTATAACAGCTTTATCGCTGACTGTTACAAAGCGCTGACACTGGAGACTCCTTCCTGTAAAGGTTCGATAGATATTTTGTCACAGAAAACGTCGTCGCATCAATGACTACACACATTTCGAATACGCGGAGAGTCCGTCACGCACTTAAGAATGAGCTGCTACCGCAGAAATCGTGGCGTATTAGATAGAACGAGGGCGTTAATATAAACCTGTGATTTTCTGACTAATCTGACTCGAGAATTCAATAATAAGCCCAGAGTTTAAGGGGATGATAAATGATACATGGACCTCATTTTGTTGTCATATGACGCCACTTTATTGGGTGAAATCCAGAGTCTCTAGAGTGTTAGTGTGCTTCCCCTCCGCTCGAGTACGAGCACTTTGCGTGTCAGAGAGCCTCGGCCCTCGTCACGTAACCTTCCGCTGGGCCACACTAAGTGATCTTACACATCGCGTGCCTGTTTGCCCACACCGGCTGCTGTCGTGTTCAACTCAGTGCAGCGTGATGAGGAGACAGAGATAGATCGAGAGAGAGAGAGAGAGAGAGGGAGAGAGCAGGGAAGCGGAGGCAAAATGAGGTCAACCGCCTTTCGATTTCAGCCTCCAGTTAAAGCTCGGGCACTTATAAAAGTCAGGCAAAATAAGTTAGTTACGACGACAAAAAAAAAAAGACGCTTTCGGAAACCGCAAACATAATAACTCGTGCTTGTTTCGTCCCAAGCTCTGACGCATCGTATTCTGTGCCCACGTTTTTGCAGCGTCGCTGTATTAACCTGCACAAAAGCGCCTCTGAAAAGCACATTTTCTTGCTCGAGCTCACGTCATTTTCGGCTCCATCACAAGCGAAATCGACTTCATAATTAAAAACGATTTAGTTCAGAGTTCCTGGATGACAGAAATGCATTTCCATCACGTGTGCATGATTGTTATGACAAGAGAACTACTCATCATCTGTGAGCTGTTATAACAGAATCTAGAAGAAAGGAAGATGAAAAGAATGAACAGAATGGAAAATATACAGGAAAAAAAAAAAAACGAATTGAGACGCGATTATTACCAAACAGCGCTGACCCACTTTCAGACGTCTCAACAAAAGACTCAAAGACAACTGAGAAGAAAAATAGCAAGATATAAAGAATATTTGATAAAGGCCTTGCAGCTGTGTTTTTTTGATGTCTCACTCAGAGGATGCGAAAAATATTTTGCGAGTTCACAAGTTCACACCCGAGACGCTTTCCTTTTTTCTTTTTTTCTCCCCCCCCCCACCCCCCCTCCCCAAATCGGGTACTCATGAATTAATGATTAAAGCGCCTCGATTGATTGACCCAATAACGTGATACGAAGATAGCTCGTCCTTTTTTACACTCTTGATGTCTGTTTTTCGTTCACACTGAGATTCATGTTTGCTTGAGGCCTGACATTATGATGACATTATATCAAACCCAAGCGTGTCGGATGCATAAAAGATAAACGTGTAATGTGATTGATTTGGTTTTAACCTGATACGTAGTAAAAGTGGATTCTTGTCATCTCACCTCAACATCTCAAGAAAATATGAAACAAATAAGCTCAATGAGTTCAGTTAGCAAAAGCATGAAAATGGCTGATCTGTGAAGCCATGTGAGCGACACTCTTACGCAGTCCTGCATTAAATTTTTATTATTTTTTTAAACGGAATAAGGACATTTAACCTGCGTCTCTAATATGAAGACGTTTTTTTTTTTTTTTTTTCCCCTTTCAGAGACTGAAATTTCATTTCCATACTTATTGCATGCTAATAGTTACAAATAGCACTGAGATATTAAAAATGCTTCCAACAGTCTGGGTTTCATGAAGCTTGGAAACAGCAAACGTTATGAAGTAATGAAGGTTAGAGAACCTGGATGGAGCTAAATATCAGAGCTAAATGGATGCACCGAGGCCTAAGTGTACAGAGACGGGGGATAAGTTTCACAAAAAAGATCAAAAATTACCAGCAAATGATAGAACGAGCCTCAGATTGAACTCTCTCTCTCTCTCTCTCTCTCTCTCTCTCGCAGTCTCTGTCTCTCTCTCAGTCTCTGTCTCTCCCAGCTCTCTTTACAACAAATTAATTTCAATTCATTTAAAGGTTACAACAGAGGACGATATCTCCTTTTTTCCACTTTTTAACATTTTAAACATTTCTTTATTTTGTATTATTAAAAATGCTATTACAAGCTCTTTGAGGAAGAACATTCGGATGGTGCTGCGCTGTTCTCCACCGCATGGATTAATCTCACAGCTGCGAGTTCACACATTCAGATTGAATTCAATGGCTGTGTTCCGAACCTCATAATACACTCAATGCACTATGACTAAATAGTGACACCGATGGTGGAGTGACGTACTGTTTAGTACAGTAGTATGTGTGACTCGTGTGTGTGTTAAGAGAGTAAAGCAATGATTAATTGCCCGACCTACAACATGTTCTACATGTATTTTTTGTATAATCTGCTTATTTTGTTAGCAAATCACTCAATGTTTTTCTCCCTGACTTTTTTTTTTTCTGTTTGTTTAATTTAAAAAAAAAAAAAAAAAACATACAGAATGGAGCTTTAACAATAACCGTCTTATTAGACCCACCATCCAGACTAAAATAACGGTTACAGACAGCTATATACACTAATAGACTATATAGATGGTTACAGACTGTAATAAACAGTTACAAAGTGGTATAGACTGTTACAGGCAGTCATGGGCTGTTATAGACTGTTATAGACTGTTATAGACACGCTATAGAATGTCGTAGACATTTACAGACTGTTATAGGTTATTACAAATTGTTGCAGCTTGTTATAAGTTTTTAGATTGTCATAGAGAGTTACAGACTGTAATAAACTGTTATAAAGTGGTATAGACTGTTACAGGCAGTCATGGGCTGTTATAGACTGTTATAGACACGCTATAGAATGTCGTAGACATTTACAGACTGTTATAGGTTATTACAAATTGTTGCAGCTTGTTATAAGTTTTTATATTGTCATAGAGAGTTACAGACTGTAATAAATTATTACAAAGTGTGATAGACTGTTACAGGCAGTCACGGACTGTTATAGACAGGCTATAGAATGTTGTAGACATTTACAGACTGTTATAGATCGTTACAAACTGTTGCAGACTGTTATAGACAGTTACTGACTGTTATAGAAATTTACAGACTGTAATAAACTGTTATAAAGTGGTATAGACTGTTACAGGCAGTCACGGACTGTGTTAGACTGTTATAGACAAGCTATAGAATGTTGTAGACATTTACAGACTGTTATAGATCGTTACAAACTGTTTCAGACTGTTATAAGTTTTTAGATTGTCATAGAGAGTAACAGACTGTAATAAACTGTTATAAAGTGGTATAGACTGTTACAGGCAGTCATGGGCTGTTATAGACTGTTATAGACTGTTATAGACACGCTATAGAATGTCGTAGACATTTACAGACTGTTATAGGTTATTACAAATTGTTGTAGACTGTTATAAATTTTTTAGATTGTCATAGAGAGTTACAGACTGTAATTAATTATTACAAAGTGTGATAGACTGTTACAGGCAGTCACGGACTGTTATAGACAGGCTATAGAATGTTGTAGACATTTACAGACTGTTATAGATCGTTACAAACTGTTGCAGACTGTTATAGACAGTTACTGACTGTTATAGAAATTTACAGACTGTAATAAACTGTTATAAAGTGGTATAGACTGTTACAGGCAGTCACGGACTGTGTTAGACTGTTATAGACAAGCTATAGAATGTTGTAGACATTTACAGACTGTTATAGATCGTTACAAACTGTTTCAGACTGTTATAAGTTTTTAGATTGTCATAGAGAGTAACAGACTGTAATAAACTGTTATAAAGTGGTATAGACTGTTACAGGCAGTCATGGGCTGTTATAGACTGTTATAGATTGTTATAGACAAGCTATAGAATGTTGTAGACATTTACAGACTGTTATAGGTTATTACAAATTGGTGCAGCTTGTTATAAGTTTTTAGATTGTCATAGAGAGTAACAGACTGTAATAAACTGTTATAAAGTGTGATAGACTGTTACAGGCAGTCATGGGCTGTGATAGACAGGCTATAGAATGTTGTAGACATTTACAGACTGTTATAGACAGTTACTGACTGTTATAGAAATTTACAGACCGTAATAAACTGTTATAAAGTGGTATAGACTGTTACAGGCAGTCACGGACTGTGTTAGACTGTTATAGACAAGCTATAGAATGTTGTAGACATTTACAGACTGTTATAGATCGTTACAAACTGTTGCAGACTGTTATAGACAGTTACTGACTGTTATAGAAATTTACAGACTGTAATAAACTGTTATAAAGTGGTATAGACTGTTACAGGCAGTCACGGACTGTGTTAGACTGTTATAGACAAGCTATAGAATGTTGTAGACATTTACAGACTGTTATAGATCGTTACAAATTGTTGCAGACTGTTATAAGTTTTTAGATTGTCATAGAGAGTTACAGACTGTAATAAAGTGTTATAAAGTGTTATAGACTCTTAGAGGCAGTCATGGACTGTTATAGACTGTTATAGATACGCTATAGAATGTTTTCAGACTGTTATAGATTGTTACAAACTGTTGCAGACTGTTATAGACAGTTACCGACTGTTATAGACATTTTCAAACTGTAATAAACTGTTATGAAGTGGTATAGACTGCTCCAGACAGTGATGGACTGTTATAGACAGCTATAGAATGATGTAGACATTTACAGACTGTTATAGATTGTTACAAACTGTTCCAGACTGTTACAGCCTGTATTAGACAGTTTCGTAATGGTAGTGAATGTTACAGTTAGAAACTGTTACATACTTTTAAAGAGTGTTATAGACAGTTATAGCCTGTTATAGACTGTCACAAACTGTTATAGACAATTACAGACTGTTATAGAGTGTTACAGAATATTACAGAAGGATATAGACAATTATAGACTGTTATAAAGCACTGCATGCTGCCAGTGATTTTTTTCCCCCCATCACAATCAAATTTCTCCTCGGCCAAACAAACAGAAAACACACACGTTGTTGCTTGCGGTGCATGACGTTGTTTAAAATCATATTTTCACACATGTTGCCATTTTTGTGGTTCACGTAAAGAAAAGAAAAAAAAAAGAAAAGAAAGAAAAACTCACTTAAAGAGTGACAGAAAAAATACTATCCCACAGCAAGTCCTTATCTTCCTCCTGAGAGAAACAATAATTCTACAGCAGGAGTGTAAAATCCTCGTTCTTTTCTCTCCTTGTGTGAGATGGACAGTGTCGCTGTGTAATTGGAAAGCCAAATATCCCAGGATTCGACATTCACTTTCCTGGCTTTAGGTCACTCACTTAGGCTTTCTCCTCGTACCCTTTATATTCCTGCTTTATAATGTTTATATTCATCTTTTGAACCATTATTATATACTGCATTTAGCCCCTTTATATACACTTTAGATGCATCCTTTCACATCCCACTTATACCCAATTAAACCTCCCTACACAATCTTCTTATACCATTTATACCCTTTTAGAACCTCTTTACATCCTTTCAGAGCTCCTTATATTATTTATGCCCTTATACTCCTTCTTGTACACTTTACACACTCCTTAATACCCAGTTCTTTTATATTTATTATGCCTTATATACACATTTTTACACCATTCTTTCATACTTTGTATCTTAATTAAACCCTTCTTCCTATTATTTACACCCTACGTATTATTACAGCTTTTAAATCCTTCTTTATACCCTCATTACTGTATCCTTATTATAACCCCCCGAAGACCTTTCTTATAAAATTTATAACATCTTATACTCTGTTTATATACTTTAAATACTTCATCCCCTATCCCCTCATTTAAACTGTTCTCTTATTTTATACTCTTTTTATACTTTCATTTTACACTGTACTACCCTAATTATACATTTATAACCCCTTTATTCCCTCTCTATTTCCATTACAGCAGTTATAACCACTTTATACACTCTTAATACACCCTTGCTATGTATTTTTTTTACCCTTTTCACACACTGCATAACCTGATTTTAAACATTACTTATCATTTTTATTCTCTTTACAGCCTTCTTACCTTGTCGTCATGTTATAACGTTCCAAACACTCTTCCTGTTTCATTTATAACCTGTAATACCATGCTTATATGAGTTAAATAATTTTTATATCATTTACCCCATCTATTTCCCCAAGTATACACCTTCTAATGTACTTTACAGTCTATTTGTCTCCATTTGTACCCTAATTATACCCTTTTCAACCTCTTTTAATTTTTCTATGCTCCCAGTTTATAAGAGGCTACCCTCTTTATGAACTCGCTTACATCCTTGTTATGTATTTTTGGCCTTTTTGTACACCTTATACTCTGCTTTTTAACCATTCTTTTCTCTTTTCTATACAAATTACAGCCTTTATTCTTCATTACTTCTGTATGCACATTACAACCTCATAAACATGCTTCTTATTTTATTTATAACCTCTAATACCTTGTTTATATCCTTTAAATACGCCTTATACTGTATACACCCTTCTTTATACCCTTCTCTTATTTTTATACTCTCCTTAAACAATTTATATGCATCTTTATAGCCTAAATTTGTCCCCAAATTATACAGTTTATAACTTCTTCAATCCTTTAAATGCTTTATATTATTGATTAACACTCTGTACCGACCAATACACCCTTTTATTCCCCTTTAGATACTCTTTAAATACTTTAATTTCTCTATTTTACAATATATGTCCATTACATGACAATATATGTCTTATCATTGTACAATTTCCCCTCATACTCCTTCACCCTGTACCTGCTTTATGGAGAAGCAACACCTCATCTATAAAAACATGTAGAATTACATGAATGCTAAAGCAACACATAATATGTTTGCACGGCTGATAATCATGTTGTGTTTCTCCTGTAGAGAGCGCAGGGAGAATTTAACACACTAAAAAAGCGCTCCATCTGCAGATGTTATTGAACGTTATCTGCCAACTAGCTTGGCAAGTGTCGATTAGCTAATATCATTAAATGGGAGGGAGGAGGTGGCCTGCCAAGGTTAGTGGATAACGATGAACAGGCAGCACCGTGGGAACAAGCTGGAAACACACACTTTAATGCTTATATGTGTGTTATGAACACTACTTATAACACATCATGTTAACAATTCATTATGCATAATAAAGATGACATGACATTAATAAGTTCACAGTCCGTAATAAATATGTCCTTTATAGAAAGTCTTACCATACATCTTAAAATTATATAACTATCCTATATATATTTATATAATTAAAATTATAAAATCATTTTTATAATGGACTATGAACATATGAATTCAAATCATGTTATAATGGATTCATAAGGCATTACACGCCATTATAATTATTTATTAAAAAATACATTACACTTTATAGCTATTTTATGATGCATTATGAATTGTCAATTATGAATTTATGAATGTTTGATATAATATTTAATCATGAAATGCGTTATAAGTAGTGATTATTACACATAAAAAACGACTAACGACTACACATACAGTGGTGCTTGAAATTTTGTGAACCCTTTAGGATTTTCTATATATCTACATAAATATGACATATATATATATATATATATATTCAATATATTTACATAAATAAAACATCATCAGATTTTCACACAAGTCGTTAAAGTAAAACCATAAAAAAGTAAAAGTAGATAAAGAGAACCCAGTTAAACAAATGAGATGAAAATATTATACTTGGTCATTTATTTATTGAGGAAAATGATCCAATATTACATATCTGTGAGTGTCAAAAGTAGGAGGAACATTTTGCAACTTATTAGGTTAATTGGCAACAGGTCAGTAACATGATTGCGTATAAAAAGAGTATCTTAGAGAGGCAGAGTCTCCCAGAGGTTAAGATGGGATGGAATCTGGATGGAAGCGTGACATGAGAAGCGTTATGTTTGGAGAAAGGAAAACGCCGCATTCCAGCATAAGAACCTTATCCCATCTGTGAAACATGGTGGCGGTAGTATTGTTATTTGGGTCTGTTTTGCTGCATCTGGAATTCTGAAGTATACCAGCGAATTCTAAAGGAAAATGTCAGGATCTCTCATCTCTCAATGAACTGAATCTGAAGAGAAAGTGGGTCATGTAGCAAGACAACAACCCTAAGCACACAAGTCGTTCTACCAAAGAATGGTTAAAGAGGAATAAAGTTGATGTTTTGGAATGGCCAAGTCAAAGTCCTGACCTTAACCCAATAGAAATGTTGTGGAAGGACCTGAAGCAAGCAGTTCATGTGAAAAAACCCACCAACATCCCAGAGTTGAAGCTGTTCTGTACTGAGGAACGGGCTAAAACTCCTCCAGGCTGATGTGCAGGACCGATCAACAGTTACCGGAAATGTTTAGTTGCAGTTATTGTTGCACAAGGGGGTCACACCAGATATGGTGGGGGGGGGGATGAAAGGTCTGTTTACTGACAGTGCGGGGATGAAAAGACTATAAACAGAAGCTATAAAAGACACGACAGAAGCTATATTTAGTCAAAATTCTAGCCAGATTTAACAAGCAACATCAGTCGAAACACTATATTTAGAAATAAAGACATTCGGCTGTGTTGAACAGATGTTCGTGACAGACAATTTACTCCCTTTAAAACACTACGGAGGATAAATCTTTTTTTTTTTTTCATATATAAATAAATTTAAAAAACCCAAACTGTCAGTATAATAAATTTGGTAACACGTTCTATGAAGGCCATATGTATAATTTGCAGAATATGACCTATGACATTCATAACATTTTATAATGCCTTCATAAGGTGTTGTACACATTGTAAGAATTACTTAGGCATTTATAAGGCATCACAATTTATAGCAATGTTTATTAATCTATACCTATATTTATAACAATTACAACCTTTTACAACAATTTATAGTTGTTAACAAAATGCATTATAAGCAGTGTTTATAACAGAAGAAAAGAAATTCAGCTCCAGTTTGTTTATTGCATTATGTTTATTCGTAGACACACAGAGGAGGTTCTGTTAGAAGTCGTACATCTTTCTAGAATGTTTCCTGATCACCTCTGATTCATTCATTAAATAAAATTAATTAAAAAAATTTAAATAAATAAAAATCAAGCGAGGTCTCATGATGCACTATATAAAGGTGTTTGGTTTCTTTGCAATTGGCGTTATAATGTGTTATGTACACTTATAATACATATAATATAATGCATCATATATACAGTTCTTATAATGCATCTTGTTGACAATCCATTATGCATTAATTAAGATAGCTATAAAGTGTAATGCATATTTCAATAACAGTATGTATAATGCCTTATGAATGCATTATAACATGACATTAATATGTTCATCATTCATAATATCTTAAATATGATCTTTATAGAAAGTGTTTACATAAATCTTAAAATTAGGTTATTATTCTATATATAATTACAATATAGTTAAAATGATTTTTAAAGTGAAATTTAAAAAAATATATATTTTCCATAGAAACTTTCCAAATTCTGCAATATATAGGTGATATTTCCTATGAATGACTTATGAATACATTTATAACATTATACTGTCATAATGAATTAATATAGAATAAATAAGTATGTCATTATATAGAACATTTTTAGAATTACTCATATTTATAATTACAACATTCTTATAATTACTCACCTATAGCAGTGTTTATAACGCATTATAAGTAGTGTTCTTAACATTTCACTGTATATCATACTGAGTTATTTTTTTATTCACAGCCACAATGAGATCTGCCCTAATTTCTTTAAACCGGTAACTCAATGTTATTTATGTTATTTGAGTATAGATTATTAACGTGAATATGGTATTGTAACCTAATAGGTTATAATAAGTTATAGTAGGGAGTTCTAAGTAAAATTAGACTAAAATGTTTGTAAAATGAACAGCATTTTCACAGTTTTATAAAGTCTAAAATGTTATGGCTGTCACAGTACACAGAGTTAGTAAATGCTAATCGGTATTTTACTGTATTTTTTTTTTTTTCTCAGTCATTCAATCAATCAATCAAGAAATCAATGCATCATTAATATGAAAAAGGAATGCCATTGATTTACCAAGTAAGAATGAGGGATCATAACGTTTAATGTTTTTTTAAAGTTATTTTTTCTTTTTTTCTTATGTAATGCAACATACAACACTAACACTTTTTTTTTTTTTTTTTTGATTTGCCAATTCTTTTTTTTCTCTTTTTTTTCTTTCTGGGAAAATTTCCTATTAATATCTCTGGTATAATTTATTTTTAAAAATGTTAACTATTCATAATGCATAATAGAGATTGTTAAATAATGTGTCATGTATTGTCACTAATAAGGGTATAAAATCCATAATTTATTAGAGATGTGGAACGTTTTCTCAAAAAATTCACACTTCTAATAGCCATGACCATCTGAAATACCAATTCAGAAGAACTGGAGTTAACTGGCCACCAAAAGACTAGTTTAACGGTTTATTTCTCCTCGGTTAACCCTCAGTAAGATGTTACTCATCCCGACTCCGTCATCCCATCTGTCTGAGTGCAGCACATTTCCCTCTCGCTAGACAGTTGCCTTCTTTCTTGGCCGTCTGTGCCGGGTTTTGCTAAGTGAAGCCTCTTGTTAGCGAGACTCTCTCTGCAGACGGGGTTTAAAATCGATTCAGGCAGCTCGTGTGGAGACAGGACGAGGCCAGAGGGGGTAAGCCTGAGGAGACGGCGTCTCTCCTGGGGTTTCCTTCTGCCACGGTTCGGCTGGATTAGCAAACAAGCTCAGTGATGCCGATAGCTTCATGAACATTGACTTATTAGTTATTACTGGACCTAACTGTGAACCTACACCGATCAGGAATGGTTAAAATAGACATCTTCTGCAGTTTTCTGTGGGTATAACAGAAGCAGTGAAATGTTTGAATGGTAAATCTACATCCAGGCAATAGAGAAAATGTGTGAAAAAGAAAGGGAATATACAACCCCAATTCCAAAAAAGTTGTGACGTTGTGTAAAATGTAAATAAAAACAGAATGCAATGATTTGCAAATCTCATAAACCCATATGTTATTCACAATAGAACATAGAAAACGTATCAAATGTTTAAACTGAGGAAATGTACCATTTTAAGGAAGAAATAAGTTAATTTTGAATTTGATGGCAGCAACACATCTCAGAAACGTTGGGACGGACAATGAGTTCTGGAGGTGTTTCTGAGCCCAGGCCTGTTTTTAATGCAGTGCCGCCTGAGGGCCCGAAAATCACGGGCATGCAATATTGATTTTCTCCCTTGTCCCTTGCACACAGAGATTTCTCCAGATTCTCGGAATCTTTTGATGATATTATGTACTGTAGACGATGAGATATACAAAGTCCTCGCAATTTTAGGAACATTATTCTGAAATTGTTCCACGAATTGTAGACGCAGTTTTTCGCAGATTGGTGAACCTCTGCCCATCTTTCCTTCTGAGAGACTCTGCCTCTCTAAGATACTCTTTTTATACACAATCATGTAACTGACCTGTTGCCAATTAACCTAATTGGCTGCAAAATGTTCCTCCAGCTGTTTCTTTTTAGTAACACTTACTTTTCCAGCCTTTTGTTGCCCCCGTCCCAACTTTTTTGAGGCGTGTTGCGGCCATCAAATTCGAAATTACCTTATTTTTTTCCTTAAAATGGTACATTTCCTCAGTTTAAACATTTGATATGTTTTCTATGTTCTATTGTGAATAACATACGTGTTTATGAGATTTGCAAATCATTGCGTTCTGTTTTTATTTACATTTTACACAGCGTCCCAACTTTTTTGGAATTGGGGTTGTAATAATATGTATAGAGAACACACTATTTTCTTGGCAGCATACTACCAAATCAGGTCATCTTCAAGGTAAAACACTTTGTGTTGTGCTGTTACAGAAAAATAACCAATGACGGAGTGGTGTGATGAAGTGGAGTTACTATTACCGCCCCAAAGTTGATTATATTCCTATAATATCATGTCCCACAGTGTTTTATTCCTATATACCAACACTTACATTTTTGTTCATGGCTGACATTAAAGAACGTCATAATTTTTTATCCATTTATAGTTACATTAAATGGAATAAATTAGTTCAATTACAGTATTGTAGCTACAAACAGTCGTTTTATCAACAGCCAGTCATTTTGTCTTTCTGGGGCTACAACAGCAGAACCACATCGGGTTCCTCTCCTGTCAGCCGAGAACAGGACTCTGAGCACAGGCTCACTCAAACTGGACAGTTAAAGATTGGGGGAAATGCCACCCTTTTTCAGACTCTTTCATTTTGTTGCTTATGTATCCCAGCATGCACCAGACTGTGTTGCGAACCGCACTAGTTGTTTCTCCCTCTGCTTTTGTTTTCTCGGAGTGGCAATCCAAAGAAGGGGACTGAGGCATGACAGAATGAGTGAGAGATTCTTCATGGCTCTGCCAGCAAAACAAAAACAAAGCAAGAGCGATTGAGAGAACAGCGAGAGCCAGAGAGAGAGAGACAGAGAGAGATAAAAGACTTTCCAGTACAGGCTCTAATGGAGTTTACGCCCACAGCAGGCGTAAAAAGGATGCTGGTGTTGAACTATACGGCGGCGTCAGTGTTGTAACAATAAACGCCCGCAGCCAGAGGACCACTGCAGTGTCCACGCCGACTAACTTCACGTCAGCTCTCAGCTCTGAATGATGGTGTGTTCAGCGTAGCTGGAGATCCACTCTGCACTTGTGCTAGATAAATACTTTGGGTTTCGTAAAAATAAAAAAAAAGTAATCTGAAACTCATCTCATGTATGGAACACAGGTGGTAAAAGTACTCATCTAAACAAATCCTCTGGTCAAGGTTGAAGTACAGCTTCAAATTCTTCACATGGGATGAAGTGGAAAACTCTTAAATTCGTCTAAAAATATAAAAGTACAAGAAAGACAAATGAGAAAGCCACTGATTTTAGTTACTGATGGTAAATTAGCTCTCCATTCACCAAGGAACCGAGGATTGTGGGTAAGCATTAGCTAAGCTTAACTAACTAACTTTTTTTTCCTAATCTCTCAAATATTGGCTAGCATAATAATAAAGACACAGATAGATTACAGTGATATTGTGGTATTAGGCCTCATTCTCATCTGTTAAAGTTTAGATTTATTAGAAATTTAGATCATTTGATGCTAAAAAGTCACCTTATGACTTTACAAATGTATGATTACAAAGAAATGTAGCCATATTTGAAAACATAGCGAGTAGAAAATAGAGATTTTACTTTTGTAGTGAATGTAGTGAGAAAAATTAATCTAAGCTATTAAGTGGGTAAAAAAAAAAACTGAAAACACTTTATTGGGTATTTACTGTACACAGTGACTCTATAATGCATTCATAAGCATTGCGTCGGTAACATTCAAATAAATTGTTGGCAAAAAAAAAAACTCAAGTAGAAAAACAAACAAATAAATAAATAATAATAAAAACCTCAAACACCGCAACAAAGTAATTGTACTTTGTTACTTCGTAAGATATACATAACTCATTATTAACTCGTTATTACAGGCATCGTCGCTCATTTGTAACAATATTATAAAGCAGGTCTTACCTTGGCTGTTTCCACCACATGCCGAATTCAGGAGACACTTCTGTTCATTCACCCTCACTTGACAAATTATGTCACATTATTACCATGATACCAGAAGTGCAATGATAAGGAAACCTTATGTCACTTGACATAAGCGTTATGCCAATATGACAAAATTACTCATATTAACCCTTCCTATGAAGCCTATATTCATAAATCATTATAGCTGTGCTTAGAATTCGTTGTATATTCTTTGATTCCTTTGTAAGCATTTTTATCAACTCTATTAATGCTTAATAGAACTCTAATAATGTGCTATAAGTAACTGAAGCATTATTACTGTTCATAAAAATGCTTACAAGGAACCATTATCAACTTGCATTATAAGAATTATAAGCACAGTTATAATAAGTTATGAATGTGGGCTTGATAAAAGGTATGACCAAATTATTTATAGCACATTATTAGAGCTTCACGAAGCATTATTAGAGTTTATAACGATGCTATTAAGGAATAATTATCAACTTACAAGCAATTACAAGCACAGTTATAACGAGGCATGAACAAAGAAAGCTTCATAGAAAGTTTTACCACACTCTTTATGACAGCCGACTCTTGTTGGAATAAGTCTAACAATTATTAAACAATAAATACTCGTGAAGGTTTATGTCACTTGTCATGACAGGCTTATGTAGCCCAATGAACCCTGCCCTGTTCGCTATTATTCGGTACAAGGACCTGGATGACTGAAAGCCTTCATCGATATACTATTGTCAGTGCTAATCTGTATTTGAATATAACGTGAGATCTGATAAATAAGGACATATGAATAGTTATTAGCACTTAACGTCAGGTTTGTTGGTGTGACCGGTGTTTATTTTTCCTACAGTGTAATTGCGTTCCATTTCCTTCCACAGAGCGATCCACAAACTCATTTGGATGCACAGTGATGGATCTGTTTCGCTGTTACCAAACAGAAATAATGCATTCTTTAGACGTTATGATTTGCACATAAATCACGTCCTTGATGTAATTAAGAAATAAGGACGGAAGACGAAAGGGGGGGGTGGGGTGGGGGTGGGAGAGAGATACAGTTACACCAACGCTTATTCATGTGTCATTACATTCAAACTCATTACTGTGAAAGGTGACTAACGTATTTATCACACCAAACCTCCGAGGTGCCATAGCGCTGAGGGCGAAATTAATAATGATTATTATGAAGAGAGAAATAGAAAAAAAAGAAAAAAAGAATTGCGAGGGGAAAAGTTCATAATATCTGTTTCAGACAGTTGCATCAGCACACGGCAGACGCTAAGCGCTTTGGCCTGATCCAGAGGAGAAAATCCTCCACTTGTTTATCGGGAGATGGGCGACGAAAAAGAAGTGAGCGCACGCACAGATAAAAAAGATGTTTGCTTAAGGACAAGACGCATAAAAAGGCCATTTGAAATCAACCGAAAATCAAACAGCGCGTCAGGAGTCTGGAGAAAAGCTTTTCTGAATTGAACAGTAATGCCAGACATCAGTGGGATTTTTTTTTCCTATCACCTCTCGTCTTGTTTATCCTTTGATTTCATTTTTTTTTTATCTCTCACCTTGTTTTTTTTTTTTTTTTCTTTTTCTCTAAGGCTAGTAATAACATATTGCGGTACAGGGTGTCACGGTGTCAGAACACAGGCAGCGTGTGGCTTTGAGACGCATACGCATGTGCACTCAGGCAAAGGCTCATCGGAACATAAATAGCAAACACCATACTGATCACACACACACACACACACACACACACACACACACACACACACACACACACACACTATGCCATCAAGTCATCATCGTCTCTCCTTTTGTTGTGCTGAAGGAACATCATGAACTAAAAGTCTGCTGAAACACATCGGTGGTTGTAATAAATTCCAGTCGAAGACTAAAAGCATTCGTAAAACCGACCTCTTTAGAATTGCCAGTTGTAAGTGTTATAACCACTTATAATGCTTATAATAATGCTATAATCACTGGTACAATGCGCAAACGAAGCCGGCTAGTTGAAGTTAAAGTCCTTTAAAGGATCTGATGGTTTTTGTTCTTGATCTTGACACATTTTCGAGTCTTGGGTCTCGACTTGATCTCAGCTAGTCCTGGTCTTGAACTCGACAGTGGCACTCTTGACTACAGCCCCATTATTAAAATGAGCTTATTATAGGAAATATGTCAAGTCAAGTTAAGTCCATTTATTATCTGTACAATAAATGTACACCGAAAAAAAATTGTTAGTAATTTTTTTGCAATTAAAAAAAAAAAAAAAAAAATTGTCAACAATTTGTATTTGTTTTTTGAAAAAACTTGATGTCATGTAACATCAAGTAAAAGCTACTTGATTGAAAACGTAAAATACTGCACAAATGAAGAAAAAAATATATATTTTATTAAAGTTGTTTGAAATTTTTTTGGACGCAAACAAATATTTCTGCCAAATCGTTCCAAAAAATCTTTGCCCCATTTTCTTTATACTTCCATCTGTATATTGATGAATACAAAACTAGCCATAAAGTGCAAAACGCATGCACACTACAGCTCATTTGAATTGAGTGACGCCCACAAAACTCCATAAAAGGTAAAGCTCACAGCGAGCTGAAAGCGTGAAATGAGGACAAAAAGGGTGAAACAAAAGGAAATTCTCAGGGGCAGAAATAGAAGCGTTTTTTTTTTTTGTTGTTTGTTTGTTTGTTTTTTTTTCTTTTTGCCTCACCTCTACACCAATACGAAAATAAATATTGAAAAGAGTAACAGCATCTAAAAAGGAGAAAATCTTGAGACAAATTGACAAAAAAAAAGAGAAAAGGAATTAGATATGAATTTAGTGAGACGAAACGAAAACTTTTATTAGAGAAGAAGTTAAAAAGATTCATTCTGACACAAACGGCGCATTAGGAAGAAAAGATTTTAGCTGCTAATGATGTTTTAAAAGCTAATTTAAAGAGGGTAAACAACTCTGCGCTAAACCATTACAGCACATACAGTACATATGACCTAGTTTATTTCAACCCATTCAATATTTGTCATCAGTATTTCTTGTTCATGATCATTTGGCCTCAGGAAATCTGTAGAGTGAAGATGCAATAACACAAGGAATAATTCTTTTTTTTTTTTTTTTTTTACTTCTATGTCACTGTGTCCTGTATATTTGCTATGGGAGATGCGTGCATTTATTGCAATAAATACAAACTAGTCAGAAATGGATGCACTTCTCGTGTATTCAGTGTCGTGTATTCGGGAAAAGCGATGTGACCTTCGGAATCTGCTCGGCTTTAAGGACACAGACTTCCTAAAGCTCAGGTTTGTCATGATAACTGTCAATAACCTCAGAATTACAGCAGGAACCCCAACAGCTTTCCAAAACACTTGTTTTCTCCTCAACTTAAATAATAGCTCCATGTGTCTTGGTGTCTCTCTGGCAAACGAATGTATGAGACGAATTTTTTATTCCTCCCTCGACGGGCCAGTTCTTTCGTTCTTCCTCCTCTGAGTGACCCGGACTGTTATTGAGGTGCTGTAAGGGGGTTATAGAGGAAATGTAATGCTCACTGATGTACAATTAGAGAGACGCTTGTGAGTGACAAACCGTTATTTCAGGACGGCTCGAATAGAGTAAAAACGCATCAAGGTTCTTTTAAAATACCTGAGTAATGGAACTTCAGTGCTGTATTATTTTTTAGAAGAGTTACACTTTATTCAAGTTACTTTCCAAGACAAAATAATGTTTTACTATTAACTATTTTACTTTTCATTCAACGCAATCTTTCTCATTCTTCTTCATTTGTCCTAATTTTTTTTTTTTACTAAGAAGAGTTACCAATTTTTATAAGATGAGACATTTACCCCCCACATAAAAATTAAATATCACCCTTTGAAAGTTCACCATCAAAGCTAATGTTCCTATGCTAATGTAACTGTAACTTTGGTAAATTAGCCAGTCACATTTTGTAAATTAGCTAGTTAAAATACCAAGCTAGTTAGGGTTTGTTTTTGTTTTGTTTTTTTAAAGTTGCTAATGTGCCTTAGATTTCACTTCAACGGTGTTATTAAACATTAGCTAACAAGCTAGCTAAATTCCAGGTTTGTCCAGGTTTTAGTTAGCGGAACATTTTCCTTACGACTGATTGCTTAGCAAACAAAGCTAATGCTCATACAGGATCATGCATCAGGCTCTTTTCATTAGTCAAAAATATCTCATTTATTCTTGAATACTTGAATATGCTTACATGTGGATACTTTTTGACTCAAGTAGATTTTTGCCTCCAATTTTTTTTTACTGGTTAAGATCTTGTCACAGTACCTTTTCACAGTACTTTTCAGTACACATCCTCTGCACTTTTCCCACCGCTGTTAAGCGTATCCGTACCCATAATTACATACTCCATTTGTTATAAATGATACATAAAGACCTTATCCTCATATTAGAGTAGAAAATGTCAGAGTTCAAAATTATTGAATTATTAAAAAATGACTTAAGTAATAGTTTATTTGAGCCTTGTGTCATTAACCTGATATCACCAGGCTATAACCATGTAAGGGCAGCTGTTATAAGTTGTCATAACAGTTTCTGTACAGAGAATGATGACAGATGTTGTCATTTTTTTAAAGTTAGGTGGCGGTGTAGCAGTAGGAGGAATCCCGGATGACATGGATGAGTCACTGGAAGGTTTCAGGAACCTCTTAAAGCCAGAACGGAATAACTCTGTATTGCTAAAATGCACTGAAGCAGGAGGAAGAGAAGATGCTTTTAGGATAAACCTCTGGCCCAAAAGTGAACCTGCCAGTCAGGTCCAGGGTCGAGATAAGCCGTAGCATGACCTTCACAGGTCGGAGATTAGCTTTTAATGCTTAAGCGAGTCACTCGGAACGGATGAAATGTTTATTTGGAACCAGAAGCGGAGAATAAACAGCTTTAAACCTTTTCTGACGCTGACTCTTTTTTTTGTTGTTGTTATGAACAAGTTGTGGGAGGCACGGTGGCTTAGTGGTTAACACGTTTGCTTCGCACTTCCAGCATTGGGAGTTTGAATCCCACCTCCACCCTGTGTGCCTGGAGCTTGCGTGTTCTCCCCGTGCTTTGGGGGTTTCCTCCGGGTACTCCGTTTTCCTCCCCCAGTCCAAAGACATGCGTTTTAGGCTGATTGGCATTTCCAGATTGTCAATAGTGTGTGAATGAGTGTGCGATTGTGCCCCGGTCCAGGGTGTCCTCCGCCTTCTGCTCCGAGTTGCCTGGGATAGTCTCCAGGCTCACCTGTGACCCTGTGTAGGATAAGCGGTACAGAAAATGGATGGATGAACAAGCCATGTCATTGCTTCACTACTCGGCCCAGAGAGGGGAAGTAAAATGAAAAATGTATTAAAGTTTGTGAAAATTCTTTCCTTTCTCAAAGATCTGCCTTCAGCTAAATATTTTACAGAGTATCTGCTACAGACGGTTCATGTTCAGAAAGCTGGAGTCCCTAGACCATGGCCAGTTGATCGCTTCCGCTGCAGTATTTTTCAAGTGTTTGGAGTGACCTGCTGAAATACTTTGCTCTCGGTCCACCAGTCGAGAGGGGCGCTTCTCCACAAACTTCAGAAAAAAGGCACTAAACTGTAGCGTTGCCTGTCTCCAACATTGTACTATCAAAGATACATCTTTCGGGTGGCTGTGGCTCAGGTGGTAGAGCGGGGTCTCCACTAATCATAGGGTTGGCGGTTCGATTCCCAGCCCACATGACTCCATGTGCTGAAGTGTCCTTGGGCAAGACACTGAACCCCAAGTTGCTCCCGATGGCAGGTGCCTTGCATGGTAGCTCTGCTGCCATTGGTGTGGGCGTGAATGAGACAGTGTAAAATGCTTTGTGATGGTTAAAAGGCGCTATATAAGTGCAGGCGATTTGCCATTTGTAGCTTTAGCACATATCTTTGACCTACAAACTGGAATATAGTGGACCGATAACAATAGATTATTGCATTTTAAGATCTGCTGTTGTATATTTTACTGTATACTTAATGCACCTTCTCAGGTAAAAGATGCATCCTAAAGGATGACACCCTAGTGACAAGGAAAGGTAGATAAGCCTTTTATTTTATTTTTTCTTTGTAACACGGTATTTTAACAAATTTGCTTTTTGTTTAATAAAGCTCAAATCACTTTGACACTTGCACAAGGTTTATTCACTATGCGTTACTCTTTATTCATAAATACATGTTTTGCTACATAACTGGAGATCTGTTTGATGAAAATGAGCAACAAATGCATTTTTTATGTGAATAAACCTTTTACTAGTTTCTGATCTATGAGGTCAGGCAGTGATGTTGATTGAGGAGGTCTGGGGTGTAGTCGGTGTTCCAGTTCATCCCAAAGGTGTTCAGTGGGGTTGAGGTCAGGGCTCTGTGCAGGACACTCCAGTTCTTCCACTCCAACCTTAACACACCGTGTCTACATGGAGCTCGCTTTGTGCACAGGGAACTGTGCCATACTGGAACAGGTTTGGGCCTCTTAGTTCCAGTGAAGGGAAATTGTAATGCTGCAGCATACAAAGCCATTCGATACAATTCTGGGCTTCAAACTTTGTGGTAAGTTTGTGGAAGAACCTCATATGGGTGTGATGGTCAGGGGTGCGCATACTTTTGGCCGTATAGGGTATCAGCATTATTTGATTTTTAATGCACTTGTATTTGCATTCGGTTTGGTTTTGATACAGCGCCCATAAATTAAGGGGTGTCCATGTCCACAGTGTTGAGTTGAGCTTCCTGAGATTCTGGAAGCAGTGGTGCTTGTTTTAGAGGCCTGACCTCAAGTCAGATATAAATAGTTAAATTCTACAGTATATATAGCCGTTTTTGCAGGACAGCACAGGTTAGAAAGGAAGAGAAAAGGCAGCACATCAACAATCCTTTAAAGAAATCTGTCAATACTTGCAATTGAATCTGTCAGAACGCTGTTAATTTACTTTAAATTGCTTTAGAAATGCGGAGGCCTTGAGTGATTTGAAAGTCAAGCAGGACAGGAGACTAAAGGATTACATTTAATAGACAATAGACAATTTAAAAGTGTGGCTGTTTGGACCCCTAATGGTTTTCGATCGGAATTGAAAATATATTCACCCTTTCATTCTGACTGTGTAAAGGCATGTAGTGTAATGCTGGGTTCATTCCATACAAACGTATTGTAATGTGGACAAAAGTCGGATGTTGAAGGTTGCATGGCTTTTTGCTTCCGAGCTGGATTAGATTTCTACTTCTAAACCACAAAGAGAGTGCCTTTGAGATACTGGTACCGTATTGTACAATTTTTATTTATTAATAATCAACAATCAATAATTAATTTACTGTATAGTCACAATGACGAGTTAGTTCATGTTAAAATAGTCCTTCTTTCACTAGCCTCTCTTTTTTCTCTGTCATAAAGTTAATAAGACAAAACAAAAAACAAAAAAACAACGCAACACGTCATGTTACAGAGAAAATTTAAAGCATAATCTTGTCTGTCCTGAAGATAAGATTCATCGAAAAAATGACTGCTACAAAGTGCTGACACTGGAGACTCCTTCCATAAATGTTAAATAAACATCTTCTTACAGAAAATTTCGCCATAGCAAATGATTATACGTTTTTAAATCCATGTATATGGTTGCTATTAGTACGGGCGCATTAATATAAACCTGTGACTTACAACTGCACTATTGTCAGAGCTGCTGTTCTGGAAAATTAATCAACACCTTCAGACCAAACGGATTTGAGAATTTAATTTAAGGGTTTTATTCTTCTTATAATACAGCAAAAAGATTTGTTTTATTCATTTAAAGTTACATTTAAAGTCCATGAAAAAGTTCTTTCTCTCAACAAAGAAATGATAAAATGGCTTCAGCTGGAAGCCATATTTGTACATTTGGTTTGTTTTTTTTTTTCACTTGAAATACATGAAGCAAATCTTTCAGGAAGTGAAAAAAAGAGAACTAATGAAAGGACCATAAAGAAAGAGGGGAAAAGTTTCCCCCCCCCCAAGGCTCTGTGCAGTGCAGGATCCCTTTTTTGTTTGTTTCCAGACGTCATTTAGTGATTTATCACACGCCCGGCTGTCAGCGGGGGGATTTCTGAGACGTGTAATTGTGACATGCGTGTCTGACCTTGGAGCTACTGAAAGGCCACAGCTTCATCAGTCCAAGACGGCAGAAAGTGGCAGCTAGTGAGCAAGCAGTGGAACAACGTATCGAGGGAGAGAGGAAGACGGAGAGAAGCGATAGAGAGATATAGCGAGGCCACCTGTTCCTGCTTTCTGACCCTCATCAGCAACAGATTTCACAAATTAGGAGTTTCATCAGCGCGCACACTAATAACCGTGATTACGACACATGCTCCCTGAGAGAGGACAAGACAGAGGGAGAAAGTCAGACCTAAAGCACCTCATTTAGACTTCCTTTCTAAGTCATGGGGAAAATTAAGCCCTGGGCTTAAAACAAACCTTACATCTACAGACCACCTGTTAATGAGGACACAAATACTGAGCGAGGCTCTTTTGCAAAGCAGGAGCTTTTTAAAACGGCACCTGCTCAGCGCTTATCAGTTAAATATTGTTTAAAAGACTGAGCATTATTACCTCAGACATAAGTATTAGTATTAAGGAGCAGGTAGAAATGGGACAGGTTCATGTCTTTTATCATTTATAACTCAACACAAGGTGCTGTGGCACCAGTGATGCTGTTTTTCCATTAAAGAGCAGCTCCAAGAAAATAATTCAAAATTTTAACAACAATATCATCTTAGGCTGTATTGTGATCATGTCTATCTTTAAACAAAAGTTCTGTTATTAGGGATTTTATTGTTTTCAAATGCCGTGGGTCGGCCGTTGGGTTGTGACATCGACACATACTGGGGGGCGGGGCTTATTTGATCCAACATTAGTGAATGAACCCTCGTAAATGTACAGTCTTAAAGGTCAGGCAGATAAATCTAGTTTCATTTGGTCGTAGTTTCCTCCGTAAAGCTGTTATTCAGTTTTCCTGATTGCGACACTTAAAAATACTTTTAAAAATACATATTCAACTTTGCTACACTATTACAAAGTGAAAACATAATGCATTTAACCCTGGAAGACTGTAAGCCAATTAAAAGACATAAAAGAGGCGGAAAGAGAGAAACCTAATCAAAATCATGCAGCTTCCTGCCAAAGGCCTAGACGTCAAGTACCAAATGCTTAGAAAGAAGCTCGACATCCAACCTGCAGTACAGCTAAGCCATTAGCTAGCTGAAGAGTTAGACTAGCTAGCCATATCTTTTAATGTTTTACTGTAGGAAAGCTTAAGATGTAACTTTGTTGTTACATCTTAAGCTTTCAAAGCGCGCATTCCCCTTTAAGAAAGCTGATGCACTATGGGGGGGTTGTTCTAGTTTCTGTTTTTATGCCTGTGTTGGTTGCTTCTTGCTTGTTCAGCTGTCAACCTTCTGCGTTATAATGTATGCCTGAATGACTGAATATAAACTAAACTCCTATATGGAACAGCTGTTTCCAGCTCTTCCTCTTCTTCTTATATTGTCGACAATGTGGATCCGAACAATGTGGATAGTTCACTGACACAGTAAAGAGATGGCTGGTTTGTGGAGTTGGCAAGCAAAGCAACAGGCTGTTGTGACAACTTTTTAGTACCGACATGGCTACGTTGGGCCATACTGAGGAGTTTGATGAATGATTGCATAGTTCTTTTGAAGAACATATTGAACGACTGGGAAAAAAAAAAACATTCAGTGCTGCTCAGTGTGTTGGGGCTAAAAATGTACTCCACTTTGCATTCTGTGCTCGCTTTGACACAACTACCTACTGTGACCTATACAAATATAGTGACTGCTTTAAAACATTACAGTCCAGCCCTGCCAGAGATTGTGCAGCGTTTTCATTTCCACAACTGCAAGCAAAAACCACATCAAAGCATTTCCAACTACATTGCTGAGCTTAGACGATTGTCTGTTCATTGTGCTTTCGGTGATCAGCTGGAAGCCATGCTGTGTGATCGCATTGTGTGTGGTGTTTTGAGAGGAGTGCTCCAACGTCGCTTGCTGGCTGAACCTAAACTCACATTTATAAAGACAGAGGAAAGGGCACTAGCTGCTGAAATGGCAATATTAAATACTCGTCTACTTTGCCCACAACAACATGAATCACCTCCTGGGGAGGATGTTCTCTACACAGCTCACAACCCAGCCTTTAAGAAGACATCACAAGCTGAACAGCAAAAAAAAAAAATGATAGACCGTGCTTCAGATATGGTGGCCAGCACAACCCACAAACTTGTAAGTTCAGCACTGCCATTGCTGTGCAAAAGGGGGCACATAGCCCGTGTGTGCTTGAAAAATACTAGAGACAGTACTGGTACAGCAAGTTCCAGGGCAAAGTGGAAGTGCTATATAAGGGGATACAAAACATTCTCCCTTTGTTTGTCATTCAGGGTCGGGGCACAAGCCTATTGGGAAGAGACTGGTCTGATGCTTTAGGTATAATCATTGGAGGGAGTGCGCAAGGTGTAGTTGTAGTCTGTAGCGTCAACTTTAAACGAATATGCAGGGGTCTTCCAAGACATTGGGGTCTGCCAGGCCCCACAGTTTCTATTGACATTGATCCTGCAGCCGCCCCATGTTATTTCAAGGCACCCCCTGTCCCTTTTGCTTTACGCCCGAAGATTAATGAAGAGCTCGACAAATTGGTGGATCAGGGAATTTCTGAGCTGGTTCGACATGCAAGGTGGCTGACACCCATAGTGGCAGTGGCAAAAAGAGAAGGGGGCTTGCTTGAGGATTTAGGATGACTATCGTTGCACTGTAAATACAGTCATAAAAACTGATGTGTACCCCATTCCTACCGTGTCCGAACTGTTCTCAAAGCTGGCAGGGGGTGCAGTTTTCACCAAGCTTGATTTGAAACAAGCCTACCAACAGCTTCCACTGGACGACAAAGCAGCAGACCTACTGACTATTAACCCTCACTGGGGCCTTTTTCGAGCCTGTCGATTGCAGTTTGGGGTGTCAACTGCTGTGCCAATATTTCAGATGTTCATGGACACCCTGCTTGCTGGAATTCCTGGGCTCCAACCTTATTCAGATGACATCCTTATTTCAGGCAAAACTATGGAAGACCACAGCTCATGGCTAGGCACCGTATCGGAGCACTTTGCGGAAGCTGGACTTCGGCTGCAGAGGGAGAAGAGCATTTTTGCCGTCAGTCAGGTTGAGTTTCTGGGGTTCCAGGTGAATAAGGATGGTATTAAACCGACCAATGAATAGTTTGAGACTATCCAGAAAGCACCGCTCCCTCAGAATGAAGCAGAGCTTCAGGCATTCTTGGGACTGCTTAACTTTTACAGCTGCTTTCCACCCAACTAGACAAGAAATGGTCCCAGCTGCATGTTAACATTGCAGGCCCTTTCCGAGGCAAAACATTTCTCAAAGTGGTTGACTCGCTCATTTCTGCAAGTTAGAGGTGCGTCTTTCTGTCGGTGACACAGGACTCCTTTCCTTCGTGAAAAATGCGGTCGTGAAAAAAAAAAAACGGACACCCGAGTTGCTCTTTAACAGCATTTAACCTCACACAGCCATCAGGACCACTATTGAATAATAAATAAACAATGTGGGGGGGGGGAAGTGTTTAAAGCTCCGGGACCACTCCTTATCCCAGGGTGACCTTGGAGTTTACCCAACGCAGGACAAGGAGCCTGGTTATCAATAAATTAGAGGGGAAAGCCCCAGCGGAAATGTCGATGTGGTGGTTGAAAATGTTTCATCATGCCAGGCGTGTGGCTCAAGGCAAGAACCGGGGTTCGGTTGGCATATCGATTCAACCGCAAAACACTTAAGATGGATCGCGTGGCAATTAATCAGATTGTCGTCCAGCATCACCTCCGAGAGAAAGTGTGCGATTCGGTAATTAATAGTTATTGAATATTAAATCAATTGCTGTCAGTATCAGTGTCCTGAGCCCACAGAGCGTCTTGAAGTACAGTTCCCCGAATGTATTAACAATGTGATAGATTTATCGCTGCTGTAGAACGTATTGTAATATAAATACGCTTCAGATTCAATTCCGACGATGGATTTTGAGTTGGTGCGTGAACTCCCTGAGTTATTTCGATAGTTAAATACGTGCTTCTGTCTCTTGCAGTAAATCTCCTCGACACCTCCACAATATCAGGAGACTGGGGCTGGATGACGTATCCATCACATGGGGTAAGACAACCGCATTCACTTACAGGTTTTGAACCATATAAATGTTTATAAATGTTTCACTTTCAGTTTTCGTTTCCTGTAATGAGGTGGTGGGTTTATCATGTTTGGATTTTCAGACAAATATTATGGCACAAATGAAAAGAAAATAAATGAAATAACTGTTCTATTCAGTGATGAGCTGACTGACTATGGTCAACTGCAGAAATATTGGCACCCTTTATTAAAACGGTAAATAAATACAGACAAAAGTGATATATTAACTTTAAACATATAGAGATTTTGTACAATTCTAGTTTTAAAATATCTATTATTATTATTATTATTATTATTATTATTATTATTATTATTATTATTATTATTATTATTATTATTATTTAACATTATTGGCACCCCAATAATTAACATACAGACATTATGACATACAAAACCTAATGTTTAGTAAAAGACCAACAACGACAACATTTTTTGTTCACTTTTTGTTTCTTGATTATTTTTATTTAAACTTTTCCTTTATTTAAGGATTACAAAGCAACATATTTACATTTTACGGCATTTGGCAGACACCCATATCCAGAGCGACTTACAGAAGTGCTTTGAGCCTCTATCATCAAATACATCCCGATACTGGTTCACTAGGTCACGGACTAAGAATACCATCAGTCTTAAAACTCTGTTGGAAGGTAAAATGGTAAGAGAAACACACAGACAGCACTTCTTTTTTTTTTTTAAATGAAGAGTGCTAATTTAAGTACTTTAGGAAGAGGTAGGTCTTTAGACATGGTTTGAAGACCACCAGTGACTCAGCTGTTCGGACATTTTGGGGAAGTTCATTCCACCACCTAGGTGCCAGAACAGAGAAGAGTCCTGATGCGTGCCTTCCTTGTACCCTGAGAGATGGTGGCACCAGTCTAGCGGTGCTAGATGTTCGGCGGGAGCGTGGTGCAGTGCGGGGTGTGATAAGTGATTTGAGGTAAGTGGGTGCTGGTCCATTTTTGGCTTTGTAGGCATGCATCAGTGTTTTAAATCTGATGCGGGCAGCTACAGGAAGCCAGTGGAGGGAGCGTAGCAGCGGGGTGGTGTGGCAGAGCTTGGGAAGGTTGAAAACAAGTCGAGCAGCTGCATTCTGGATCAGTCGCGGAGGTCGAATGGCGCTCAGAGGCACACCTTCCAGGAGTGAGTTGCAGTAGACCAGTCTCGAAATGACGAGAGACTGAACCAGCACCTGAGTGGCCTTTATGGATAGAAATGGACGAATACGTCTGAAGTTGTTAACCAGTATTAAATTAACTTTTAACCAGTGTTCATTTGGACTCCATGAGTGTTGGCTTCACCCTGAGGGTATTTCTTTTCAATATTATTATGGAGGAGTGTAAATAATTTTTACACTTTTTTTTAAAGAAAATACTTCTTTTTTTTTTTAATTCTCATGAGAATTAAATGATGTGTATTCTTTTAAAGGGTGCCAATAATATTGTTGTTCAGTGTACACAGAACCTGAATTTAATATGAAGTGTCTTTATTAGTGAATCTGCCTTAGGGTAGCAGAGTTTTTCTTTTTCTCACACTCGCTCACACACACACACACACACACACACACACACACACACACACACACACACACACACACACACACACACACACACACTCTGCCTCCTCATGCAGCCTCACTTGTCACTTTGACATGCTATTCAGCAGCTCACAGCTCACACAGGAGGAAACTGATAGAGAGAGAGAGAGAGAGAGAGAGAGAGAGAGAGAGAGAGAGAGAGAGAGAGAGAGAGAGAACAGGCAGAGATACAGACAGACATACCGAGTGACAGAGACAGACAGAGATAGAGAGAGTGAGAGAGAGGACAAGAGAGAAATAAAGTGATGAAGGAGTGACGGAGAGACAGAGACAGAAGGAGATGTAGACAGATAGAGAGCGACAGACAGATACAGACAGAAAGACAGAGATAAAGATAGATAGAGATAAAGTTATGGATGATATTGGATCAATAGTGCAAATAGT
This sequence comes from Cranoglanis bouderius, assembly GCA_023630585.1. Classification (NCBI taxonomy): domain Eukaryota; kingdom Metazoa; phylum Chordata; class Actinopteri; order Siluriformes; family Cranoglanididae; genus Cranoglanis; species Cranoglanis bouderius. Next base: position 2,780,269 of record CM042572.1, read on the forward strand.
ATAAATTTATTTTCACTCAGAAGGAAACAGCAGCCCACAGAACTTTTTTCTACACCATTTTGTCTCTGTACACCTGCAGATAGAAAGACCTGCTGCTCGGCCGTCGCTCTGTCCGTGTCACTTGTTTCCCTGGCGGTAATAAACTAAAACGTCCTTCCATCTTGTTTACGGCCTCCATTACGGCGAGCTCGGGTTACAAAAGGATTTGCAGCGTGGACACTTTCCCCCAAGTCCAGCTGTCTCTTTCACGGATCCAACACTTCCATTACCTTCACATTTCCCCTCTGAATGCTGCGTGAGCCCAGAGCCGACCGTGCAGCAACTCGCAATCGTCCTGACAGCAGGACGAGCCGAGGAGCAATACGAGATTACTTGGCGGAAATATTCGCTACACAAACCCGGAATTTTTGATTTAGTTATTTATTTGAAGGTTTCTGGCTGTTTCACAGTGAAGGTGCCCTTGACCGGGTCTCACGTGCCGCAGGTGTCGCGATAAACAGGTGTCATGATCGTATCAATCACAAGAGGAGGTTTATGAGGACAGGGAAGGAAATACAACACCTGAGGCAAACCCGTGTTGCACTTTGCAATTTAACACTAGCTGGATTCATATATATATATATATATATATGAATGCAGTAATTTTTCAAAACTTTTTTGTGTAGAAAGTTTAGAAATGCTCAAGAGATGCTTCGTGTGCCACCGTCAGCCAGGTTGGATTGCGAGGAGCAACACTTAATGGCATAATGAAAAACAGACTTGTGTCCCAAATGACATATTATACACTATGCACTTACACTATGTACTATGTACTCTACCGTCTAGTGTATGGATTTTAGAAGGGTAATATCGTCTCAAGTCTAACACTAGCGGTTTTTTTTTACTAACCGGAAGAATAAGCCGTTTCCAAGTCGATGACACATAACGTGAATCGCACGTAATGCGACACGGCTAGCTTTAGTCAACGGAAATGAATTGATTCATTTTACTGTTTATGTCAGTGTTACCTTTTACCATTTGTAAGATGTGTTGTCCATCTTGAAATTTTTTTTCTCATCCAGCATCAGCGCCTGGTAGCCCCTCCCCTCTTTCACTACGCACTGTGAACACACTTCTCACACTGTTTATACTACAAAATGGCATAGAATAGTGTGTAAGCAGGCGATTTGGGACGCACCTTAGGATAATGGCGTAGTGGTACGGAGGTGATTTCCATTAAATAAATTTCTAAAAACGTCCTTAAATTAACGATCTGTGAGTGTTGGAATCGTACGTGAAAGGGTTAAACGTGCTTATTCTGGAAGTGTGAGAAATTCTCAACTACACTCAACTTTTTTTTTTTTTTTCTAAGGCCGCTTTCAAACCTATTACACTGGAGTCCGAATCAGAGCAAAAATAAGATATTTTGCTGGTTGGGGTTGAGTTTCCCAAAAGCATGGCAACATAAAGATCATTGTTAAATGGTAGAGCGAGCATCACATTGAGCACTCTCTCTCCCCCAGGTAAGATGAGCTTTATTTTGCGATGCTTTTGCGAAACTCAGCCTGGTTTGGTTGGCTTTCCTACCGCACGTGATTAAACAACCCTTTGCCAAGTGCTTGAAGAAATCATAAAAACCAGCACTCAAAAATTATTTGATAATTATCGTACTTAACTAGTATGTTCATCTCGACCCTTTCTGCAGCACCTCAGTGATCTGTCTTTCGGTTCCATTGGTGCTCCAGTTTAGAAGCTCACATGTACAAAAAAAACCAAAAAAAACCAAACACACCGCAACCCAAAACACGCAGCATGTTTGGATCACTTCCTGTATTTGGGTCGGTTCTGGACTGAATGACTTTCTCACTGCAGACGAACCACCCCAGAGTTCAGCTGGAACCCGGACACACAGCACCTCGCTGAGATGGTCTCAGACCATCAGAGTGCGAGTGATGTGTTCACACCTGCCTAACGAACCACACACACCAGGTTCAAGTCAAACAGACTAAACGCATACAGGCATACGGTATGTGAAAGCATCCTAAGAGTGTAAGTAATGTGAGATTTAAAAAAAAAAAAAAAAGAAAGAGATCATTTTGTTATTCTTGCCTTCCTTGATTTCTTGGAGAAATCACCTTGACATAGCGATTTCTACTCAAGCACTCGGATCGCTTTTAAGGTATTACACACATCCCGGGTTTGGCTGAAGTGTATGTTTTAGCAGCACAGGAAGGAACGAGTCGAGGCTGTCAGAGGGCAAACGCTGTCATCCACCCCCAAACAGCTGATAAGAGACCTCCAAAGAGATTAGTGTCACAGCGTCTGGACCTCCCTGTTCCTCGGGCCGTCACATTGATCTGATTTCATTCCATTTATGGCAGAAACACATAAACAACCTGGTGCTGGCAGTACAGCACACACACACACACACACACACACACACACACACACACACACACACACACACACACACACACACACACACACACAGCAACTGACAGCAACAAGCAAAAGGGAAGAAATCAAAGTAAAAGCTCCGGAAGACGGATTAAAATTGGATTCAAATGGCACCTTGAGTGTGAAATCCAGGACGCCCTGTCATGTAAGAGCGGGCTTATCGAAGAGTGTGCTGTGGATTTGAGGCAGAGAAGATTGAGTGAACGGTGAAGAAGACATGAGTGTGGCTCTTGTTTGGACCAATTTTCCTGTTTCCTGTTAATTCTAAATCATTTCTCCTTAACTATCGAGGCGTGACAAGTAAACAGCACATTCCCGCACAAGTTAGAGTTCATAGGGCTACGTTAAACCTTCACACACCCTACATACTGCAAACCTATATAAATCTTTATAAACCCTTATCCCGGCAGACATTAGCTATCAAAAAGGCTGCTTTTTTCATGTGACGTGTAGTGTGGTTGTCTTTCGTTGACGTGGCAACCTCATGAAACTTCCCGTGCTGACTTACAGTGAAATGTCACGCACACAGAGCACGTCGGAGTTACATAACGGTGATGACGTGTGTAGAAACCGAGTACACTTTGAATAGCGCCGTCATTACTCTGTCACAGCGTCACGGGACTCTATAGACATTTTATAAGAAGTTAAATTTAACATATTTAGTGTTGCATTTAAGCGTTAGCAATATTACATGGAAATTCTTTTCTTAAGAGGAATGTTCACAGGGCTACAGGACGTGTCAAAGCAACCTTATGTCAACAGAAATCTATGTCACCTGTCTCAGGTGCTATGTCAACTTGATATCAAAATTGACATCATGAGATCTGAACACATACTGAAATTAGACTTTATAAATGATAACATGTCAATTATCTTAAGAAGCTTATATAGGTGTCATGTAGCCCTGAACATTTCCCTTAAGTATTACCAATATTACATTAATAATATTACATTAATAAAAAGTGTTCATAGGGCTAGATGTTCTGGAAAGCATCATAATAAACTTATGTCACTTGTCCCAGGTGTTATGTTCAATTTGCTAACCTGGCTCTATGAGAACTGACGCATATGTTGCAATAAGGCTTTATCCGGTACATTTTCATGTAGATTTATGTCATTTGTCTAAAGAGGCTTATAAAGGTATCATGCATCCCTATGAATATTGCCCATATGTATTAGCAACATTACAGGGAAATGCTTTATGTAAGGGGAATGTTCATAGAGCTACATACAACATAATTTACCATGGAAAGCATAATAACAACCTTATGTCAACTTGACACCTACTTTATGAGACCTGACGCATACTGAAATGAGCCTTTATAAATGCAAATGTAGGTTTGTGTCACTTATATAAGCTTAGGTGTTATATGAATGTGTAAGACTTTATACCTGGGACGTGTCATAACAACCTTGCATCAGCAGAAATCTGTCACTTGCCTCAGGTGTTATGTCAAATACATATCAAAACTGACTTTATGAGGACTGACATATAGCATTTATAAATGATAATGTAGGTTTGTGTCATTTATATAGGCTAGGTTTCATGTAGCCCTATGAACACTACCCTTTTGCAAAGTATTACCAATATTTCATGAACGTGAACAAAAAATCCTAGCAACACTAGATGGTAGGAGACAAACCGATCTAAAAACCTGTGTCTCCGAGTCTATTGTTGTGGATCTTCACTTTCCTCCTGGCCATCCTGAATTATTTATGCGCCTTCATGAACTCACAATGAGGAGGATCTTTTCTGTCCAGTTGGAGAGGGAGAGAGTGCCGGCGCCTCGGCACTGCCCTCGGCACCCAGCTCCACTCGCTGCCAGCTGCCACTCCTGACAGCCCGTGGTGGACAACTTCATTATTTTCCCATCTGCCTCCTGTTTTTGCCGTGACAAGTTCATTTTGGGCTCCTCTCCTTTCTCGCCAATCGATAGAGCTGATAAGACAGGCGCGTGGAGCAGTGACAAATGGCTTCTAAGAGTGAGATGATATGGATGTCATCATCCCTTGTCATGGCATTTTGTCATGTTGTCAGACATTCCCGTGCCCTTTTGTACCTCTCGGATCATGTGTAACTCTTTTGGATGTAATGTGCATCCAAAGCTGATTCTCTGTAACCAGGTTGGGTGATAATAATAAAATTGTAAAAAAAAAAAAAAAAAAAGTTTACACGAGTCCTAATCCTAATACACAAATAAGATAATGGCGTGGCTACAGGACAACAAAAGGAAATGCGATTCAGCATGCCCATATAAGGGAGAAACATTTATATTTTGTAAAAAAAATGAATTCAATAATGTTTTAATAAGACATAATAAGTCGTAGTAATACATAACAATGTAGCATGAAGACTTTCCTTTTCCTTTTCTGATTATTACAAAGTGCTGACACTGGAGACTCCTTCCATAAATGTTCAAAAAACAGCTCCTCATAGAAAACTTCATATCAACAATTATACTTTTTTCTTTTTTAAAACGTTAACTATTAGGCTTATATTATATTATATTATATTATATTATATTATATTATATTATACCCTGTGAATGAGCTGTCACTGTAGAAATTATAATGTTTTAGAATGAATATAAATCTGTTGATTGTAGCTGCATCTTCTGACCAATCAGAACACAGAAACCTGATTGATTGATTGATTGATTGATTGATGGATTGATTGGAAATTTTGAGATCTGAGTACTTACAAGATCAAAATTAAATAAAGGTATAATAAAAGTGTGATAATTACTTTTTAATTATACCTAGGAAAATAAGATAATAAAAACAAGGGTGGTATGGTGGTGCAGCTGGTGGTGGTATGATAAAGCGCAGGAATGAACAAGGTCCAATTACAAGCATCATTAAATGTATTTGACTTTTTTTTTCCCCCTTGTCTCTTTGGGAGAATCCTTATGTAGAAGAGTCTACACTCTTGGCTGTAAGGTTCTACACTACAGAGAACCTTAAAGGGTTCCTCCAGAGAGAAAACTGAGGAACCCTTAAAGTCTTATGAACGTTCAAGTGAATAAAAGCTTTATATTATGTTGTTAAATAGTCAAAGAGACAAAAATACATGATCACAGATGGAGAATTGCAGAAGTTAGTTGCGTCTTGGGGTCAGAAAGTCTTGAAAACTAAAATCCGAAGTCACCTACATCACCACAAGATGTCTGGAAGGGTTTCAAGAAAAAAGCCTCTACTCTCATCCAAAAACAAACTCAAGTGTCTTCAGGTTGCCAGACACTACTGGAACTTCAAATGGGATCGGGTTCTATGGTCAGATGAAACCAAAACAGAGCTTTTTGGCAATAAACACCAGAGGTGGTTTTGGCCATATGGAAAAGTAGCTCATGCCCACGGTTAAATATGGTGGTGGCTCTTTAATGTTTTGGGGCTGTTTTTCTGCCAGAGGACCTGGACATTTTGTTAGGATGCATGGCATCATGGACTCTATCAAATATCAACAGATTAATATTAAATGAAAACCTGTCTGCCTCTGCCAGAAAGCTTCAAACGGGCCGTGGTTGGATATTCCAGCAGGACAATGATCCAAAACATACTTCAAAATGAACACAAAAATGGTTTACTGACCACAAAATCAAGGTCCTGCCCTGTCCATCCCAGTCCCCTGACTTGAACCCCATAGAAAACCTGTGGGGTGAACTGAAGAGGAGAGTCCACCAGCGTGGACCTCGAAATTTGAAGGATCTGGAGAGATTCTGTATGGAGGAACAGTCTCAGATCCCTTGCCATGTATTCTCCAACCTCATCAGGCATTATAGGAGAAGACTCAGATCTTGGCAAAGGGAGGTAGCACAAATTATTGACTAAAGGGGGCCCATAATTGCTGCACACTTATATTTAACAAAGATTTTTTTTTTTTATATATAAACTTGTGTTTATCAAAAAATTGCTTGATATCCATGAGAGCAGAGTATTTTTGTGAATTCTTTAAACAAAAGATCAAAAGGTTAAACAATAAAGACCATTTTTCACAGCCTTCTTTGCTCATATTTACCAAGGGGGCCAATATTAGTGGATGACACTGTACCTTAAAATCATTTTAAAGATTTAAAGGTAAAAGGTATACAGTATACTAAAGGCACAAAAGCTGTCCACTTGGTACCACACCAGCGACAATGAAAATTACAGTTTGGTCCCTTTATTTCTGAGAGTGCAAATATACTATATCCAGATTTATATCCACATCTGTTAAGCCTTGATAACTGCTGCGTACAATCACCTCTTTCTTCCTCCGTGGGTAATTACTAAGCAAGAACTGGAGGAACGAGCCACGCACTTATCTCCCTGAAACAGCCTCGTCTTAGTGAGCTGTCTGAGTGAGGTCGTCACTTTCTCTCCCACACTTAACTCTGGACCTGCAGATGCTCGAGTAAATATTTGTGATTAGTAACCCCAGCGGTGTAGTGAAGGAGAGAGACGTTAGGCAAATGTCACTCATGTGGTGTGCGCTGGGTCAGGAAGCAGCTGCTGTCCTGCTGTTCTGCTTGCACAGGAATCTTTGATGAGGGCTTGTTAAACTGCGATTCGTGTGGATAATTATTTGTAGATTAGCCAGTCAGAGTAGATGACCTATTTGGTAATGTTTATGGTGTGAGTTATGTTTACTGTTACACAAATTTCCCAGTTCTAAACCTGTAAAATACATTTTATTACAGAGGAATGTGATTTAGATGTGTTGTGTTGACAGACCAACATGTGGTTATAGGAAAACTCCACCCTGAAATATGTTTATATTGAAATATTTGAGAATCTGTTGCTAATTTGTCGGTCGGTTGGTTGGTGCTGTATTATCATTATTCCTGTGATTTAGCAGTGTGTACCATGCTGACGGCACAGCGGGACGTAAACAATTTCAAATACAAGGGATAACGGTCAGGTTTCACTGTTAGCTCCTGAAAACAACAAGCTTCTTTTCTCACTTACCATTTTCAAGTGACTTTCCAAGTCATATTAATGATAAATCTAGCGTGGAATAATTGAGATGTTGGTGCAAATACTGGAGTCAAACTCCATGATTGCAACATGCAAGTGATTTTTGTGAGTTCTGCGTGCACTCGGGGCTGTTTCTGAACTTTTGTGGGCCCGAAGCGACAACTTACTCAGGGGACCAAAATATTTAACCATTAGGCTATTAATCATGGTGAAAGATTTGAACTCAGGAAAATCATTTCTTCATTGGTAGAGATCGTCTGAGCTAACGTTAACGAAACATGTCTCACTCTAGATACTAGTCAGCCACTAACCCTTTCCATTTCGATAATATCAAGAAACAGAAGCAAGAAAGCAGACAAATTGACTTGGTTTCTCCTCTGCGTTTTCGTTTCGTGTTTTTCCATCCTAGATAGATAATGAATGTTTCATAATTGCTGCTTGTTCATGATATTTTTTCATCATTTACCTTAATTATGTAGATTGCCATTTCTAGGTTTTTCACCAACCAATCAATTTATCAATCTATCTATTTTAAAAAAAAATCGTGGTGCTCCGGGTGGGGGGTTGGTGTAGCATTGTGGCTTAGTGGTTAGCACAGTTGCCTCGCACCTCCAGGGTTGGGGGGGTGCAAGTTGTCCCTGTGCTGCGAGGGTGTCCTCCGGGTACTCCGGTTTCCTCCTCCAGTCCAAAGACGTGCGTTGTAAACTGATTGGCATTTCCAAATTATCCGTAGTGTGTGAATGTGTGTGTGCGATTGTGCCCTGTGATGGGTTCGCACCTCATCCAGGGTGTCCCCCACCTTGTGCCCCGAGTTCCCAAGGATAGGCTACAGGCTCCCTGTGTAGGATAAGCAGTATGGAAAGTGGATGGATGGATGGATAAATGGATGGATGGAAGAAATGGATGGATGGATGAGTTTTATGAAGAAATGTTTGGCCCAACACACCCCACAGACAGTGTTTTAGTTTTGTCTTTTGGTCAGTTTAATATGGTGCAGTGTAAAACCAAACCAAATACCAAAGAAACCTTATACATACTGAATGTACAGTATGTTTATTAAAATATATGATGGAATGTAATGCCAATATAATTAAGAACATTACTTACTTAATAATAATCTTGAAGACGAGCAGTAAGCCCTGAGTTTATGGAGTTTAAGTTGAAATCCAGAGTTTCAGGTCTCTGCGAGGAGGCAGCTGAGGCATTTTGCGTGTTAATGTGTTGTCGTGTTGTCATGGCGAATGCCACCCAAAGATGCTCAGTCATTATGTCCTGCTGCTGTGCCCCTGTTTAAACAGATTCAAAGGATTTTTCACTTCCCAGCTTCTTAATCTGAAATTGGATCTCAAGGAACCGGGGCCGGAATTTTCGACTTCTTTTATACTTGTTTTATAAGCGTCTTCGGACAACAGAGACAGTTTGTGCATTCCAATGAAGTGTTGTGGTAATTTTTAGGCATTATCACAAAAGTGACGAGTCGGGATGCACTTTATCTTTTCTCCAGGGCAAACCGGGTGAAATAAACCCTGAAATGTTTCAACACCTGGAACGCAAAGTGAGAAAGTAATCATGTGTAAGTGTATAGTTAACAAAACTATATACTTGGTGTGTGCACAGGAATACACACAGTACAAACACACAGAAATATATACAAATGTTACAAATCTCAAAGATACACAATCATATTTTTTATTTTATTTAAATTTTTTTTTTTTTTTTTTAGAAATTTTACTCTATTTATACCTCAGTGCTGTTGAACTCTCAATTCTGATTGGTCAGAAGGTGCCGATTAATGTTCTATAACAGCAACTCTGACCTTAATGCAGCTACAAACCACAAACACACTCGTTCTAATACGTTATTGCTTCTATTGTAACAGCTCATTCGCAGAGACTTGTATGTCTATAAGGAGACATAAATGTTTCTTTAACATTTATGGAAGGAGTCTCCAGTGTCAGTCAGATGTAAAGCCATAACTGTAAGTTTTCTGAGATCTTCAGGACAGAGATGGTTACACTTCTGGTTGGTGAGGGATCACAACAGGCCGGTGAGGGATCGACTGTTTATCGCTGCTATAACGTAACTGATAACCGGAATTAATTTGTTTCTAACATTAAATGTAACGACTAATGGATAAAAAGTCTGTCAGGGACTTTTTTTTTTTCCCTTATATAATAAAAAAGTGGTTTTAGACCTTGAAACAGATATTTCTTAAAACTAATAATAATCTATACAGTATAAGAGACAGCTTCATTATATAAATTGTTTTATGAAATGGTAAAAATGTATGCACTCCACTGATTTAACATATATCTCTGCTATGAAATCTATCAAAGCATCTTATCATGAAAGCTTAGCAGTAATTAAGTCTGTCGATAAACAGGGTAGAGTAATAATAGCTGTGTGTATCATCCAAACTGACAGCTTTCGTCGATTCCTCGGCGAATACAAACATCCTCAAATATCATATAGTTGTCTGAAATGACAGTTTTCATATTTAGGATTGTTTTTCTCATCCCACGCTTTAGGATTTCATGCACCGAGGAAATGAAAACGGAATCTATTTCGAGAAAAATATTAAGTGTGAAATTTGACAGAAGCATCGCAGTGATCAGTGAACTGATGTTCACTGATGTTTCAAAACCAGCTGTGATGTGGTATTAACATATTAATCCTCCCTGAGATGCTGAAATCTGACAAAAAAATAATTTTTTAAAAGCCTTTTGTGATGTAAATTTAATTAACGAATTTGTCAATTTAATTCCTCTTTTAAAAATAATGGGGAGGAAAAAGAGAGTACAGTTTTTTGTTGGTTTTTTTTTTCCATGTTAAACATCAGAACACCAGAGCCTCTCATTTTTACCGTAACAGTAAACCTAGAATGTAGCAACACTTAGTTGAGTAAAAATCTTTGTACCTGCTTGTTTCTGACGCTTAACTATTATGGCAGTTGAGTCTGTCAGCAGTTACTGTATCTTTATTAGCAAACTTTTAGCAAAAAGTTTGCATCCCCAATGACCTGCTCCGGTTAATGTATTTGAATGAGACTCGTTAAAGTGTAATTATTTCAAACGTTCTTATTGCATGCAATAAATAAATAAATAAATACATAATTACGTAAATAAATAAAATACAGTTAGAGATTCACTGCCAAGATACCGGCACTTTATATCAATTGTTTTACTGTTGGTATGTTAACATACATGCCTCGCACCTCTGGGGTTGGGGGTTCGAATCCCGCCTCCGCCCTGTGTGCGTGGAGTTTGCATGTTCTCCCTGTACTTCGGGGGTTTCCTCCGAGTTCTCCGGTTTCTTCTCCCAGTCCAAATACAAGCACTGTAGGCTGATTTGCATTTCCAAATTGTCTGTAGTGTGTGAATGTGTGTGCGATTGTGCCCTGCAATGGGTTGGCACCCCGTCCAGGGTGTCCCCCGCCTTGTGCCCCGAGTTCCCTGGGACCCTGTGTAGGATAAGTGGTGTGGAAAATGGAAAGATGGATGGATGGATGGATGGATGGATGGATGTTAACATACACCTTTTGGCCATTTTCGTTACTTATGATATTAGAGAAACATTTAAAAGAAAGAGTTAAAACGCTTTAGTTTTATTTTTGTTATTCCCATGAGAAGTTAACGAATTTTCATTAATCTGCAAACCTTAGAAATGAGTCATTTTTAATGATTATATGTTATTGCGACGGCACGTATACGTATGTTCGTAGAGCCTTGTATTTTTCATGAGGTGAAAAGCGGAGTGATGTTCCTAGGTCGTTTTAGTAGTTAATTCGGGCATACAGAAATGAACTAAATTAAACAATTGATTCAGGGATGTAACTGAATATGAATACATTCAGGATTAAGACACAATGTGTTCTAAACAGCGACAAATACAGATTTTTTCAAAAAAAGGTTTTTTAAAGCTTGCCAAAAAGGTTTTGGGCAAGACTAGAGGTGTGCATCAGCACTGGGATCCCACTAGACGCAACAAGAACAGTTGCCCAAGCAGGAGGTTTTTACTTCGTACGGGTGAAAGCAAGCGGACAGATATGAAGCTCGTGGGACAAAGAAAGACCACGTTCATGAACACAAACATCTGACGCATCCTTCATAACTCACTGGTCAGGGTCAGAGTGGTTTCATTTGGGCTACTTGTTTGACCATATTTTGGGAAATAGAACCAACTAAATTTATGAGAAAATATCGAGAACAGGTATAAAAATAATAATAAATAAATAAACAACAATAACAACAACAACTGTGTGAGCAGGATTAAAAAGAAAATCCCATGAACACCTAATTATAACTGGGGTGATGTAGCTGAGGTTGAGGAACTGTCAGAACACACATCATGCTGACACTGCTGACATTTCACAAGAGCACAGTGTTACGGTTCATGCAGCTTTCTGGTTTAGGCCACGCCCACTTCAGATACACATACGGATACTTGGAGCACTAAAGAGATCCAGATACCAATAGTGTCACTGTACACCCCTACCGCTGATCATTCTTCATACAGTAGATTATTTGCATGTTTAAGATACAGCAATTACCTGGTTTTTTTTCCCACCTCGGATTAGAAATGAGCAAAGCAAGTGTCCAGTGTGACTGCTGCTATTACCTGTCTTTCTCCTTCACCCTCACACTGACACACACATATCCTCTCTATGTAATAACTTTGCCCATTCTGATCCATGCTAGTCGAAGTAAATTCCCTTAACGTCAGTTCGCCCCATCCATACACACCTCTCTGCGATTAATTACCCTTCCAAGCTTGTTCCTGGCCAGTGAGCAATCTGCAGGGTGTGTGCGGCGGTCCTGGAGATGAAAGCCAGCTTGACGGACGCTCTGTCCCATATGGTCCAGCTTGAGGTCTTTCAAAGTGCAGCTAGCCTTCAACTGGCCATCGTTATTATTTCATGAGCTAGCCGAGAGAACTGAGCTGATTACCTGTACGCCAGAAAACTCTCGATGAGTTCATGATTTGACGATTCTTCTCTGGACAGCTGTCGTAATAGAGTGTGTATCAGGGCCCGGTTTAGCACTGGAGAGTTCAGTGGTGAAGTGTCGAGTGTGTGGATCTTTGGATTAGTCAATTAGAGGCAAACTTTTTTTTTATTTTAAAGCATACATATACATATACCTGCAAATACCTGTATATACAGTACTGTGCAAAAGTTTTAGGCACATGCAAATAAATGCTGTAGAGCAGAGATGCCTTCAAAATAATGAAATTATTAATCTAAACGTAATTTAGACGTAAAGAGCAGTAAACAGTAGTAAATGAAACAAAGTCAATATTTGGTGTGACCAAAAAAATAAATAAATAAACAAAAAATAGTAGTCTCCTGTATAACGTGTGCAGTTTTATAAGGAAATGAGCTGGTAAGTTTTATTGAGCATCTTGCAGAACCAGACACAGTTCTTCTGGACACTTTGACTTTCGCACTCGCTTCTTGTTTTTACAGCGAAACCCAGCAGCCTTCATTGTGTTTTTTTGTCTGAAAAGTGTCTCTTACGTAATATGCTGCTTTCTTCAATGACATACAAACATTTTTCTTTGACATTTAATTTTGTGCTAGAAAACTAATGTTTGGGAATCTAAAATGTTTTTTTGTGCTGACTAGAAGTCATAAAATAAAAAATCTATAACAAAGTTTGTACTAAAAAAATAGGGTGCCTAAAACTTAAAGTTTAGGGTGCCTAAAAGTACTGTACATATAGACAAGACTGAAGAAATCAGGAGAGCATTTTCTTTGCAGACATCAGTTCCAGAAACCATCCATCCTATCCATTCAATTAATCATCCATCCATCTATCCATTGGTCAATCCATCCATTCATCTACCCATTCACCAAATCATCTATCCAACTAATCGTCCACCCATTCACCAGTCCAATCAACCATCCATCCATCTAATCATCCATCTTTCTATGAATACACCCCTTGCTCAAGCAATCATTTGATCCATCCGTTGATATCCATCCATTTATCCATTCATCCATTTATCTGAAAATCCATTTATCTAGCAATAATCCATAAATCGCATCATTCATCCATTGAACAATCCACCTGTTCATCTGGTAATCCATCCACCAGTCCATCTTTCCAGTCTAATTATCCACCCAACCTTTCACACATTCATTCACAAATCCAATCATCCATCCAGTCTAATCATCAGCCCAACCTTTTAGCCATTCGTTCACAAATCCAAACATCCCTCCATCCATCCAGTCTAATTATCAGCCCAACCTTTTAGCCATTCATTCACAAATCCAATCATCCATCCAGTCTAATCATCAGTCCAACCTTTTAGCCATTCGTTCACAAATCCAAACATCCCTCCATCCATCCAGCCTAATTATCAGCCCAACCTTTTAGCCATTCATTCACAAATCCAATCATCCATGCAGTCTAATTATCAGCCCAACCTTTTAGCCATTCGTTCACAAATCCAATCATCCATCCATCAAAATATCAATCCATCCCTCCATCCAACAGTCCGTCCATACATCAGTCCTTAAATCCATTTATCCATTCACCACTCTATCCACTCATCTATCTAATCCTCATTTCACAAGAGAACCTGACACTTGAATACTGTTACCATTTTCAGTGTAAGATCCAATATGAGCATGTATAAGAAACTCTCATTTTGCAAACTAAAAAATTATATATAAATTACATATACATTTAATAAAAAAAATGTTTATTTTATTTATTATTTTTTATTATTATCATTATTTAATTATTTTAAAATTCTTCTCATTGCTGATTGTTGGCTACTGCTGGATTGCAGTAAAATACAAACTGCACAACACATATTACACATTTAACCCAAGGTGAAATGTCTGTGTTCCATGAATTCAGGGTAAAACCTCAAAGCTATTTGTAGTGTAGATAAAATGTATGTCATTAGTGGTGTAGCCAACTCTAACATCCTCCTCCTGTTTTGGCAGTGGGATGCAATTAACGAAATGGACGAATACTTCAGCCCCATTCATACGTACCAGGTGTGCAATGTCATGAGCCCCAACCAGAACAACTGGCTCCGTACCAAATGGATCCAACGCAGCGGTGCTCACCGCGTCTACGTGGAGATCAAGTTCACGCTCCGTGACTGCAACAGCATGCCGGGCGTTCTAGGTACGTGCAAGGAGACCTTCAACCTCCACTACAGTGAGACGGAGCGTGACGTGGGAACCAGCCTCCGAGAGAACCAGTTCTCCAAGATCGACACCATCGCAGCCGACGAGAGCTTCACCAATGTGGACCTGGGAGTGAGGAGGCTTAAGCTGAACACGGAGGTGCGCGGTGTGGGGCCTCTAACCAAGCGCGGCTTCTACTTGGCCTTTCAGGACATCGGTGCCTGCATCGCCGTCGTCTCGGTGCGAGTTTACTACAAGAAATGCACAGGCCTGGCGAGGAACCTGGCTGTGTTCACGGACGTGGTGACGGGGGCGGATTCCTCGTCCCTGGTGGAGGTCAGAGGTCAGTGCGTGGATCATGCTGAGGAGAAGGACACTCCCAAGATGTACTGCAGCGCTGAAGGGGAGTGGCTCGTTCCTATTGGACGGTGTGTGTGCAGTGCTGGGTTTGAGGAACACAGAGAGGCTTGTATTGGTAAGTGGCCTTGGATTTTTTTTTTTTTTTTTTTTTCACCAAATGCAAAGACATTTTCAAAACTGCAGATATGAACGTTGAATAAATTCCAATCTAAAGCATCAGAAATGTAAATTTCAGATAACTAAAGATAAATAATCAGATAAATAAAGAAACACATCCATTAATTTTATTGGAATATATCTATTTTCCTTAAATGTATATTCCTACTCAAACAGTGAATTAATATGAGTAGCCATATCAGTCAGTGAGAGAGAGAGAGAGAGAGAGAGAGAGAGAGAGAGAGAGTAGGAGGAAAAGACTCTGCTACCCTAAAGCAGATTAACTAATAAAGACACATCACTTTAAAATCTGGTTCTGTAAACAGTGAACAACAAAATTATTGGCACCCCTTAAAATAATACACCAAAAATAAATAAAAAACCTAAAATAAATACTACACATAGTGTTTTAATATTCCCCCAAACTACTGAAAACTACTAGCTATACTAGTAGTGTGTGTGTGTGTGTGTGTGTGTGTGTGTGTGTGTGTGTGTGTGTGTGTGTGTGTGTGTGTGTGTGTGTGTGTGTGTGTGTGTGTGAATTGTCACCGGTTAAGTGTCCGAGTCAGGCTTCCTCTCTCCATGCTAATTTCGTTTTACTTCCAGTCCTACGCACAAGGCCTCAATGTCATCACTCTCAAAGCGAATGCTTTTTAAAATGCTGATCAAAACAGAGCACAGAGCCGGTGTCCTCTTCATGTCGCGGCACCTCGCTTTTCCAGGCTGGATGACGGAAAGAAAAAAAAAAAAAGGAAAAAAAAAAAAAAAAACAGAAGGGGGAAATATCCATTTCAAAGCGGATGAGTCAGTACATGCTCGTCGGGTGCTGGGGAAACTTGTCAAATCCACTTCACTTACCGACTTGATTTAACCCACTTACACTCCTCCACACATGTTCGCCTGCCGCTGAGGGCCTGACTTATTCATAAAAGCTTGTAAACATAGATTTATCCAATCGGACTGAGCTTGGCGAGCCGTGATGGTGTTGGTAGGGGCTCATTAACCAATAGCAAAAGTGCTAAAGTATGATGTATTCGTGTAGAGTTGAATGATAAAAGGCTTCAATGCAGAATTAATGTCTTTCGCTTTTTTTTTTTTTTTTTTTTTAGGGCTCGGTTCAAAATATAAGAGATGTTATTAAGGTTATTAAATGTGTTGACTGGCTGAAAAGAGTTTAGGAACAGGATCTGTTGTGAGAATCCTGACCAATGAGGAAAGTTGAATTCTGGATTCTGATGGGTCAGTAGGGGGTTGTTTTTAATCTTGTCGTTAACGCGCTTGTTCTAATACGTGGTCATTTCTATAGTAACACATTGCACAGGACGTCCGCATGAACAAAGCCTCGTAATAAACACTAAAGTCGGTTTAGGTATCCTTCGAGCCGTCTCCTGCTCCTGTAGCCGCCGTTCACATCACGGCTTAACTCTGGGTGCTTGGTAGGTTTTATAAAGTGGTGTGTTGAATATTTTTAGGAAAGGAAAACCACACTATTTATAGAATTATATTCTATAACACATTGCTAAAGACATTAGAGATTATTTTCATGCGTAGTGCACTTTTTTTTTATATATATATTGAGAAAATGTGCACTCTAAAATACGTTCAATATTAATATAAAGTTAACTCAGCACAATAAATTCCATTTATTACATTTGTTTATTCCAAATAGTGCGTTCAACCAACTTGAATTCTTTTTTCCGTTTCATCCGGACACAGTTTTTATCCTCTGTGATGGCTCTTGTGTGTAGTGTTATTTCATCGATCACTGAAATGCCAAACACTTCGAAATGCATCCACTTCACAAAAAAATACTGCTTTATTTATCGAGATACTTTACACACTGCAGTATACAGTGGGGGGAAAAAGTGTTTGATCCCCTGCTGATTTTGTACGTTTGCCCACTGACAAAGAAATGATCAGTCTATAATTTTAATGGTAGGTGTATTTTAACAGTGAGAGACAGAATAACAACAAAAAAATCCAGAAAAATGCATTTCAAAAAAGTTATGAATTGATTTGCATTTTAATGAGGGAAATAAGTATTTAATCCCCTATCAATCAGCAAGATTTCTGGCTCCCAGGTGTCTTTTATACAGGTAACAAACTGAGATTAGGAGCACTCCCTTCAAGAGAGTGCTCCTAATCTCAGTTTGTTACCTGTATAAAAGACACCTGTCCACAGAAGCAATCAATCAATCAGATTCCAAACTCTCCACCATGGCCAAGACCAAAGAGCTGTCCAAGGATGTCAGGGACAAGATTGTAGACCTACACAAGGCTGGAATGGGCTACAAGACCATCGCCAAGCAGCTTGGTGAGAAGGTGACAACAGTTGGTGCGATTATTCGCAAATGGAAGAAACTGTCAGTCTCCCTCGGTCTGGGGCTCCATGCAAGATCTCACCTCGTGGAGTTTCAATGATCATGAGAACAGTGAGGAATCAGCCCAGAACTAATGATCTCAAGGCAGCTGGGACCATAGTCACCAAGAAAACAATTGGTAACACACTACGCCGTGAAGGACTGAAATCCTGCAGCGCCCGCAAGGTCCCCCTGCTCAAGAAAGCACATGTACAGGCCCCTCTGAAGTTTGCCTGAATGATTCAGAGGAGAATTGGGTGAAAGTGTTGTGGTCAGGTGTGGTCAGATCTCTTTGGCATCAACTCAACTCGCCGTGTTTGGAGGAGGAGGAATGCTGCCTATGACCCCAAGTCATAACACCATCCCCACCGTCAAACATGTAGGTGGGAACATTATGCTTTGGGGGTGTTTTTCTGCTAAGGGGACAGGACAACTGCACCGCATCAAAGGGACGATGGACGGGGCCATGTACCGTCAAATCTTGGGTGTGATCCTCCTTCCCTCAGTCAGGGCATTGAAAATGACCTTAATGACTTGGAGAGGATCTGTAAAGGGGAGTGGGACAAAATCCCTCCTGAGATGTGTGCAAACCTGGTGGCCAACTACAAGAAACGTCTGACCTCTGTGATTGCCAACAAGGATTTTGCCACCAAGTACTAAGTCGAAGGGGTCAAATACTTATTTCCCTCATTAAAATGCAAATCAATTTATAACTTTTTTGAAATGTGTTTTTCTGGATTTTTTTGTTGTTATTCTGTCTCTCACTGTTAAAATACACCTACCATTAAAATTATAGACTGATCATTTCTTTGTCAGTGGGCAAACGTACAAAATCAGCAGGGGATCAACTACTTTTTCTCCCACTGTAGCATACTACAATTAGTCCATTAGTGAAATATTCCTTTAAAAATTAGTTTTAAAATACTTCAATCATGCAAAAATGTAAATCATACTGGATTCTATGTGTGTATTCATATTCTAATGTAATGCATTTAATGTAGTGCTTTAGGTTACTAATTTCTGCCTGAGACTCACTCCAGCGTTTGTGATTTTTGGCACGTTAATGTGAGCGGCTTTTGCATAATGCATGGTTTAAAAGGGTCAGAACACCTGGGGTGTGTTTGCATAATCGTTTGAATGCAGTTTAAACACTTATTAGAGTGGAAATAAACATCTATAGCATCCCAACTGCAGCACGTCAGACAGGTCCATCGACAAAACTTTATAAATGTTTGTCATTCGTTCATCCGTTGATCTATTAATTAATCAGGCAATAATAAATATGATAAATATTATACATGGTATTAATATGAATAAATGTCATTATAGTATTATTTATTATTAAATGATAAGACAATCATTTGTCAGCAGCACAATGCATAAAATCATGCAGATACAGGTCAGGAGCTTCAGTTAAAGTTCACATCAAACATCAGAATGAGAGAAGAAGAAAAAAAAAAAAATCTCAGTGACTTTAACCGTGGAGTGGTTGTTGGTGCCAGTCTGAGTTTTTCAAAAACTGCTGATCTCCTGGTATTTTCACACACAACAGTCTCTAGAGTTTTACACAGAATGGTGCGAAAATAAAAAAAAATAAAATAAAATAATCCAGTGAGCAGCAGTTCTGCAGGTGGAAACGCTTCATTGATGAGAGAGATCAGAGTAGAATAACCAGACTCATCGAGCTGACAGGAAAGCTATAGTAACTCAAATAGCCACTGAACCGTGGTGAGCAGAAAAGCATCTCATAATGCACAATATGCCACTCATTGATGCTGAAGGCACTGTGCCCACTGTAGCCTCGGATTCTTGTTCTTGGCTGACAGGAGAGGAACCTGATGTGGTCTTCTGCTTTTGTAGCTCCATCCACCTCAGGGTCTGATCTGTTGTGCGTTCTGAGATGCTTTTCTACTCACCACGGTTGTAAAGAGTGATTACTTGAGTTACTATAGGCTTCCTGTCGGCTCAGACCAGTCTGGTCGTTCTCCTCTGACCTCTATCAACATGATGTTTCAGCCTGCAGGCCCTCCGCACACAGGATGTTTTTTGTTTTTCGCACCATTCTGTGAAAACTCTAGAGACTGTTGTGTGTGAGAATCCCCAGGAGATCAGCAGTTTCTGAAATAACCAGTCCAAACCAGTCCATCTGGTAGCAAAACTATGACATGGTTAAAGTTAAAGAGATCACTTCTTTTTTTTTTCCTTTATTAGGTACAGATTTTTGATTTATATTTATTTTATTTTTTTTGCAACATATAATAATGCAAACCTTTCGGTCACCATTTTCTTTCCTCATATGAACCTGCAGCATTTAGAGATACTATTTATAGTTGCAGTTTGTCTTTGTGTACTTTATTACTCAGAATTAAAATCTCATCTGTGCTTTGGTTGAACTGTTAGCGGTAAGCATTCACCATCAGTGAAGTGAAAAGAAAAAAGAGAGAGAGAGACGAACAGATAAATTAGTTTGTGTTGAGTGAATAAATACACAATTAATAAACACAGCAGCTGCATTGTTGATATTACTTTAGCATGCTGTCTTTAGAGGGATTAAATATGTAGCATTAAATGACGATTGTAATGCATGAAGGCGCAGACCAACCGGGAGAATACTGTTTTCTTTTCATTCCAAATAAATTCATATCACAGTCAACACACAGAGAGTGATATCTCTGCAGTATTATTATTAATCTCTTCACTTCAGGAGGAAAAATATATAGGAATATGTGGCTCTGATAACTGATATTGTTTATATTTAAAAAAAAAAAAAAAAAAAAAAACCTTTTTGGGATGTATTAACAGAGGTTATTGGTCCTATTTTTGTCTCAGCAAGCACTGTGTGTAATAAACATCAATAAACTTAATAAACTATGATAGTAATAATGATACTTAACATTATTTTCCATATTAATTAAGACTTTTTTAAAGTATTAATTAATTTTAACACGGAGTTAAGCACTAGAATTAAAAGGACGACAAACATTAACTAGTCACTTATTGACATTACTTTTCATTATACTACAGTGCTGTTGAATTCTGGATTCTTATTGGTCGGAAGGTGTTGATTCTTTTTCTATATCAGCATCTCTGGCAGTAGCGCAGCTGCAAATCACAGGTTTATATATTTATATTCATGCACCCATTATAATATGTTATCGTTTCTATAGTAACAGCTCATTCACAGGGATGTGAATGGTGGGACCCTTTATATAAACAGATTGAAAAACTAGTTTTCTGTGAGGAGATATTTATGTTACTTATATGGAAGGAGTCCACAGTGTCAAAATGTGTCTATAAATGGATAAAAAGTTTGACATGTCCTTATTTAATGAATACAAATCATGGTATAAATCTTTTGCTTGTGCTGTTATAGAAAAATAACCAAGTTCAGGGTGGTAACATTAACTCCTGTTTATCACACCACCCTGTCGTTGATTATTTTCCACTAACAGCATGACATGAAATGTTTTATTTATGTTATACCGCTGCAAATTTGTAGCAAATATATATATATATTTTTTTATATATCTCAGAATGACATGGCATTCTTACATTTAATGTTGTTGATTATGTCCTTATAACAGCACACCCCGAGTGTTTTATTCCTTAACTAATTAATCATGACTAATCAGTAGTTAATGGTTAATAGACTTATTACTTAACGGTTTGATAATACTTATTACTGTATTAACTAATGTTCATTAATGTACCCTTATTGTATCGTGCAAAATTTTTACCCACCATATTACATCAGGACCAAATGGAGATGCTGATGGTTCTTCTTGGCAATATTAAAGCCCAGTTGTGTGACTTCACTATTGTGCCAGAGCGCAGGTTTAATCTGTCGGCTGGCAGTGGAGGTGGAGGCTGACAGTGGTGAAAATGGGAAGGGGGGGGGGGGGGGTCTTTTTTCTGATAAAGGAATGAATTGTATCTCAACCAGACGGGGCTTCGTCTTGTCAGTCAAATCAGACACACACACACATGTATAGACACATACACACACACACTCAGCTCTCCAGGTATGGAGAGGAATTGTCTGCACAATAACGGCTCAGACAGACAAAAAACACTCCTCCATGGTTGTTCATTCAGAGTCTTTTTCATTACTGTTTCATAATTTATTGTGATGGACTCTTGCGTTTGCCCGTGTGGGTTTTTGTGATGGCTGGAAGAAAGGTTTTGGACTAAAGGGAAATGACTGCGAAGACGTCAGCCATCGTCTGGTCACCTAGATTATGACTTGTGTCTGGGGATTTTTTTTTTTTTTTTCCATTTCTTTCGTGATGCAGAAAGTCAACTCCTGCAGAAATAATAACACGTGATTACCTGTCTAGAAAGGCAATTTTATCAGTCAGTGGACATCAGAGGTGGGTAGAGTAGCGGAAAAGCTTACTGAAGTAAAAGTACTGCTGTGTTTAAAAAAAAAAAAAAAAAATTACTCAAGTAAAAATACAACGATGTCCTCCACACTGTAGCGATAATCAGGGTCCAAGCACTTTTGGCAATTTATGAAGGCTGTAGTAGACAGTAGTACACATAGCTGTAAAACAAACTGCTGATTACAATTGTTTTGGCGAAATTGCATCATTTGACACCATGAGCAATTTTCTTTTTTAGCAAAAGCAAGAGATATTTCAGTTCTAACATAACAATGTTCCAATTTCACTTAATTGGCACAAGATTGGGTATTTTAGTGCCCCCATAGGCTGAGCAAACTGAATATTATGATGGCGTGATACAAACAAAACTGGCTGATTGGATGTGCAATTTAGAAAAGTGCATTTTGGCAGAAATGTTGGCAAAGATTAATGGTTCTTGGGTTTTTTTGTTTGGTTTGAGTCAAGGAATTGGACGAAGTGCAAGGAGTTATGGGTTAAAAACTTTATATGAACACCAAAAAAAGTGTTCCAGCACCTGTGGTGCTTGGACCCCTGATAACTACTTAAATAAGAGTTAGAATGTAAAAACTACCAAAACTTAGCATGTTACCTGGTACACAGGATCAGAATCAAAATCAAGATCACTTAATGCAAATAAATGCAGAAGACAGAAGTTATTTAAACTATTAACATATAGTATCAAAGTACAACTTTAATTTGGGGGGGGGGGGTCTTAAAATAGCTACACTAATATACTTTTCTTACATCAACTGAGTTCAGTCTTCACTATCAGGATAAAACGAAAATGATTACTACAAACTGTTGCTTGCTAGCATGTCTAATGTGAGACACAATCACAATATTTTCTCAAGTTTAATGTGGCATACTTGTATGTGCCAATAATGTTTTTCAGGGCATAATGTTTAATGTATTACAATATGTATTATTCTTACCTTCAGGAGGGAAAATAGTGGTAAATGCTCTGCACCTTTTAACCTTTGCGGTTCACAAAGCACTTTACACTGTGTCTCATTCACCCATTTACACACACACACTCACACACCAATGGCAGCAGAGCTACCATGCAAGGCACCTGCCTGCCATCGGGAGCAACTTGGGGTTCAGGGTCTTGTCCAAGGACACTTTGGCTCATGTGGGTCGGGAATTGAACCACCAACCCTACGATTAGTGGACAACCCGCTCTACCACCTGAGCCACAGCCGCTTTAAATGAGTCCAGAGACATCCTGTAGTGCACGACTTGTATGACGTGGCTAATTTGGTGTCATGTCGCAGGAGATGTAGCCCAGAGATGTTGTGTTTTTCCCAGACACTGTGCTATATACTATATATAGTGCTATATACATTTGTGATTCTGTTTTTTTTTTTGTTTTGTTTTTTGTTGCTGTTTCAATTGCCACAAATGTCCCACACTAAGACTCAGTACTGAAGTACTGAATTTGTAATGTGTATGACCAGGGTACAAATACTTCAGCATTAGGATTAGTACCTACACTAGATAGACTTAACATTAATTCTGTATGAATATGAATAGAAATATTCCTCGCCACCTTCACTTTTTAAATACATTTTGAACTTTTTAACAATTATAACAATATATTCAACATTGAACAGTTAAGTTTGAAAATAAGTCCAATACCGCAAAGCTACTAATAAAACAAGAGTCTAACAGGTAAAAGGACAAGACTCATTTTCTTAGTAATCTTGAGGGATAAATTATATAGCTTATTCTCATTCCGACGTTCCCCCTTTTTTGTCACAGGCATTGAGAGACAGATTCCTTCCTCCCTTTCGACACAGATCGATTAGACAACCCTGGGTAGGTGACAGCAATTCAGCCAGACAATTAACGGCTGTTTAATGCTCATTAACACGAATCCGTTTGCCTCATCTGATGTGCGATTGCACAATATTTTGTGGAAAAACACTGTCTGATCCGTGCTAGACATGACATTTTTGAGTCTTTTCAGTGATTTGAGTCATTCGTTGAGTCATCTGCTCAGTTAAACCACTCATAAAGCAATTTGTGCAGTTTGCTGAAATGTGTTTCCTGATCATGCCGCTGTCTAAAGCAGAAAACAAACAGCCTGACTTAGTGTAAAATAGCTAATAATTATTGCTATCTTGTGTTATCTTATGATATAGTCATATTTGCAAGCAATATTTTGCAGATCCAGTGCAAAACAGACTGAATAGGACTCACCGAACTTACCGATTGAGAGGAAGCGAGATGAGAGAAGATCAAATCTCAATGACTAAAAGATTTGCTGACTAAAAAAAACTAACCTTCTGAATGAGAATGAAAAGAATCTCAGTCATGGCTGAAAGAATGGGAGAGGGATGGATTTTGGTCGTGCCCGAAAGATCCGCTTACTCAAAAACCAAGCTTTTTAATGAGAGAGGAGAGAATCTTGGTCATAACTGGAAGATTAGGTGGTTCAAAAACTAACCTTCTAACAAGAGTGGAGCGAATCTCAGTCATGACCGAAAGAATGAGAGAGGAGCGGATTGTGGTCATGACTGAAAGATTAGGTGACTTAAAAACTACAGAGAGGACAGAATCCTGGAAATGACAAAAGAGTCGCTGACCCAAAAACGAGCCTTTTGAATGAGAGATGATTGAATCTCAGTCATGACTGAAAGAACAAGAGAGGACTGGATTTTGAGAATTTCCCATTTTGAAAATGGGAGAGAGAGAGAGTGTTCAAAGTGAGGCTCGTTCGACCATTTAACAATTATCTTTGTACTGTGACGCTTTTAGGATAAAATCCTTAGTCTCTTTGTTATTACAGTGGATTAAAAAATAGGGTGTAATTGTTGGGTTTTCAGTGAGGCGATGGTTATCTATCTATCTATCTATCTATCTATCTATCTATCTATCTATCTATCTATCTATCTATCTATCTATCTATCTATCTATCTATCTATTTACTGATTGATTGGAAGGAGACTCCAGTGTCAGCACTTTAACAGCCAAATGCAGAGCTGTAAATGTAAGTTTTTCAAAATGGGAAGGTCTTGTTGGCACTTTGTGCTTTCCAGGAGACAAGCTGAATTCCATCCATCTACCCATCCATTTTCCATACCGCTTATCCTACACAGGGTCATGGGGGAGCCTGGAGCCAGGGAACTCAGGGCAAGAGGCAAGGGACACCCTGGACGGGGTGTCAATCCATTGCAGGGTTGCAGGGCACAATCACACACACATTCACACACTACAGACAATTTGGAAATGCCAATCAGCCTACAGCACATGTCTTTGGACTGGGGGAGGAAACCAAAGTGCCCGGAGGAAACCCCCGAACCACGGGGAGAACATGCAAACTGCGCTCGCACCAAAGAGAGAGATCTGCGTCGTGAACGTTCCACACCATTAACTATAAATGGATAAAAAGTATTATATAGTTAATTAAAAATGTTAATTATTGGCAAATTCCTGTGGTATAAGAGGAATATAACACTTAATAAGACGTGCTACTGTGTAGTAACAGTAACTTTTTTAATCGTGCTCGCTAGAACTTCAGCTCATGTTGAATGTTAATCAACATGACAAATTTGATTCCAATTTGTTTATACATAAAGATGTTATTACAAGTCATTAAATCCTCCTGTGTGTACTCCATGTATTTAAGTAGTTAGGCAAAAATAAGTGCCCAATAAATGGAGATAAATGTACTGAGCTGCTTTGGGCCCATTGGGGCAAAGTCTAATCGCGTATTTGCTCCACTTCACAGCGTTTTCCTTTCCTAATAGTGATATTGGCAGGGATGGCTCTAATAGCTGCAGTCATGTCCCTTTTTTTCACCCGGCAAGACTCTTTAGAGAAGTGACGTGTTGCTATGCAGCCTATTAGCACTGGCAGGAGACATTTAATAACATAATTAAAATGGGACGCCCATGGGGGGAGCGTTCAGGTAGATTAAACTTCTTCATTAGCATCAGGCTGGACCTGCTGCCAAAACACCGGAGAGAGAGAGAGAGAGTGAGTAATCTGAGGCTACGATCATCCCTGGTGAAAAAATCCCAGATCTTACAGCTTAAAACCTTCATGTGATTTCAATATTTGTAGGAGGATTCAAGAAATGATAATATAGCAGAGATCTCCGGGGTCCAAGCACCCTTCGCAAACTCTTTGTATATCCACCAGACATTTACACCTATAATATATGGCATCATAGTATTAGGGTAACATAAGGGTTTCAACGTCTAAGACCTCAGGTTCTTAGGTAAACAGTAGATAGTGAACGGTGTTAACTCGTTTGCTCAGTCAACATGATTTTTTTTTCTTTTCTTTTTTTTTTTTTGTGGCAGGTTATGTCGGGCGGTTTGCAGGGAAGTTGATCAAATTTCAGATATGTTCTATTTTATGCACTTCTCCTGTAGCTGAGGCGGTAATCCTCTCCGCCACACGCACACAGATTTAGATCTGACAAGAATCTAATGTCAGATGACCTAAGAAGCCTATGTCAACAAGTGTCAGAAAATGACATTAGAACCATATGTCAAGATGTGTCATAACATGACATAGGAATGTTGTGAAGAAGTGTCAGAAGATGACATAAGAGCCTTTTTTTTCTGCAAGTGTCATAATATGACATAGGAACCTAATGTCAACAAATGTCACATGATATAAGAATGTTGTCGACAAGAGTTATAAACTGTCATAAGAACCTCATCAACAAGTGTCATAAAATAACAAGAACCTTACGTCAACAAATGTCATAAGATGACAAAAGACACTTATGTCAACAAGTGTCTTGAAATTGACATAGTAACCTTATTTTAACAAGTGGCATAAGATGGCATAAGACAACCCTAATCCTAACCTTAATATACCATAAGAACCTTGCATCAAAAAGTGCCAACAAATGTTATAAGGAACATTATGCCAGCAAGTGTCATGAAATGGCATAAGACGCCCTTTTTATTGTTTGTTTTCTTCCAACAGATTTATTTATGCGCTCTTCCTGTAGCTGAGGTGGTAATCCCCTCCTCTGCAGGTGCACAGATTTACGTCTGTCCTCACTAATGAATAGATTTGTTACTTTGAGAGTTTCCTCCTTGTCATTTCTGGTGTAAAGATACTGTTGACACAAGCACAAGCCCTTTTCAGCTTAATCATTTCTTTAGTCATTTCTTCATTTTGCCAGGTCCTAATGGTAATCAAAAGGTTGACATAACAGTCTGAGATGCCTTTTTATAGCGTCTACACCACCCATTTGCACTAACCCGTGAATACGCAGTGTCAGTTGAAGGACCGAGCAGCTTCTCTTCCTACAGTTAACAACTCCTCAAGGTCACACTCTATTTAGGCAGGTTCGGCTCCATCTATCAAGCGGTTAGAACGAGACACCACATTTCTTTCGCAAATTGATCGGCAATTCCCCTCCTTCACTTGTGCTTCTGTCACCAACAAAGTTGAAGATCACAGTTTTAAGGACAATTTGCTGCTAGTAGAGATGGTAATGAAGTTATAGTGGTGTTATTTTCTCACGTATAATACATTACATGGCATTTATACCTAAATGGATTTTTTTCAGCTTTATTTATTAAGTAGGTAAGCGAGGCAGTGTGATAGACAGTCTGTACACTGTTACATGTCAGTGATACAGTATAAATGTTTTCTTTATTCATGTTTCAGACCTTAAGGTGAAAACAAATGATTTATTCAAATTAAATTGGGGTTTATGTAAATTTGCACAAAATATATATTGACGAAAAGGCCTTGTGTGAAAGCGGCCTAAGTAAGTCAGTGATGAATGCAAGTCAGCCTGGAAAGTCTCATAAGATGACTTAAGAACGTTGTGTCAATAAGTGTCATAAGACTACATAAGAACCTTATGTCAGTGAATGGCATAAATTGACATAAGAAAATTCTTTTAATACATACCACAAGATGACACAAGAACCTTATGCCAACAAATGTTATAAGATGACATAAGAACCTTATGTCAATAACTGTCATGTCATAGGAACCATATGTCAACAGGTGACAGAAATGATGTAAGAACCTTAATGTAGCAAGTGTCAGAAAATGACATAAGAATTATATACTATGTAAAAAAAAATGGCATAAGAAGACATTAGAACATAACGTCAACAAGTGTCACAAGATGACATAAGAACCTTATGCCCACAAGTGGCATAAGATGACATAAGAACCTTATGCCCACAAGTGGCATAAGATAGTATAAGAACTTTATGTCAAAAAGTGTCATAAGATGACATAAGAAGCTTATACCCACAAGTGGCATAAGATGACATAAGAAGCTTATGCCCACAAGTGGCATAAGATAGTATAAGAACTTTATGTCAACAAGTGTCATAAGATGACATAAGAAGCTTATACCCACAAGTGGCATAAGATGACATAAGAAGCTTATGCCCACAAGTGGCATAAGATAGTATAAGAACTTTATGTCAACAAGTGGCATAGGATGACATAAGAACCTTATGCCCACAAGTGGCATAAGATGACATAAGAACCTTATGCCCACAAGTGGCATAAGATAGTATAAGAACTTTATGTCAAAAAGTGTCATAAGATGACATAAGAAGCTTATACCCACAAGTGGCATAAGATGACATAGGAACCTTTTGCCCACAAGTGGCATAAGATAGTATAAGAACTTTATGTCAAAAAATGTCATAAGATGACATAAGAAGCTTATACCCACAAGTGGCATAAGATGACATAAGAAGCTTATACCCACAAGTGGCATAAGATGACATAAGAACCTTATGCCCACAAGTGGCATAAGATAGTATAAGAACTTTATGTCAAAAAATGTCATAAGATGACATAAGTATGTTCTAAACAAAGTTCATAATATGGCATATGAACCTTATGTCAATAATGGTCATAAGATGGCATAAGAACCTAATATCCACTTGTATCATAAGATGACACAGGAACATTATGACAAGTATCATAACATGACATAAGACCCTTATCTCAGCAAATGGCATAAGGCGCCATAAGAACCTCATGTCAGCAAGTCGTTATCTTAATATACAGTGTAATAATATTCTATCTCATATTCATTCTTAACACAGATAGAAACGTATCATGAAACGTCATGAAGTGTCATAAGATGACATTATCGTTTTATTATCATTTTATTACTACTTTTTATTATTTGCTTTGACAAAAAAAAAGTTCTAAGTTACTTGACTCAGGTGTTATATCAACTCGGCATTGCTATGTCGGTGAAACATGTCATGAAGAGCTTATGCAGCTGTCATGTAGGCCTACGAACACCAGCTTGAGTAAAAACTGAGTAACCCGATATCCAAAAGAAAACTTGCTGCCCACATATGCCTCTGATTAGTATTTCTAATCAAAGGTCTCGTTCTTTAATGATTATGGAAAGGTCATGGCTGCATTCTCTTTTATTTCTCCTCCAGATTTTAGCTCGCATTTTAAACAGATTGGCATTTCGCGAGGCTGCGGCGAAGCTCGGATATCTGATTATTTATAAGCAAGTCTTTTTTTTTCTTCCTTTTCATTTCTTTCTCAAGCCCAGCCCACTTCGCTGCTCACACTGCATCCTGAGACGTCGTCCCTTTGGGGGCATTTGCCATGTGTGGTGTGTGTGTGGTGTGTGTGTGTTGGGGGGGGGGGGGGGGGGGGTTAGGGGTTAGGGTTAGGGTGGGGGGTGTGCTGTATGGTATCATCGTTGCTGTAATGAGCAGAGAGGTTCAGGATCCAGATGGTGCCAGTCATGATCGGTATCGCTGCAGTGTGGCCTGCAGCCTGAAGACAGATTGGCTGTCTGGAAATGTCACTAACCTCTAATAATGTCACGGCTAAAAGACACCTCCGTTTACTCACACACAGGCAACACACAGCCAACACACAGCCAACACACAGCCAACACACAGCCAACACACAGCCAACACATTTACAGCATTTGGCAGATGCCCTTATCCAAGGCAACTTACATTTTATTTCATTTATACATCTGAACAGTGGCAGCTTGGTAGTGCTGGGGTTTGAACTCACGACCTTCCGATCAGTAGGCCAACTCATGCACACACACACACACACACACAGCTTATACACAGCTCACACACACTGCTTACACGCACACAGCTTACGTACAGTTCACACACACACAGCTCACACTCATACATACAACTTACACACAGATCACAGCTTGTGGTTTCTCTGTAAGATTTCAAGCTGTGTTTTTTTTATCAAAGGCTGGTGAGAGAATGACTGTTTATAGCTGCTATGTGAACAGCACACTCAGCAAGTGTTTTATTTCTTACTTAGTCATATAAAACCAAATCATTCGAGGTTATATGGATTTTTATGCTATTGTTGTTTCCTGCCCTTGAACATTCGATTAAACTGACCCATTTATCTATTTACACTAACCAGAGTGGGACTGTGATGACTCCAATGAGGCTTATCAGAATTGAAAGCAGGGTACCTCGTACCACCTAGACTTCTACATGACTTAAACATTTGTACTTTTGAGAATCCAAACCCCGAGTCTGCCGTAACCCCTACAGAGGGAAATCCGCGCCCACTTACAGGACGTGTGTACAGAGGCCCAGTGATGAAGTAATCCGTTTCCAGCTATGATTTCTCTGACAGAATCATTCATCACTTAGACGAATCCTCCCAGCTTGTTAGCAGCTGTTGTTTGGTCCCTGATGAGATGTCGGGATTTTGAAGAGTGTTTAGTCGTGTGTAAATGCATACTGAAGTGGAAGACAAAATAGAAATTCTGGTCTTATTTACAAAGGGCAACACATTGTAATTCTGTCTTAGACAATTGTTCATTTATTCACTTTGTATAAATTACATTGTCATGAATTCCACCTCTCAGTTGCACTTGATGTTCATTCATGTCATATGCTTTTGATTAGGTTTTGGTCCTATCGTTGCCCCTGTTCTGTCATTGGTGTTTTACCTTTGATTATTCTGCAATCAGCAATAAGTACTCGGAATTCGGAAAAACCCAGCCGTGCAATCGAACGGTCAAATCAACTCAGAAGTCCCGGTCAGGAACCAATACGTAAAATAGATTAAACTTTCTTTTACTTATAAATAGCTTTTGTGTTGGATAATCTGAAGTTTGTAATCTAAAGTTTGGATTTGTAACGTCAAAGCAATTGATGAGTAAAGGGTGAACAAAACAGTTGGCATACATTATGTCATTTCTCATCGCTAATCATGCGTAAATAATTCATGGAGAACTTTATCCAGCCATCCGTTTTCCATTCTGCTTATCCTACACAGGGTCACGGTAGCCTGGAGCCTATCCCAGGGAACTCGGAGGACACCCTGGACGGGGTGTCAACCCATCGCAGGGAACAATCACACACAATGAACAATTTGGGAATGCCAGTCAGCCTACTGCGCATGTCTTTGGACTGGGGGAGGAAACCCCCAAAGTACGGAGAGAACATGTTAGCTCTGTGCACACTGGGCGGGAGGTGGGATTCGAACCTCCAAACCTGTGGAGCTTTATATGTTTATCAAATTCAGACACCAACAATACAAACATGACCTTGCTCTGAGCAGCCATGGTTTTCCGAGCAATGTGTTCCTTGTTGCTTCTGTCCCTTGGTGCAAAGTTTTGTTATGCTTTTTTATCCCATTAGGTCTGAGGCTTGTTGTCGGAGTTCTGTTTTTTTCTGGTTCTGATGGGTTATCCTGTGTTAAGCCTGCCTGTGTTTTGACCAATGCTACGCACTCTGACTATGATTTCTGGATTGCCCAAAATGTAACACACTCTCAGAAAAAAAAATATATTAAAATGTCCCAGTATTTTCACTGAGGTGTCCCTCAAGGGTGTATCTTTGGTATTTTTTTTTTGTTTTGTTTGTTTGTTTGTTGCTGTTGTTTTTACACGGAAAAGCAAATGAAGTGTACCTCTAAGCTAATTAGTACAATTAGTGGTCTTCAATAGTATGTAATTTTATACCTTGAGCAGTTTTTATTAAACACACTACATTGGGTTTGCCAGGTGAAAAATAAACATCAAAGATGAGAGTACTCTTGATGGTCTCACAACCAATGATACACTTTTCTCAGAGGAAATGTTTGTGTATCAAATAACTCAAGCAATGTTTATGGGAAAGTTTACGCAGTTTTGACCCTGAACCCTGTCCTTCACCTTCACTTTAACTTTTCAAATTTCTTTTAAATCTGCAAGCGTGACACCATGCAACGGAAGCAAGTTGTTGAAATTGGATGTGGGCCATGCCTCGGTCAAGAGTGTGAACTTTTTTGCAAAGACAACCTTGACTAAGCTTGATAAGCCATGGTCTGTATTGCATGCGATTTTATTACATGGAGCAACAGGGCAGCATTCGCAAAAGTTAAAGCTCAGAAATCGCCAAGGAGCAATTTGAAGTTTCGTTTTATTAGAGAATCTTGGAGCTCACACAGTGATTTTTTTCAGAGATCCAATGCATAGTTAATGCAGAAGACGTCGTGTGGGGGGGGGGGAACACTTTTCCACCACATTTATTCATTTAGATCAAGAGTAAAAATATCAAGGTCAACACACGATGGCTGTAAATATTCATTAAAATTCATACTGATGCAAATCCCCCCTGCAGTGGGCGCATTCCACTGACAGGTGCTGACAAACCAAACGATATGCCGATATGGAGAGAAAAAAATAGACAAAAAAAAAAAAAGATTCAACCCTAATACAAAGTGAATATAACCTCTGGCCATCCAACACTAAATGTTCATTACATGAAATCCATATGTACAATTTTATCCTGAAAAACCAAAATGTCACCAAGGAGTATCATGATCAATTTATCAACAAGAGACGGTCTTACACTCCATCCACTGCACGGCTGTTGTTTAGGAGTGAATTGCTGTTTGCAAGTGTGTCGTTTGAAATGTGTTGCTGATTGTGTAGCTGCTGGTAATCTGTCAGAACTTCAAAGCTATGAGAAGGGTCCACACTTGATGAGCGTGCAGTCTCGATGCTTATCGTGGCCTGCTTATCCACTCAAGAAAAAAAAAAAAAAAAAAGAACAAAAGAAAAACATCATAGTATGCAGAGGATTAATGGGATGAAATGAGTGAAGAAACCAGACAGGGATAAATATTGCAATCAGGAATACTTTCAGGTTCCCTGGGGGAGGATTGTTCCAGAGGGGAGAAAAACAAGACCCTGAAATTGCTTAAATTGTTAATTCATGTATATTCAGTCATGTATCTTTTTTCCCCTTATCAGTATGCTTTGTAGGTCGACAGCTACCATCTCATTAAACACTCCAAACTGCAGAGCTGACTACAGTACTGTGATGCTTATGTGCAGCAAATATCTGCAGCTATTCTTTGGTTAGTTTGGTGACTGCCTGGTCAAAATGTGCATAGTTACAAGAATGAGGAATCTCAAATGGGTCCACCTAGCACGTTAAATATTTTTTGTTTCACCCTATGGGTTAACAAAATGGTTAAATGGTTTTCCTTTTGCGAAAGGTTTCAAGTAGAGCCGCAGTAGAAAGCTTGAATCCTTAAATATCCAAAGCAACCCGTGAGGAACGCTTTCCAAGAGTGTAGAAGAGTAAGGTTTAACATTAAAGTGAGGAACAGGGTTACATATGTATGTTGATTATATTTTCATTCATCCACTCATCTTCAGTAAGCTCTATCCTGGTCAGGGCTGTGGTGAATACAGAGCATTTCCTGGAAACACTGGGAGCGAGGCAGGACTGCACTCTGGATTGGACACCAGTCTATCTCAACGCATCATGTACACATACTCATTTACACCGAGGGGCAATTTTAAGTCACATACATGGTTTTGGGAGTAGGGAAGAAACCAGAGAACCCAGAGGAAACCCAAGGAGAGCATGCAAAACTTCCCACCGACAGTAAGCTCATGAATGAACCAGGCACTTGGAGCTGTAAATCCAACCACATCACCCTTGGTTGATTGAATTTGTACAAATTTCTCACAAATTAGTTTGGTGTAACATAACCGTTGTCATCTTTTTCATGTTCTTTTAGCCTGTGAAGTGGGCTTCTACAAACCTTTGGCTGGAGGCCAGCTTTGTGGAAAATGTCCTCTCCACAGTCACTCAGAGACCAGAGCGGCTCTCGCGTGCCCTTGCGACACCAGCTACTTCCGGGCATCTGCTGACCCTCCTGGTGCTCCTTGCACAAGTATGCTGCAATATAAATTATTTCTAAGTTTATTTGAATTAAGTGGGAACACTCAAATGTCCAAGACATCTGAAGAGTAAAAAATAGCATAGCTAGAACCCTAAGATCACTGAGATGAGACCAGGCATTTTCTTGAGAAAAAAATTCTAAAATTACACTTACGCTGACTTGCAAGTCTGATTACTTCAACCACCTTCATCCTTTTGCAATTAACCTGTAATTAAATGCTATCTGGCTCTTGTGTCCCTACAGGACCTCCCTCTGCCCCTGTAAATGTGATTTCGTCTGTAAACGGGACCACCGTTAACCTGGAATGGGGTTCCCCTCTGGATACAGGCGGCCGTGCGGATATCATATATGACGTGCAGTGCCAGATATGCATAAAGGATGGAGGGCAATGTGAGGACTGCAACGTCGGAGGAACCTCTGTCAATGGAATATTAGGAGCTGCTGTTGGAGCCCAAGGAAGTGCCAGTGGAGGAACAACTGGGAGTGGAGGAGGTATAGGTGGAAGTGGATTGGTGTCACGGCCAGGAGTTACCTCAATCAGGTTCATCCCCCAGCAGAAGGGACTGACGGAGCCATGGGTGAACGTGGTCAACCTGGCGGCCCACACTAACTACACCTTCCGCATCCTGGTGATGAACGGGGTGACGCACTTGAGCAAGGATCCGCTGCCTTATGTCACGGTCAACATTACGACAAATCAGGCAGGTAGGAGACGTGTTGAGTGGCTGACAAAGGTGGTTTCTCTATGGTTTGGGGTTTGGGAAGAACTTGCTTGAGCTAGCAAGTACACTCTTGATCAAATTGTCAGCAAGTCTTTTGATCGTCTCCTTGGTTCCTAGTAGAACCCTTTAGGAAGCTAAAAACCCTGAACTCTCCAAAGAATATTTTAAGAACACTTGAAGAACTTAAAACTACTTTGGTGAACTGACTATCAAAAGTTATCCACAGCAATTTCTGTCATGTAATAAATTTCCAAGGACAAGAAATTTGAATGTGACTTTATTTTCTGCATTTCCAGCTCCCTCTCAGGTGATGGCTATTCGACAAGAGAATGCTAGCACAAATAGCATCACCCTCATGTGGCATGAACCTGAGCAGCCCAATGGAGTAATCCTGGAGTATGATATTAAATATTCTG
The DNA here is from genome assembly GCA_023630585.1 of Cranoglanis bouderius. Lineage (NCBI taxonomy): Eukaryota > Metazoa > Chordata > Actinopteri > Siluriformes > Cranoglanididae > Cranoglanis > Cranoglanis bouderius. Next base: position 2,815,378 of record CM042572.1, read on the forward strand.
AAAAGGTGGGACCACTTTCCTTTATGTGAAATTTGTTTAGTGTTGTGAGGTTAATTGTGAAAAAATAAGTGCATGAATTAAGAGCATCAAGAATTGTATTTAATTTCTAAACAAATATGACAGCACGGGTGTTCGTGTTATTTCAATTGCAATGTGAACAAGACAATGTGACTATAAAAATGCTTCATAAAACACAAAGTGACCAGAGTGAAGCATTAGAGAAAGGTCACGTTTGTTTACGGGCTAGGTCGGCCGCAGGTCGTGCAATTCAATCTCATGGCTCGATGGCAGCTCCATTTAATTGAATGGAAATTACCAAACAGTGGCGGTTTGTCACGATTTAGTCTGATTATTGAAAGTGACAATGAACGGCAAACAGTGTGAGCCATGCCAAGCACTGGGGAGCCGTTAATTGCCGAGCGAGCCGGGAGCTTTGCCGCCTAATGGGCCAAGAGGGATCTCAGCTGTGTGGGGGAATTAGCAAACAGTGGTCGGCACCACAGGGAGAGCAAATGAGATTTACATGCAATTGCTTATGAGGTTGAAGTGCTTTTCAAGGTAAAGATCATATGGAAAGCTCAAAGCTCAGGTGGAAGATCATAATATAAGAAGGTTCTTGTGAGAAGATTTTGGTACACCAAAAATGTGTACTGGTCTTAACTAGGATCTTCATTAGCACAGTGGGCAATTTGATGGGTCATGCTTTAAAAAAAGTTCATCTAATGTATGTTTGATCAGGCTGAATTATCACAGTGTAGATCACAAGCCACCTATTTAGACTGAAAAAGTTCAAATAATCTGTCTGGAATTTTCCCATAGGACAAAGAGCAGCAGAGCTACTCCACCCTGAAGTCAAAGACAACAAGCGCTAAAGTATCTGGGCTCAAACCTGGTACCAGCTACATCTTTCAAATCAGGGCCAGGACCTCGGCTGGCTGCGGCCGCTTCAGCCCCTCCGTGGAGATCCAGACGGGAAAAGCAGGTGAGAACCAGACATACTGTTACCAAACATATCTTTATAGAAAAATAGCAGCACAAACACACAAAAATATAGCACAAATATTATTACAGTAAGAGAATTATTGGCATTTAAATTTGATTCAGTGATCCGAATTGAATCGATTAGAATACAATAGAAAAGGTGTGCAACACAACACATTACTGTAGAAAAGAACGTAATAGATTTTTTATTTTTTATAATAAAACTGATGAAGGAGTGTTACATTTTTGCCAGAATTAGCCAAGATGCTAAATGAATTCCACAACAGTCTAAGAAGAAGATAAATCCCTCCCATTTCCAGTCCACTGCACTGAGAGGAAGTATGGATATCGCTGGATTTATTACTGTGATACAGTTATTCGGGCTTCTAAAGCCGTACTGATTTAGTGACACAGGAAACATCAATAAGTCATCATGTTGGACAGGACGGTTTGAGCGGATTGATGGTGATTTTATTACAGGGTCACCTCGCACCGAATCTTGAGCGCGCTCTTATAATCTCTTTGCTTATTGATGGGTCATAACAGATATCTGATGTAACTGACCCTAATAAAACCCCTCAGCTCACATGAGGTTTAGGTTCATCGTTTCATCGCTGTGAGATAAAGAATGATTGACAGCTAAATATCAGGGAACGGTTTGAGGTTGACTTGATTTTTTTTTTTTAAATGATTTGATAATAATTTGCATATTGCATATCTGATAAGTTTTTATCTTTCCTTTTGTATCCCTGTATTTGCATAACTCTTCCAGCCCCCTTACGTTACAACACTGTGACGATTATCTGGATCTCCATGGCGCTGGTCTCGGGGCTCATCGCCTTTATGGCGCTCGTCATCTGCAGAAAACGGCAAGAGGAGTACTTTCAATTGTCTGCCTTTTCTTTTTTCAATTTTTTTTTTTTTTTTAAACTAGCGCATGATGTAGGAAATCTGTTGATTTGTTTTATAGCATGATCCATAGTCATTAAGTGTTGGAGTGCTGTGTTGTTATTTAGATTTAATACCTGATTATTTCAAGATAGTATGACATTAGGGGCGGCTGTGGCTCAGGTGGTAGAGCGGGTTGTCCACTAATCGTAGGGTTGGTGGTTTAATTCCACATGACTTCATGTGCCGAACTGTCCTTGGGCAAGACACTGAACCCCAAGTTGCTACCCGATGGCAGGCAGTTGCCTTGCATGGTAGCTCTGCTACCATTGGTGTGTGTGTGAGTGTGTGTGTGAATTGGTGAATGAGACACAGTGTAAAGCGCTTTGTGAACCGCAAAGGTTAAAAGGCGCTATATAAGTGCAGACCATCTGCATTATTATAAACTAAATATCTTCTTATTTTGACTTAATAACTCAAGAAGATATGATGTCATTATGTTGCGTTATCTCATTATCACATAACATTTTATTTCTAATTAACATCTCGTTATTTTGAGTTTTTTGCTATTAATTCCATGATATTGTCATTATTTCAAGTTATTATCTCATTATTTCACTAGATTATGTCATTACTGTAATGTAATACCTTGTTACTACAAGATAGTATTTCAGTATTCTAAATGAAATATCTTGTTGTTTTGACTTAATAACTCATTATTTCATTCATGTGGTTATTTTTACTTAATATCTCCTTATTTTTTACTTAATACTACATCATTTCAAGATATCATATGCTCATTTTGACTCAGCATTTTGTTATTTTGGCTTAATGACCAGTTATTTTTAAACTATTTCATCATCATTTCAAGTTATCTCATTATTTGCAGATGTTATGTTGTTATTTTGAGTTGTTACCTCATTATTTCAAGATATTGCATTATTATATCTACTTAATAATTTCGATTTCAACTTAATAGCTCATAATTTCTAGTCAATATCTTATAATTTCAAGATATTGTCATTACAACAACAACAATCAGTAACCAATTATTTAAAGATATTTTTATTTTTAAGCAATTTTGAGCTATTTCCGCATTATTATTTCATTATATTATGTAATTATTTCTAATTAATAATCTCAGTATTTCCAGATATTATGTTGTTATTTGTACTTAACGTCTCAATTTGTAGCTATTATCTCATTCTCGTTGTTTCAAGGTGTCCGTATTTTGAGTTATCTTGTTATTTCAAGATATAATTGCCATCGTTTTATCAGCTCATTATTTTAAGATATAATGCCATTATTTTTAGTCACCTTGATATTTCAAGATATTTTCAAGATATTTCTTCTTGAGTTCTTATCTCATTATATCGAGATATAAAACCATCTTTTTATTTGAGATAATTTAGATAATTTAGAGTTCTTATCTCAGTATTTCAACATATTGTGTTGTTATTTTTACTTAATATCTCATTATTTCAACATAATAACTTACAGTGAGGGGAAAAAAGTATTTGATCCCCTGCTGATTTTGTACGTTTGCCCACTGACAAAGAAATGATTAGTCTATGATTTTAATGGTAGGTGTATTTTAACAGTGAGAGACAGAATAACAACAAAAAAATCCAGAAAAACACATTTCAAAAAAGATATAAATTGATTTGCATTTTAATGAGGGAAATAAGTATTTGACCCCTTCGACTTAGTACTTGGTGGCAAAACCCTTGTTGGCAATCACAGAGGTCAGACGTTTCTTGTAGTTGGCCACCAGGTTTGCACACATCTCAGGAGGGATTTTGTCCCACTCCTCTTTGCAGATCCTCTCCAAGTCATTAAGGTCATTTTCAATGCCCTGGCTGAGGGAAGGAGGATCACACCCAAGATGTGACGGTACATGGCCCCGTCCATCGTCCCTTTGATGCGGTGCAGTTGTCCTGTCCCCTTAGCAGAAAAACACCCCCAAAGCATAATGTTCCCACCTCCATGTTTGACGGTGGGGATGGTGTTATGACTTGGGGTCATAGGCAGCATTCCTCCTCCTCCAAACTCGGCGAGTTGAGTTGATGCCAAAGAGATCTGACCACACCTGACCACAACACTTTCACCCAGTTCTCCTCTGAATCATTCAGGCAAACTTCAGACGGGCCTGTACATGTGCTTTCTTGAGCAGGGGGACCTTGCGGGCGCTGCAGGATTTCAGTCCTTCACGGCGTAGTGTGTTACCAATTGTTTTCTTGGTGACTATGGTCCCAGCTGCCTTGAGATCATTAACGAGATCCTCCCATGTAGTTCTCACACTGTTCTCATGACCATTGAAACTCCACGAGGTGAGATCTTGCATGGAGCCCCAAACCGACGGAGACTGACAGTTTCTTCCATTTGTGAATAATCGCACCAACTGTTGTCACCTTCTCACCAAGCTGCTTGGTGATGGTCTTGTAGCCCATTCCAGCCTTGTGTAGGTTTACAGTCTTGTCCCTGACATCCTTGGACAGCTCTTTGGTCTTGGCCATGGTGGAGAGTTTGGAATCTGATTGATTGATTGCTTCTGTGGACAGGTGTCTTTTTACAGGTAACAAACTGAGATTAGGAGCAGTCCCTTTAAGAGAGTGCTCCTAATCTCAGCTCATTACCTGTGTAAAAGACACCTGGGAGCCAGAAATCTCGCTGATTGATAGGGGTTGTACTATCAATCAGCGAGGGGGAAATACTTATTTCACTCATTAAAATGGAAATCAATTTATAACTTTTTTGAAATGCATTTTTCTGGATTTTTTTGTTGTTATTCTGTCTCTCACTGTTAAAATACACCTACCATTAAAATTATAGACTGATCATTTCTTTGTCAGTGGGCAAACGTACAAAATCAGCAGGGGATCAAATACTTTTCCCCCCCACTGTATACCTTCTAATTAATATCTTGTTATCTTGAGTTATCTTGTTATTTTGACCTATCATCTCTTTATGTAACATCACAACAATCTCCCAGTAAGATTAATTTATTGGATATTAACTTAATACGTCGAATGAATGGGCATGAGCTACACCACAAGCAATTGTAATATAGTATCGATTGTTTAACTAGCACAAGAGGGTATAAATATGTTTTATTTCCATACAACATAAACGTATCACAGCATGAAATACGTGACACAATGACAAAGAGAAGGGTATGATTGAGGATACGTGAGGGTATCTTGTCACATTAGAAGAATTTACACCTTTTCCTGTGTTCTCAAAATTCTTCTTCACCTTTTCTCCAGACATTGTGGCTACAGCAAGGCTTTCCAGGATTCAGACGAGGAAAAGATGCATTACCAGAATGGCCATGGTAAAAATAAATAAATAAATAGATAGATAGATACAAATTTCAAGAAATTTTGTTTGCAAAGTCAATATCTAGCCCCGGCTGCTCCCTGGACGCTCCAGTGATTATTACTGTGATTGAAAACCGCTTTCATCCTGCAATATGTGACCAAATGCTAATTCTGTTTATTCTAGTATCATTTCCAGAAGCCAGATTTTATATTGATCCCCACACATACGAGGACCCATGCCAGGCTGTCCACGAGTTTGCCAGAGAAATTGAAGCTTCCCGGATCAAAATTGAGAAAATTATCGGTTCAGGTATGTTTGGATTGCTCCTTGTAACAGTAACCGCATACTGAGATTTAAGACATTTGTATTACCATCTTTCAATCGAGGGAGTGTGAGGTGAATGTTAATGTGCTAATCAGACACATTACGAGACACATAATATGGACTCCTCTAAAGTGTGTCTCTCTTAATAACCCTGTTCTGTATGATTTGGTTGTACAGCCGGGGTCAAAAAAGTCTGAGTATTACTCTGTTTTATCAAAAACTAATACTTTTACTCAGTTACCATTTTTTGTTTAATTATATGTTATTTAAAATGGAGACATTTTAGCTGTTTGAGAAGTCTCTGAAGTATTAAATTAAAAATATGGAAATGAATTTCCTCTTCCATGGCATACAATTTAATGCAAAAGTTTACATACCCTTAGGGCAAAATAAAAGATGTAACAAAATGAATGTATTTATTATGACATTTATTTATTTATCTATTATTATTTTTTTAATTTTATTTGCCGTTTTAGCTTTCACGGATGTTATTATTACAAGAGTTTACATATGGTCAAATAGTTTAAAATAATAATAATAAAACCAATATAACTATATCTGTTTTCATCTCTGTTTCTAAATGGTTAATGTCTTTTTATTATTATCATTTTCCAGTTTTTCTTTTTTCTCGTTTTTCTCTCTTTTTTTTTTTTTAATTTTCACTTACGCCACTTGGGTGTCCAATATACACTATTTTTGCTACTGTTTTCAATTTATTTTTTACTTTTACAAATAAACGCAGGATGTAATCAATATAATTTAACAAAATATATTAGATTTTACCTCTTGACAATGATCCTGATTTTTGGACCCTGCTGTGTTCTTGAATCATATACACTGTAATGTTTACAAATGTCTGGAATAAAAGTAGCGTGACTTTCCGTGCTCCAGGAGAGTTTGGGGAAGTGTGTTACGGCCGTATGAGGCTGCCCGGGAAGCGGGACGTCCCCGTGGCCCTGAAGACTCTGAAGGTCGGCTACACTGAGAAACAGAGGCGAGATTTTCTGAGCGAAGCCAGCATCATGGCCCAGTTTGACCATCCCAATGTCATCCGTCTGGAGGGAGTGGTGACACGAAGTAAGCTTTCTAGTCATGCAGGTCATTTTTAAAAAGGCAACTTGACTTGGGTTAGTATCTCCAGGACACTCAACTTAAAAACTTTTATCGCATTTTAATTGTGAATCACACCCAGGAAATTCCTCCCACTGTCTAGAAACCACTCAGATGAGTGGAAAAGAGTCTTTGAGACAAAACTAGTCTAGTTATTTTAACTAAGACATGTGTTCATAGGGCTACATAAAACCTACACTGTACAGTATGTAAGCTCTTCATTGAAAAATCAATCATTTTCCTGGAGTTGGAGTCATGATGTCATGTAAATCACTTGACTCAGGTGTTATGTCAAGTTCACTTCAAAATGGGAATCAGGAGTCTTTATAATCCTGACAGGTTTATGTCAGGTGTCAGGAAGAGCTAACGCAGCTTTAATGTAAACTTATGAACATACACAGCCTTTGAATAAAGCTAGATATGGAAATTAAATACATTTAAAAGTATAAATAGTGTAAAATTTCTGAATACCTGAATTTTAACATATATAGTTATGGTTGGTTTTTCCATAAAAGCAGACTTCCACACCTCATCAGTTACTGTGCTATGATAGTAAATAATAATAATAATAATTTTGTTTAGATTTGTGTATAAGGCTATACTCACTCCAATATTATATTTTATAATTTTGTCCTGTACATGTTTATTTTTATTATTCTGAATACTTTTGCTTGCACGCTCTAATTTTTGGGATTGTTGTAAATCTGTAAATTTACCTCTGGAATTAATAAAGTGATCTATCTATCTATCTATCTATCTATCTATCTATCTATCTATCTATCTATCTATCTATCTATCTATCTATCTATCTATCTATCCATCCATCCATCCATCCATCCATCCATCCTTCCCAGGTAAACCTGTAATGATCATTACTGAATACATGGAGAATGGCTCTCTGGATTCATTCTTAAGGGTGCGTAAACTTTGATGTCTCTACTCTAAGAAAATTGAAGTATATTTCACCAAAACAACACTGTAAAAAGTGATGAATCCCCTTAAGTAGCTTTTACATATTGATATAATGTCCATGTTACTACAATAAATTAACTTTGTAAATGTGCATGTTTCAGTTTAATAAGTTTAAAATAACCCTGCAATTATTTACCTATTTACTTTTGATTGAGCTTATTATCTTTTTAAAACTTATTATTTTATTTTACTCATTTTATATTTCTAAACTCGCCTTGGCATCTGCCTGCAAATGTTACATACGAGTATGGAGCTGTTTTACAATAAAAAACAGACACTCAGTCTGCCTAAGGATGTCTAAAACCTCAGTCGGAATGAAATCTTTACAACGGTTTTCTCCATTTTCCTTCATTTTTCAAGGTAACCAGATTTTAAAGTGTTTGTATTATTAATTGTGGTTGAGACACATGCAAAAGAGAAACATATTTCAGTTCAGGAACGTTTTCAGAACTACACAGTATATAGTGAAAAATGTCACACATTTCAGAAAAGTAAAATGGTAACCTGATCCCTAAATACAGCCGTAATCTGTGGTTTGTGGTGTTAAGTACGACCCAGTGATTAATTTGTGAAATATGAGGCACTACCAGTGGGTCTTATAAAAGCACATTATGCCCTTTAGAGAGCATAACATAATAACGTCAATGAAAAAAGATTTTCTTAGCTTACCTAATTATCCAGATTACCTCACAATGGAGTCATGGTACAGTCTGCTCCCAATGACATGATTTGCTCTGTGGCAGTTCGACGTCTTTTAGAAATCCAAAAACGTACACACGCGAGTAGGCTGTGATTACTAGGTACCGATTGATTTTATATTCGGAGAAGAGATTTATACTGCAAAATACTAGAACACAGAGATGCAGGGAAAACTAGGAAACTGGGAAAGTTCAGAAAATCCAGAAAATCCAGGACACACAAGAGACATGACGTGGAAGACTGTGCAACATGACAGGACTATAAATTACACGCACAAGGTGAGGACAGGTAAGGAAATAAGACCAGAAGTGGTGTTTCCGTGACACCTCGATATATCTGTCCTTACAGAGACACGATGGTCAGTTCACCATCATTCAGCTGGTCGGGATCCTCCGAGGCATCGCTGCCGGCATGAAGTATCTGTCGGATCTCGGCTACATCCACCGGGACCTGGCTGCGAGGAACATCCTGGTCAACAGCAATCTGGTCTGCAAGGTTTCAGACTTTGGCTTGTCGCGGGTGCTGGAGGACGACCCAGATGCAGCTTACACAACCACTGTGAGTTACATTCGGAATAAGCAGTAGGATATTTATAACGTGTCATAATCAGTGCATAATGCGATGTCGTAAGCTATCACAAGTAGTACTGACATTTGCATGCATGACACATTAAAATGCAGGAATACAAGACAACAACCAGGTTAAATAAAATATTATGGTAACACTTTCTATGGAGGCTATACTGTATGTACAGTGGCCTATGGGCACATTCATAACATGCATTCATAAGGCATTATAGACATTGATATAATTATTTATGAAAAGGCATCACAAAATTTTTATCCCCAATACCAAAGACATCAGCCACCATTAATCTGTTAAAGAAAAAGAAAAAAAAAAACAGGTGTTTTGATGCTCTATATAAAGATCAGCTCAGTTTCTTTGGTACTGGTGTTATAATGTGTTATGAACACCATTTACAGTATATCATGTTAGCCATTCATAATACATTATAAAAAATAGCTATAAAGTGTAATGCATTTTCATAAATAATTATTATGTGTATAATGCTTTATACATGCATTATAATATGATCAGAACATGCCCATAGCTCATTATAAATATGACCTGATGATGAACTGATTCTTATTCCAGTTCAATGAAATTAAACATAGTTTTGCATGCCAGGGTGGGAAGATCCCGATCCGCTGGACGGCCCCCGAAGCCATCGCGTACCGCAAGTTCTCCTCGTCCAGCGATGTGTGGAGTTACGGAGTGGTGATGTGGGAGGTGATGTCCTATGGAGAGCGGCCATACTGGAACCTCACCAACAGAGATGTGGGTCTTACATATATATATTTATATGAATTTGAGGAATTCGAGGAACTTAATTCATTGATGTGAACAACAAAAAAATATTGGCATGAATATTGGCAATTTAACTTTGTTGATTTTCTTTTGGATTCAGAAGACTCTATTAAAATGAACATGCTCAGATAGTTTCATTATCTGTCTCTAAAGAATATTAAAGAGTAATTAAGCTGTTGTAATTGTTTATGTAACTGTGCTTCAGTACCAAGTAAATTAAATATAAATTGAGTTAATTGAGTAAAATGATGATAACATTACATTATTATATTTCCCCTAGCTTTAAAGCTGGTGAAAATGAGGGTGTTTTATTTAAGAATATTGTTGTATATTTGACCCTTATTGTGTATATGTTATGTTTCTTTCATACAGTAAATGTATTTCAATCTATTTCTCCAACAGAAATGGAAAATTCAGTTATAAAAATCATGGAATATGAAATTGATTTCAGATCATTTTAACCTTCAAACATTAAAATAAATAAATAAATGAGATGAACATTCAATTACATTGGGTAAGAACAAAATGAATAAGAGAGTTTTATTCATTATATCTAATGCATATATTTTTATTAGCAGTATAAACAATATTTATGGGTAAAAAAAAAAAAAAAGAGGCTTACACATCAAGTAATAAAGTAATTTATCAATATTTTTTTTTTTTTTTTTTTTACACATGTATGAATGGCTTATGAACATGTTATAAGCTGAGGTTATTATAAAGCATCACCAAAATGAGAACATAAGTGCACAGCGTGTCTTTATTTGTGTTTGCGGGTAATAAAGTCAGTTATTTATGAACTATAAAGGCTTACACATCTACAGTATGACTTATGAACATGTTATAAAGTGAGGTTATTACAAAACGTTACCAAAAATTAGAATGTACACTAGTGGTTCAGCTTGTGTTACCTGCACACAAACACCAACACACGAGTACCCTTATGTTCTCGTTTTGGTATCTGATGAATGGCTTATGAATGTGTTATGACATGAGGTTATAAGCATTGTCGAAATGATAGTATATATGGGTAATGGCTTGCTGGTGTTTGTGTCTCCTGCAGGTAATAAAGTCAGTGTATTTCTGAATTAAAAAGGATTAGACATCAATGAATGGCTTATGAACATTATAAGAGGAGGTTATCGCATAGTATTGCGTAGCAATCCTGAAATGGGAAGGGCACTCCTCATTCGTGTTGGTGTTTGTTTATGCAGCTAGTCAGATTATTCATGAATAAAAATTCTTACACATCATCTATGGATGGCTTATGAACATGTCGTAAGCTGATCATTCTGATAAGCAAAGTGTTATCGGAATGAGAGCACAAGGGTAGCAGTGTGCTGGTGCTTGCATGTGCAGGTAATAAAGTCTTAAAGTTGATTTCTGAATTAAAGAGGATTCGGAATCTATGAATGGCCATGTTGTATGAACATGTCGTAAGCTGTTATTACAAAGTGTTATCAGAATGAGAGCATACGGGTACTAGTGTGCTGGTGCTTGCATGTGCAGGTAATAAAATCAGTTTATTGGCAAATTAAAAAGGATTAGACATCTATGAGTGCCATATAGACATGTTATAAGCTGAGGTTATTGTCCTCTTATGTCCAAATATGGTGTTTGCAGGTAATAAAGTCAGTTAAGAACAGGTTATAACATGAGATTATACTGTATGCTTTACTAAAATGATAACATATGGGTACTAGCGTGTTGGTGTTTGTGTGTGCAGGTAATAAAGTCAGTAGAAGAAGGCTACAGGCTTCCAGCGCCGATGGGCTGCCCCGCTGCTCTCCACACACTCATGCTGGACTGCTGGCAGAAGGAGCGCAGCGAACGGCCCAGGTTCTGCCAGATCGTCACGGTCCTGGACAAGCTTATCCGCAACCCAGAGAACCTCAAGTCAATGGACACATTGTGCAGGTAGAGAGCCGGCATTCGATACACAGCCTTTTTTTCAGGGATTCGCTCAACAAATGCACTCTGTTTGTGACAGATACGATCCCTTATTGAAGGCACACAAAGTTGTGGCGAGAAAGTTTTCTGCTCAATGCCTGGGAATAACCCGACTTGTCTTAAGAAGGGGGTGGGGGGGTGGGGGGATGGCTGTGTCTCAGACGCCGAGTGTACATTTTCCAATAAGCCCGTCTCAAATAGATGTGTTCTGTGTTAAATAAAAGGGGCTCTGCTCTATATTGACATTGATCCGCACCGAATCAAAAGACTCATAGAGGGTTTGAGCTAGAGCCAGGCGTCCTGCAATTGGACTTGTATAAATTGCTTATGCGCCGAAGACTCGGTGATGCATATCATGATGGGGAGCAAAGTGACGACGCGGGAGGATTTCATCCCTACATTAATCTACCCAAAACCAGCCTTTTTTTTTTTTTTCCCCCACATTCAGGTCTTACCTCCTGCACCTCCTTCTCCATCATTTCATCTTGTATTGATTTTCTGCCTGAGCTGGTTGCATTTCAAAGCTTTCCCTCATTCCCTACTTCTCTCTCTCTCTCTCTCTCTCTCTCTCTCTCTCTCTCTCTCGCTCTCTCTCTCTCTCTCTCTCTCTCTCTCTCTCTCAGACTGAACAGCACATTGATGAACAGAAGCATTCCTGATTTCACAACCTGCAGATCGGTGAACGACTGGTTGGACACCATCAAGATGGGCCGCTACAAAAACCACTTTGCGGCAGGAGGTTATCACACACTCGGTCACGTGATGAGCATGAATCAACAGTAAGTTATAACGGTGAATATATACAAACACGTCAACTGGAGGTGGAATGTGTCAAATGGATTTAAATGCATGATGGATTGTAATAAATCATAAATCATTATAGGTTTTAGGATAGTCGTATTTGTTGCAATTCGCTTCTTCAAACATATTTTTATCTTTAATCAAATGAAATATGAACACATTCATATCATGTTATGATGCATTCATAAGGAATTATACACACAGTTATAATTACCAATGAAAATGCATTACACTTTATAGCTGTTATGCATTATGCATGATGGATTGTTAACATGATGCATTATAAGTAGTGTATGATATAACACATTATATCCGCAAGCCCCACTTGGCACAGTGCATCATGAGAAGATATAATCGTGATGTAGTGTGTTATGAACACTATCATGCATCATGTTAACAAGTCATAATGCATATTAAGATACGTAGCTATAAAGAGTAATGCATTTTCATTAATAATTATAACAATGTGTGTAATACCTTATGAGTTCATTATAACATGATATCAACGTGTTTATTATAGACCCGTCTGGTAACAGTCTCTATGAAGGTCAGAGTTATAATGAACTATGAACACATTCGTATAGTGTTATAGAGCATTCATAGGGTATTATAAACACGTGCTATAATTATTTATAAAAAGATTTATTATGCGTTATGAATTGTTAACATAATGAATAATAAGTAGTGCTTAAAACACATTATAGCACCATTACCAAAGAAACCAAGCAGTTATAAAACTGGGGCAGAATTTCTTTAGTATTGATATAATGTGCTATAAACATTGCTTATAATGCATTCTGTTAACAAATTTTAAAATGCATCATAAACATTGCTACAAACTGTAATGCCTTTTCATAGCATAATTATAATGATGTGAATAGTGCCTTATGGATGCATTTTAACAGGAAATGAACGTGTTCATAGGTGATTTTACATTTACATTTTACATTGTCTGTTAACAATGTATAAATATATTATAAAATGTTTTATAAATAGTTATCCAATGTGTATAATGATTTAAGAATGCATTATAACATGTTATGAATGTGTCCATAGGTTCGTTATGCATATGGCCTTCATAAAAAGTGTTACCACCAAAACTTCTTCAAAGTATAATAATTTTGCACACAAAAAAATGCGTGTGATATAACTGTCATGGCAACAAAGATTTGTTTTTAACCTCAATGCAGCACAAGAGAAACTCTCTCAGTGCTCCAACTCGCAGATCCACTATTGGATGGGAGATGAGAAAGAATTTATTTATGATTTCTTCAGGAGTTCACAAGAAGGTCAAGCGTTTAAAAAAAAAAAAAGAAAATAAAAAAGAAAAGTGTTGAAACGTTCTTGTGGAGTTTCATCCAGCTTGATTTAATGTTAGAAGTGAAAAAAAAAAAGCTGGAAACGTTTGCATATTAATGAAGGGAAAATGCGATCATTCTAAAAAATACAGTTAACAAACAATAACTGCAACGAGCTGGAACTTTAAGTTTTCTCCCACATCTTCAGGACAGAGGTGTTTTTTGCGCTTTTACGTTTTCTCTGTAACAAGCTTTTTTTTTTTTTTTAACTTATTAATGCTATTAACTTCAAGAGAGAGAGAAAAAAAGAGGCTGGTGAGTATAAACATATAAAAAGTAGCCCTTTAATAAATTAAACATTGCGATTGTTGGCAAATTTTTGGCTGTGATCTGAGAGAAATCAAATACTTCTGGATGTGTTGTTGAAAATAATCAACATGGCGTAGACATGACAAAGGAGTTTGTTTAAAATAATTGGGTTGTCAGTAAAGTACTGTGAAACTGACAGTAAACAACTGCAAAACATATTTACAATGAAGAACTGTAATATCTTCCATAGTATGGAATTACACATAACCCAGGACGTTTGGTTGACGCATGATACAACTGAGCTGAAGGGTCTTGCTCGAGGACCCAATCGAGTTAGTTTGGTGGTTTTGGGATTCGAACATACAACCTTCTTATCTGTGACTTGACACTTTAACCACTGAGCCACCACATCAATATCACTGGCAGCAGTTCAATCCAATCTTTTACTGGAGTTAATTCAGTGTTAGAAGTTAAATCAATGCTAGCTACTTGCGGTGTGGTTGCGGTGTAGTTGTGGTGGCTCAGTGGTCAAGGCTATGAGTTACTGATCAGAAGGTTGTGTGTTTAAGCTGGCATGGTTGGGCAGATCCCTTAACCTTTGGCTTAGGTGTATTCTAAATCAGCCAAATGAGCAGATGTATTGGGTTGTGTGTTATTTTATACAACATTAAGATATTACAGTACTTTACTGGGTTGAGTTTCTTACATTTTACACCATTTTGAGACCATTAAAATGAAAATACTGTGTATTCATCATGACTGTTTTAGACTACATGGCAGAAAGTCACATAATCCAAATATAATAATAAATGGATAAAAAAAAAGTCTTGTTATTTAACAAAGAAACATGTATAATCATTGATTTTCTGTAAAGAGAAAGAGTTTATGGAAGGAGTCTCCAGTGTCAGTGGTAAAGCTGCTCTGTAAGAAGACATTAAACACTTGCAGACATGGTGTTATAGCAAAATAATCAACTTTAGGGCGGTTACATTAAATCCTTCCTATAGCAGCATCTATAAAGTGTTTAATTCGTTACTTGTGCTATGACAGTTTTCATAAAGTGCATATAACATCAGTCATAAAACGTATCTAACTACAAAACACAGCAGATTTTAGCGTGTGAGATAAGCTATAATGACCTCAAACTTTTTGTCAGCTATCACTACAGTTAACATTACATGACACTGGACGTAACGGTCAGCAATTCATGTTGCAGGATAACATGTTTATGACACCGTTATGACAACTTATAAGGCAATATAGCGCTCCTGCATTCACGTTAGAATATTCAAATGATTGTTTCTTTAGTATGAAAACGCCACCCTCTAAAATGTCGCTAATTTGGATTCTCTCTCACGTCTCCTCACAGTGACATCCAGAAGCTGGGGGTTACGCTGATGGGTCATCAGAAGAAGATCATGACCAGCGTCCAGGTGATGCGAGCGCAGGTGTTAAACCAGAGCGTACCGTCGGTGCACGTATAATCGCCTGCTGTGTCAATATAAATACATAATCATCTGACATGTGTGTCCGGGTCGTGCGTTACGAACTCTTTAAAGACTCTCCTCTTGAACGAGAACTTCAAGAGGACTCTAAACTCCAAGGGAGTTTAGAATCCAGTACCTCTTCGGCTCTGGATATTTTTATTTTTATTTTTATTTTTATTTTATTTTTTTTACGAAAATCCCTGCATTCTTTCTCCAATAATCTCCTGGATTTTTTTTTGTTTTTGTTTGTTTGTTTCTTCTTTCAGTAAGTGGATAGCCTGCCTTAAAGACCACAGATAATTTAAATATTGGTGTACATAAAGGACAATTTTATGAATGTCTCTGATGTATAGGTGAGAACAGGAGAACTGAAACAGCATCAATGATACACTGAGTGTTTCTAAATGTTGACAATTAAAAAAAAATTTTTAAAAAAATAAAAGCTGAGAAGAAGTGAGGTATATGGTATAAGTCCGAAGGATATAAGCTATAATCTAAGACACGTTATCCGTTTTCTCAGCAGAGCTGCATATCACACATGGAAAAGATGCTGAATTGAAAATGATGAATGAATTATTCACAAAATTTGTCCCAATTTGCATAACAAAGGAAATGAAAGTGATATGCCATTAAATGTCTAAAAAAAAAAATATATATATTGATAACAGTAGAACGCTTCGGGTGGGGGGTGGGGTGGGGGGACGACGACTAGGGGTTGTTTGTTTGTTTGTTTGTTTGTTTGTTTTAATACTTTATAAACCATCTAAAAATTACATTCTGCATCCCTTTTGGCTTTTCATGGACTAATTAATTATGTGCATATCAGCCACTTAAAGGTCATTTGTGACATTTTTTATTTATTTTTTTCTCAGCCTGTCAGTGAGTACGCTGAATGAGCTTTACTTTCTGTCTGCTGAATCGAAAGAATAGGAGACTGCCCCGACTAGAACGTTCCTCAAAAATAGAAACGTGAAGCTCATCGATTTGTGCCGCTATATTTCACCTATTAAATTATAATTCAGACCACAGCGTCGAACGAGAGTCCATATTTTGCTAATAATCTACTCTTAAGTGAAGTCATGTGGTAAATAATATGGTAATAAAATGATATATCGTGTTAAATGCTACCAAACTCGCACGACAGTTGTAAGAAATGATGCCGAGGTTATAGTTAGGTTTAGGGGCATTAATAAATCGAATGAAATCTCGTACAAATTTATCATGTGTGAAAGTCCATATTCACAATGTTTCACCTTTGTGCTGAAAATGTTGTGCAATTTCAATAAGCATTTTCATTAAAAAAAAAAAAAAAACAACAGAAAAACAATAATGCCCATTAAAACTCCTATAAAGTACCAGAATTATTATTAATAATTAATTGACCAGCATTGATATTGATATTGTCACTAAACGGCAAAATGGAAAAAATATATATATATATATATATTTATTAAAAATTGCTTATAGTTTAAAATGTATTGCTTGTGATATGCTTGTGATACAATTTATTTTTTTACAGTATAAACAGGGAAAGTTAAAAAGTCCATGCTTATTATAAAATGTTTCGATTTAAACTGATGTTACTGTAAAAAATATATATATTTTGAGAACTTTTAAAAGTGGAAATGAGAAGAGTACTTACACTGCGCTCACATCGACAGACACTTTTCACCTCGCGACCCCGCAAATTAGTGACGAACTTGTTTCATGGACTATGAGTATGGGATGTTATTCTTTAATAAGTAAAGCCTGGCAAATTGCTGTGTTATAATTGGAATAAACCATTTCAGGATGTGTTGTTTTAGGAAAACAGTCAGCTTTGGGGTGGTAACGGTGGGTCTGCTTCGTCACACCACTGCACCGTTTATTAGTTTCCTATAACAGCATACCCCCCCAAGTATAATATTAAGGAATGTATAAGTAAGGAATAACACACAACAGACTGTGCTCATATACGAAAATATTGCATGGTGGGGTGGAAGGGGGCGCATTTTTTTTTACATCATGGTCAATTCCACTTATATTACAACAATTTGCCAATGATTACAATGTTTAATTTATTAATAAATGACACATTACGAATTTTAATGGTTTATAGTCAGATTTAATGTTTTGGAACGTCTGAGAATCAAGTTCCTATTCTCACTTACGTTATAGCTGCAATAAATTACACTATAGCTGCCAATCCCCCCCCCCCCCCCCCCCCCAACTCTTTCTCTCTCTCTCTCTCACACGCTCTGTCTCTCTCTCTCTCTCTCTCTCTCACTCACTCACTCTCACTCTCTCACGCTCTGTCTCTCTCTCTCTCTCTCTCTCTCTCTCTCTCTCTCTCTCTCTCTCACGCTCTGTCTCTCTCTCTCTGTCTCTCTCTCTCTCTCTCACTCTCTCACGCTCTGTCTCTCTCTCTCTCTCTCTCTCTCTCTCACGCTCTGTCTCTCTCTCTCTGTCTCTCTCTCTCTCTCTCACTCTCTCACGCTCTGTCTCTCTCTCTCTCTCTCTCTCTCTCTCTCTCTCACGCTCTGTCTCTCTCTCTCTGTCTCTCTCTCTCTCTCTCACTCTCTCTCGCTCTGTCTCTCTCTCTCTCTCTCTCTCTCTCTCTCTCTCTCTCTCTGTCTCTCTCTCTCTCACTCTCTCACGCTCTGTCTCTCTCTCTCTCTCTCTCACTCTCTCTCTCTCTCACGCTCTTTCTCGCTCTCTTTCACGCTCTCTCTCTCTCACTCTCTCTCTCTCTCACGCTCTCTCTCTCTCTCTCTCTCTCTCTCTCTCTCACGCTCTGTCTCATTTTACTGAGAAACCAGAAAGCCTAAACTCCTCTCTTCCCTGAAGACTTTTTTGAACTGGAACCTTTGACTGTTACAATGTGCTTTCACCCGAGACTCTTAGATTATGAAATCGCCGTCCAAGTCCCTGTGAATGAGATAATGTGAGATAACAATAACGTATCAGAACAAGCTCATTACTATAAACCTGTCATTCTTGTTACAGCAGAAACTTCTGTCCAAGCCATGCTGTTATACAAAAATAACGCACACCTCCTGACCAATCATTTACCAATCCTGACATATTTAAATGATATTTAAGGAATAAAACACATTGTGTCATGCTGTTGTAGGAAAATAATCAAAGACAGGGTGGAGTTAACATAAAGCACCCTCCCACCACCCAAGTTGATTATTTTCCTATTAAAGCATGACACAGTGTTTTATTTATTAAATATTATAGTACTTTATTGGCAGTTTTAAGAGACATTATTAAATAACTGGTGAAATTACAAAAAAAAAAATACATTAACAGGCTTATAAAGATTTATTAATTAAATTTTAATCATTGACTGACACCTCGAACGGATCGAATGCAGGGTATTTTCACGTGCATCATCAGGGTTGTTGCAATAAGGTGTTAAACTGGACATCATCTGTATAACAGAAAGGGATTGATGGGTTCTTGTGAATCATTCACGTGTACATAAGGATAAAAATAAATAAATAAATAAAGTTCTTTCTGTACTTTTTTCAAAGAGCAATACTCTCCTGTATGCACCAGCGAGTGCGAATAAAGTTCAAACACTGCCACCAGTGGTCTCGCAGTGACTTTATGGATCAGTGTGTGTATCTTCATCATCATCATCATCATCCTCACCCGTGTCACCGCTATGATAACGCAACACAGGAAGATGCCACCGGCGTCCACGGTGTCCCACTTCCAATTTTCAGCTGTCTGTGTTTCTCCCTGAGGCCAGACTAGGCCATCATATCATCTTCTGCCTGCAAACATCTCTCATCTGTGTAGCGTAATGGACCTGGGCACGAAGCTGGAAACACAGCAATTACTTACTTCAGCTGCAGAACCAGCAGAACCGGACCTGTAAACTAGCGTGTACGCCGAGCATGACACCACTGAAAATGGAAACATTTGAAAGAATGAATGCACTTAGTTTAAATTCATCTCAGTTAACGTTAACGTTAAAAAAACGTCGCACACAATTTACATATTTACATTTTCTACAGTTTGTGAATGTTTTTTTTTGTTTTTTTTTCACATTTTCATTTTATTTCATTATTTATTTTTCATCATTTTTACACATGATTTATTTCCACATTATTTGTCTATTTTCCTGTTATTTTTTCTCAAGCATAATTCATTTATTTTGTGAGATTTTTTAAACACGATTCATGTATTTTCACTCATGATTTTTACACATGGCATTTATGTTCAAATGATTTTTTTTTTACATGATTCATGCATTTTTCAAACACAATTTTTATTTACTGTCATATTCATTCAATCATAACTGATCATACTTAATACACGGTTACACCACATGATGAAATTCAGTTTCACGCTTTTCACAAAATCACAGATTACTCAAATAATCACTGTACATACAATCATGTATGTGATTTTTCCATACAATAAACACAACAAAATTATAATCCATCATCATGGGGGGGAATCAAAAAAACTCTTAAGACGTAAAGAGTTCGATGTTGTTGTTTTGTTTTGGTTTTTTTTTTGTCAACATGCAAAAGTCAGGTAATAAATTGAAAAATGCCTGAGTATTTAAAAAAATATATATATTTAAACAATCGAGGTCAAAATGAAAGCATTGTGTGGGGGGGAAACAATTCACTGCCAAATACACTAAATAAAAATAAAACAATAATATTTTACGTTATCTTAATAGAGTAAACTGGAGGTGTGGTTTGAAACAATTCGGCCGAACTGACCGACGCCGAACAAAACACCATCAAAACATTCGCGTTGTTTATTTTTTAAAGCCAACTTTTATTGGCGCTGATACTCGACTGCGAACCCAATGTTCTCACGCGAAAGCAGTGACATTCAGAGGATAAAGCAACAGCAAACAAAAGCCACTCAAACTTTATTTGATATGCACAATACGCCGTTTTATAAATGCACATACGCATTATGTATTCATGAGGCGCTGGCATGGCCGTGCATGCACAGCGTATTCATTATGCATCCGGTCCACGGTGTTAAATATCAACTAGATAGACACGGATAGACAAAACGATTAAGAGATAGATAAATAAATAAATATACACACTCACACATCCACTTTATTAGGAACACCTGCACACCTGCTCATTCATTCAATTATCCAGTCAGCCGATCAGCAGGAAAATGCATAAAATCATGCGGGTGCAGGTCGAGAGCTTCGGTTAATGTTCACATCAAACATCGTAATGGAGGAAAAAATGTGATCTCAGGGACTGACCGTGATTATTCGATGAAAATGTGACACGTGTATCAACCATACTTTTTCTCCTCATTTCACTGGGTGCTAGCTTTATGTTATAACAAAATTCCTGTAGCTGACACTCCGGGCTGTTTCTATTCAGCTGAATAAGCTAAATAATTTTTTTAAAAAGTAGTTTAAAAAAAAAAAAAAAAAAAAAGGATGTGCACTGTGTCTGACCCGGTACAACACGAATAAGGATTTCCCTTCCCTCAGAGCAAAACCGCATGACTTAGCCCGGTAACATAAGCCTGACTGTTTAGTAATTCAGTCATCTTCTCATCAGCATATATGCAAATCAGCTTCGTATCTATGCATGGCCTTCCCTTTTCTATCCTCCACACGCTCCCGGGCTCCTTATTTCCCCTCCCGACTTTCCCTTTGATGTTATTAAGCAAAGTCTGTCACTGATGATCCGTATTTGCATGCAGGTCCCGCTTGGCAAATTAATAAGGCCCTTGAGATATCCACTAGACAGAGAAGAAATTAAGCACTCTTCCTTTTCGGGGAACAGAAAACAAATGTGGCGGGTCATGCTGAATCAGGGGGTCTCGTCGCTCTGGTTAGTCACACAGCGGCATGACCGCGGATTCAACTTCACGGAGCTTATTACGAAAAGAGATTTTGCACAATGGGGCTGAAAAACGATGCGTCGGCTCTGTGCGAGCTTTACTGAGGGCTTTTTGGAGAGAAATCGCAAATAGCACATATGAAATCACCATGAGTCTATTCAGTCACTCTTTAAATTGTTTTTTATAGACTATCAAAAATAACCAAGATAACTTGGGAACTTTAAGGCTTATCTTAATATATAAAGATATATGTTTACAAATTTAAGAAACATTTCCAAAGACATAGGCAATGACTTGGGCTTCAAAATTAGACAACAGAACATCTAGCTATCGTAATGTAAGGCATAAAAAACTCGGTGTCACCCTGCTATAGGAAAATAATCAACAGCAGGATGTTGTGATCCAGCAGAGCTACTGTTACAACCCCAACGTTAATTATTTCCCTATAACAGCATGACCAGAAGTGATTTATTTCTCTTATACCACAGCAATTTGCCAACCCTAACTGTCTACATATCGTTAGGTAAGGAATAAAGACACTTGATGTGTCTTGATGCCAAGTTACCACCAGGAAGTTGATTATTTTCCTATAAGAGCATGTCACAAAGTTTTATTCCTCTTTTCTCTAGAAGTTAATTAGACGAAGAAAAAAAAGCATGTTTCTGAGAAATCACAAATGAGTCCGGAAACTTACAAAAAGTTACAGCTTTACCTCTGACTGTTACAAACCGCTGACACTGGAGACTCCTTCCAAAAATGTTAAATAAACGTCTCGTAATCGAAAACTTCACCTATACGTGATTTTTAATCCGTTCGCGTGGAACAGCCGTCATATAGGTAAATGTGAATTAGCTGTTACCATAGAAACAATGATGTACAAGTATTTCGATAAGTGCATTAATGTAAAACTATAGAACTATGATTGAGCATCTTCTGACCAATCAGATTTGAGAACTGTGTGTGTTGTGAGCTCATTTAAACGAATTCTGTGTCACAAAATTCAATTTCACGATTCACAAAACTAATTCTTTTACATTAAATTAGTTTTACAACTCACAAAACAAATTTCCCCTGGCTGACAAACGAATTCTGTGGCGCAAAACGAATGTCACGAACGTCTTTAATTTTGTGTTCAACAAAAGAACTTTTCTTAATACTTCCTTTGTTTCTTTCTTTCTTTCTGTAGAGTTTTTTTGTTAATAATTGGGGTCACCACTAAATAGAGAACAAATGAGCTGCAAGACTAATATTAATAAGGACCTCCGCTCGAGTGAATGTCACACAGTATCGACAGGGTGACTGTCCAACAATGGCAGACAATTAGATTAGCATAGCTAAGTAGATTAGCATTAGCTGGTGTCTGAACCCGATACAGTGGTCACTCGGTCTGAAATAAATTTCCCTCAGGAAAAAAAAAATAATAATTCCACGGTGGCGCTAGCCTCTCGCTAACCTTTCTTAAGGATAGGATTAGCATGTCATAATTCCTAACAATGGCAAAACTCTTCAGTTGATAAGGAGTTGCTTATAAGTAGCTTAATGTATTTCTCGCTCTCTACATTTTGGAGCAACCAACAAAGACAGGATCTTGCACAGGAAGTGTAGATGCTATGAGAAGAAGCTGTAGGCTTTTAAAGCACCATCATTCAAATCAAGGCTCAGTACAATCACAAGTTTAATGATAAAGTTTCTAGACTCGCATGACTTTCAAGACGAACCCAAACTGCACCGGTGTCACAGACAAATTTTGTGACTTATAAAAAGATTCTGGGATGGTTTTATCTGTAACAATCCAGAAGTAACTGTAATGTAATGTTCTTAAAACATCTGACACGGTTCCGATTATGCAAATTACCTGCACGTAGTTCACTCCTCTGAGGTTTTTCCAGATTTTTCTTGAGTAGACGCATGTGAGACCGGGGTTTTTAATAGTGTTTGGTCCACTGCCTTTAAACACAATCACTCATCTTTCGTTAACTCGTCGTTTTTGCTGTCAAATGTAATATTACACAACACAAAAGTGAGAAACCATTTGAAAATGCAAAATAACAAAGACTACTAAACTATATTGCGAAAAGTTTGCGGAAATCTGACCAATCACACCCATATGTGCTTATTTCATATAGCGTATATACAGCGTGTCTCCGAAAAGTCTCCATACATAGGGGAAATTAAACGTTTTAGCAAAATGTCTTCCAAAATTTTTCATACTTCGTTTATATTATATATTTATATATTTTCCAGATAGATTTTAAGAACGTCTTTGACAAAAGGAGAACGTATTGAAATCGTTCTCATGGCTGGACCGGGAAGCTGTCGCAAGGTTGAGATGGACTTTACACATCGCACACACGACACTGTCGCCAAACTTATTAACAAATCAAAAAGACGGGAAGTGCTGCGGACCGACCGAGAAGAAGTGGACGTCCACGGACGTCCACTGACGAAGGCACAACCGACGTGGCGCTGGCAAAAGCAGTCCCCTATGTATGGAGACTTTTGGGACACCTTGTAGAGTTCTTAAAACACCCAGAAACAAAAGACCTTGTAAAGTCTTTTGCCCATTTAGCATTTTTATCAGCTGTGATGCTACAGTGGTGAAAGTTTGCTTAGCGTGAGCAAGTGCCATCATCAGTTGATTAGCTGTAACGTTCGAGACGTCTTATGTGTTTACTTGTTAGTGACCTTGAAGTGCATGGCGCGACTCTTAACACGTTCATCAAACTAAAACGAAGCGAACGCAAACCTTACAAATGATCCCGAGACGTTTACGCAAATTAGCATGGCATACCTAAATGGACCTGTTATGCAAATATAAGCAAAAAAAAAAAAGAAAGAATGTTCCAGCAATTATATTTGCATCATGCGCCCTTGCTTGATGTGTGTCTTGGCTGGATCACCTCTGAATGTCCGGCAGGCAGGAAATCAAGCAGGCAGCCCGTGGGAGTCTGGACTGTGTGATAGCACTCCGAAATGATAGTTTAGCCCGGGAGAGCACTTGACGCGCAATCTTTCTCCACCCTCACATCAGAGCAAAGCAAAGCACGAGCAGTAGGGTAAACACCAAAGCCCAGGGTACACGGCAAGACCAACAGAGAGCACCGTGAAAAAGGAGGGGAAGGCAAAGCTTTCAGCGCTGTATTCATCACACGTTAGAACGGCAAGAGTGCCGCACAATTACTGCTCTGTCCATCAACAACACGCTCCAGCTCCGGGGCCTCAATCCTCCTGAAGCGTTCGTGTTTATTCTCCTCCGCCCCCTATCCTGCCGTTCGTACCTGACAGCTGTAAATAGACACAAGATAATGTATTGATGGTTGAATTTAAAAAAAAAAAAAAAAACTCGCCGAGGGAAACAAATGAACGAGCATTGTCTATTTGTTTGCTCACCAAAGGTCCATGTCTCATTAATGTTTTTCCTAATAGGAGATCAAGCTTCAGGTCAAGATTTGACAAGACAGCTGGATGACCTTACCCAGACGTAACCTGATAAATCTGACATGATGGATCTGATCTGCAACCTTGACTGTGTGTATAACACGCTCGCAAACATGCACTCTTTCAAAATGACAGCCATCTCAAGCCTATATACTTCTCAAATCATGGAATTGAAAGAGGTTCTTAGTTTTACGCATGCTGTCCATCAAACAAAAGGTCGTGGGGCGGTGAACAGCCCAAAGTGTGTATGTTATGCTCTAAATAAATTTCAGAGCCCATAAATTCTGCCTGAGTTTGCAAAACAAAATAATTAATTGACAGAATAATTCAGTGACAAAATGAACATACAAAATTACTTATGTATCACAGAATGAATTCATCGAGTCGTAAAAATTACCTCATTAAACATTTTTAAAAAAACAAACACCATAAACACTTCTGACCAATCAGAATCGTGAATTCAACAGCAATGTGGTGTGAATTTTAAGTTACAAAATTAATTCCATATCATAACTTCCATTCATTTTGTTAGACAAGATGTACAATGAATGTTGTACTAAACAAATGACAACCCAACCATTATGCATGAGCATTTTGTAGCATCAAATTGTCTACCGAGTGCATTTAGTGCCACATATTGGTGTATTTGTAAACCAGTGAAAAATTTTATCCACAAAAGTAACCTCTTTCGTCCCCGAACTGAGAATTTGATTCACCCTTTGACTTCAAATGAGTGTTTTTTTGTTGTCGGTTCAGCGCATGAAATGAAAAGGGTGAATGAAATTCTCATTTCGAGGATGAAAGACGCTACACAAAGAATTGAATTTATACAGACAGGTGGATTAAAGAAAGAAAAAAACGACATAAAGCGTGTTAGTGAGGTATTGGGCCACCACAAAACACCAGAATAGCTTCAGGCTCCGGAAGTGGAGCGATGAACGCCATTCTTCCTAAATATTCCCTCAGTTGGCGTTTTGATGACTGAAGCGCTGTCTAAAACATTGATCCAAAAGTGTTCAATTGTGTTAAGACGTGGTGAGTGTTAAGCTCAATGCATTTGATGATGATTTACATCATTTACATACTCATCAAATCATTTAGTGATTCTTGGCCGCTGTGGATGGGGGCGGGGTTATCCTGGAAGAGACCACGCCCACCAGGATAGAAATGTTTCATCATAGGATAAAGGGGAAAGTTTTCTCGGTTCACCCTCTTTGTGTTCCGCAGTCCGGTGTATGGTTTGTGTCTCGGTTTAGTAGTCATCTTGGGTTCTGCCAGTTCAGTCTTCATGAAAGCACATTGGAGTGCTACTTCTGTTTGGAACCATTTAAGGTGCAAGTAGTACACTTTAGACTTAAAAATTGAGATTGTGCCTGAATCCCGAACACTAATTAGAAGCGTGTACATAACTGTGGGGCTGTAAAAGAAAGTTCTGCCCCCTGCTGTAGCCGTCATTATTCTAGGTACCAGCAAAGATCCTGCACCTTTTGATTGAAGAAGGCATGGCAGATCGTAAAAGACCAAAAGTTCACTCAGGTACTGCGTTGCAAGAACATTCAGTGCTTTATACGTAATTAGTAGTATTTTGTAATCAATGCAACAAATTTACTGGGAGTAAAGCCCAAAATGGCAAAATGTTAAGCTTTTAATGGTCTTAACCACAAGTCATTGGTTGTTACATATGATGGTCTTATCAACAAATCGTTGTTGTCTTAACAATTTGTTGTTAAGACAACTAAAAGATTAATATTTTGCCATTTTTGGGCTTGCCAGTGTAGAACAGCCGACTTGTACTTCCAAGTCAACTTTGTTCATGTTGGGTTTCTTAATAATTGTTATGTTTTGTTTGGTTCTCTTTTGTTTTGTTTTTTCATATTCGGATTCATCAATGTTTGATTTCTAGACTTTGTTTGGTGAAACAATTAGAAACAATGACAAACTAGTCAGTGGTGTATTTTTTAAAAAATTGAAGCATTCTTCGAAAAAATTGACTAATTAACTATATTTCAGCGTAGGCCACGAATAAAATTACAAAGCTGTTTCCTTGTTTTCCTTGTTTTTGCACTTGGAATCAATGGAATTGATTTCTAAACGTTGTATGAATATATTGTTTGTTTAAATGTACAAAAGCACCATTGAAGCACTGGAACCATTAAAAACAGCCTCGAAATGTCAATAAAGTGGCTACAGGGTGTTCTCTATCACATAATGACCTCTGTCTTGTTTTGCTGTTTCTTTTCCAGTGCATCTAAGAAAACTCATTATTTGAAAAAGCAACAACCGACTCCTGAGCTGACAGCTTATTAGTCCTCATCCTTTTCTTTCGAAATACATCTGAGTCTGTAATTAGATCATCTCTCCTCCCACGCACCCATTGCTGCTTCTGAGTGAAAGCTCCATATTTTCACCTTCTTCACGTTTCATAAATATACTCTTTATATATATATATATATATATATATATATATATATATATATATATATATATATATATATATATATATATATATATATATATATATATATATAAATATACTCTTTATATATATATATATATATATATATATATATATATATATATATATATATATATATATATATATATATGCTTTAAAATGAACTGATTTTCTGAGAACTGATTCAAACTGAGTGTTTCGAGATATGAGAAATGATAACAGCGCACATGTCAGAATGAAATAACATTAAGAATCAAGATGTCTAAAAAAAATGGCAGGTTTGTATCTGCTTTTAACGTATTCTGACAATTTGGGAACGTCGTTATACAGTAAATAGTTGTGAATATAGATGTGAAAAAACGGGAATTGTGATTTAATTGTGTTCTTGAAGTCCTTTTTTGTTTTTTTTTCTTTGCAGCTCGTCATGTTTCGGAGATACCAAAAAGTCCTCTGTCGTGAAGACTTTGTTGCAAAGTGCTGACACTGGAGGGAAATGTAACTTTAGCTACACTTGAGTTGCTAAGCTAATGTCGGCTCCACCATAATTACCCAGATAGCTAGGTAGGTTAAACATTCATGCTGAAAAATGGGCAAAACTACTGTAAAAAGTAAGAAACTCAACTACAACCTCCCCCCCCCAAAAAAAAAAAAAACCCAAGTCTTTCTCGGAACATCTGAGTCCACTCATTCGCCACGTCTGCATTTGACACGTACCATTTTAGATGTAAAACTTTAACGAGTTAATTAGAAGATTCTGATTGTCTCAGAGAGGGGTGGATCCGCCCTACAGTGATAAGGAGAATGAATCAGGATTGCTGTAGCACCTGAAGCAGCTGGACGCCAGCACGCAGCTGTGGACGCTCCACGGGGGAACCGCACCATCATCCCTGTCTCTTCTGATTGAATGAGTACTTTACACCCACTCATTATCATTAACCAAGCAGACAGGCAGCTGGGGGGAAAAAAAAAAACCCTGAACGTTACACATAGGATTCAGGAGTGCAGTTTCTTCAAATGAGTTCACTGCACCATCGCAGCAACAGAGAGGCAGAGCCAGCACTAAAGATATCTCAAATCCAGAATAAAAGGATTTAGAACATGTACAGTCCTCTACTAGGTCCGAAGTTCAGAATATAAATACCAGCTGTCTATGGTGTGAAGAGCTACGCAGAAAATGGCTAAATATTTTGTTGATTTCATTGCTATGGGAAAAGAATGGGCTCAAACACTCTGGCTTTCAATGTATACCTGCAACATGCTGTATAGGCTTTGGGCAGCATGCGCTACTTAGTCTGAGGTAATTTATGTCAGCATTTGCTAGCTGCTCTGAGTTAATTTGCTTTTGCTACCTGGCCAAATTTATCCTTTGATAACTAATCTGAAGTCATTTAGGCTAGTATATGCTATTTTGAGGTAAGTTTAATTTCTGTTAATATGCACTACCCAGTCTGAGGTGGGAGTGTATCTATGTTCCCAGGGTCCTATGTTCCCCGGATTTATATGGCACATAATGAACATGTGACAAAGGATCCTATGTTTCCCAGTTCCCAGGGTCCTAGGTTCCACCTCTTTATATAGCGCATAATGGGAAACTGAAAAACATGTTCCCGGCTCTGTATCCGCTTAATATGACATGGATTATTGTGGTATGCTGATATTAATTACCTTTGAATAGCAATAGCTATGCTAAATCACCCCAGACGGAGTCATTCCTATGTTCCCAGGGTCCTATGTTCCCCAGATTTATATAACACATAATGTAACAATATCACTGCCTTAGTATTTGGACATTTCAGCAGTCCCAGCTTAAAAAAAAAAAAAAAGAAAGAAAGAAAAAAAGGTGTTCAAAATTAACTTAATTAAAATAAATGAGAAAAAAACACACTAGCATATTTGGAGGCAAAAACAAATTGGATTAAATTAGATACATAAGTCATGATGTCATGAGAGTTAGATTCAAAAACATACCAGGCTAGTTTTCACCTGAGGAAGCTATGACCTTTTGTGATTCCATGACTCCAACCATTTGTTTAGTTACCTCAACTCATGGCCTATTATATTGAGAGCCGTACGGCAGTGCTGGGGAACAGAAAGCGAGTTCCCACAGTAACCCATGTCATATTAAGCGAATACAGAGCTGGGAACATGTTTTTCAGGTTCCCATTATGTGCTATATAGAGCTGAGGAACATAGGACCCTGGGAACCGGGGAACATAGGACCCTTTTTCATGTGTTCATCATGGCGCCCTATAAATCCGGGGAACATAGGACCCTGGGAACATAGATACACTCCCGTCTGAGGTATGTTAGCATTTGCTAACTAATCTGAGGTAATTTACCTTGGCATTCATTCACTATTCTGAGGCAATTTTTGTTAGCATGTGCCTCCTAATCTGAGGTTATATATAATTTGCAAGCTAATTTGAGGCTAGCAGGTGATACACAGTCTTTATAATCAGAGCTATTCAGAGGTAATTTATGTTAGTATTTACTCACTATTCTAAAGCAAGTTTAATTTCAGTTAGCATATGCTACCTAGTCTGAGGAATTTATCACTCTATAACTAATCTGAGGTAATGTCTGTTAGCATGAACGACCTAGTTTGAGGTCATTTATAGTTCATTAGTTAATCTGAGGTAATTTACCTAATCTTCTCTTAGCCCATTACTTTTCTGTGTCCCTGACACTAATCGTAATAGATATCTGAATGCAAGTGGGATGAAATAAGCTGAGAATTTTTTTTCATCGAAGACTTATATATTTAGTCTTTGTGTGGGAAAAAAAAAAAACCTACCCTATGTGTTATTTAAACTTTCTTATGCAGCTTTGCGAGGATTGAAAGCGTTTTATGGACGTGGGGTCATAAAAAGAAAGTGCTGGTGTTTTCAAAGGCATGCTAATGGATTGGGCTCTGGAGGGTTTGGACTGTAGCTTACTCGGTGTCATAATAAAAAGAATCTCCAGATCCCCGCTTGGTTTGAGCCTGAGTCAGAGGTCAATTGTTTGAAGTGAAAATTGTGGCGCTAATCCTCATTGTACTGCAGAGAGCGGGGAAAACGGCCCGCTCTTCAACAATTAGTGAAGACTTTTCAAGGTGCCCGTCCACATCACAACATCTAGTGCTCTTATGTGTAAATGGAGGCAAGGACGTCGCGGTCGATAGAGAGTTTTTTTTCCCGTTTGATGAAGTCTGAAACACTAAACACAACCTGATTTTTTTTTTTTTTTTGCCATCAAATATTTGCTATAAGTACTTTAAGAAGTTTAACTTTGAAAACGTAACAGCTTTGTGTTTTTCCAGCGAGCCTGAAAGACACGCCGGCATGAAAAGATTTTACTTGTAGGCTTCTGAAAATCACAGTGATCTTTAATAAGCTAGTAAAGCTTTTACAAATATTGAAGCGGTTCGAAAGTATTGCAGCGGATCTTCAACGAGGCATCATTTTAATATTTTAATATTAAGCTCAAATCTTTTGAAGGCAAAAACTCATTAATGTTCCAAAGTTGGATTTTCTCTGGTGGCGTTTTGACAAACTCTGAACATTGGTTTCAAATTGGTCTGAACAATATGATAAAAACAAAACCATAGAAAGGCTTAGGCACAGCACCTAAGTGCTTTTGTGGATCACCTTAAGCCGAATGAACGTACACGTAACGTAACGTAAAAATCTCAGAATGTTATTTGGTGAAATGAATAGGCTTTTAACTATAAGTACAATAAGTTTTGCCAGCTTTCTTTCACAAATATGGTAAGGATCAGGGTCAAAAACGACATGAAAAACTTAAAATAACTTAAAATTTCCTTCGAATAATTTCAAACCCCCCAACTACCACCACCCCCCAGAACCCAGACAACACCTAAGCCCTCTGAAAACCTAGATCAACCACTGAAAACTTTTGTTCATATCAAGAAAACCTTCATGTTGAAGACAAAAATTCAACGATTGTTTTAAGATTATAACTTGTCACATGTTGACCCCAATAAAATCTTGTCTGTATTCTATAACAGACTGAGCAGTAACGTGTTCTCCATGACAGATTATACAATTGACCTGCAATTAATGAAAATTACTATGTTCTGTTTATGTCATCCATCAGCGTGATCTGGGCTCACGCGGAAAATGGGCTTACATAATGACCAACATTCTTCAAAGTGAGTTTGAGGTAATAAGAATATTTTTTTCTGTCCATTGCCATGTTTGGTTTACGATTCGCTGTCCCGTGAGTTTTGTATCATCCTAAGGTATCTCCTGGTCGCTTTTAGATGAGCGTCGTAGCAGCACTCCATCCATCCATCCAACCATCCGTTTTCTATACCGCTTATCCTTACCGGGTCGTGGGGAACCTGGAGCCTATCCCAGGGAGCATGGGGCACAGGCAGGGGACACCCTGGACGGGGTGCCAGTCCATCATAGGGCACAATCACACACACATTCACACACTACGGACACTTTTGAACATGCCAATCAGCCTACAATGCATGTCTTTGGACTGGGGGAGGAAACCGGAGTACCCTGAGGAAACCCCCCCCCCCTCCCCCGAAGCACGGGGGGAACATGCAAACTCCCATAGCAGCACTCACACTTTTAAAATCTTTAAACTCTTTTAAAAAAATTTTCAACACTGCCAGAACGTTGTTGTTGGCCGTCTTTGGTTGTAATGCGATGGTGATCATGTCACATTATGTACTCCATGACCACTGATATCAGCTCACGGCCAAATAATTCTTTAGCAATGTGCAGTTTTGTCTGCGAGGGAGCTGAAACATATTGAGCTGAAAATGGTACAGTGTTAAGGCACAGTTCTGTCAATAACTGTGTGTCTGAAACTTAACTGTTTTCAGAGGCTGGATGGCGTCAAAAATGTTCCCAAAGAATTCTGCCTTCTGAGATTCTATCATGTGTCTTTTTTCAGCAACTATAGTAGTCTGGACAAAAATTGCAGGAAGCAAACAAAAAATTTTTTGACTAAAAAAAATATATTTCTGACAATAGCTGGCCTAGTTCCAGAATATTCATTTTATTATGCAATGAACTATATATGCAGTTACTATTGTAAGAACATGGAAGTATTCAGAAAACCAGATCCAAAGGAATGAAGGGGTTTAATAAAAGATTATAAGAATCCAACATAGCCATACGAAATTACAAGAATAGTGAGAAAAAAGAGACGAGAACCAAGAAACTCACTCGTTCATTTTCAGTAACTGTTTTATCCTGGCCAGGGTCACGGTGGATCTGGAGCCTATCCTGGGAATACTGTGCAGAGAGTGTGGAGAGTGCAGAGATACACCTTGGATGGGATGCCTGGTGAACATGCAGTTCACATACTGGAATGTTTTTGGGAGGTGGGGAAAAAAAAAACAGAAAATCTGGAAGAAAACCACATGAACTCAGGTAGACCATGAAGACTCAGAAATTAAGAAGATGAAGAAGAAGAAGAAGAAGCCCGTATTTGTCACATATACGTACATTGCAGCAGAGTGAAATTCTTTTCTTCTCATACCCCAGGTTGTTAGGAAGTTTGGTTCAGAGTGCAGGGTCTACATACGCATATGTATACATCTATAAATATATATGTTACAGCATTAATTACTAAGAACAAGACAAAGGTGACACGGATAAAAGACTCAAGAAACAAAAACCAATGAGCTAACACGAGAGGAGAAAACAAAACCAAACAATAAACAAAACAATACCAAAAGTTCACTGAATACCCTGAGAATCGTGTCATGCACTGAGAGGGGCGATTCAGGACAGCCCTGAACTCCTCTCCTACACATTAGCCATTCCACCTGCTGTCCCTTTGTCTCTGTTCTCATCTTCTTATCAGAGAGATATTCAAAAACCCACCCCATGGTCCAGATGAGGTTTGCAGAGAGCGTACAGACACAGGTGGCTGAAGTGGCACCAAAAAGCAGTCATTATCTCAGCAGGACATCCTCTTACACTGACAAGACCCTGAGTGGTGGCTACTCTCACTCTACATCTCTCTCGCTCTGTCTCTTTCTCTTTTTGAGTCAAGAAGAGGTTGGCTGGAGTCAGTCTCCATCTCCATTTGGAAGCAAAGGATAGGAAAATTATGGATGAAGACAGCAATCCACCCCTACACTCACTTCCAGTCAAAGACGTACTATCAAATGCTGCTTCACTATAAGGCTTTAGCAACTACAGGTTTATTTACGTAACTGATTTATTTTTTTTTTGTTTCAGAGTAAGGGAGGAAAAACCGGGTACGCAGTAAACTTTGCCGCTGGCGGCTTGCCTAGAGGCTGTGCCTTTGATCAAAGGGTGGGCCGTCGGTCAAGTGGGAAAACCCTGCTCTGAACGCCGAGCTGTACATGCAACCCAACGCTTTAAAATCCCAGAGATCCAGAGGGCAAAGAGAGGGCACGCCAATCAAGCATTATTTCAACAGGCTCATATTTTGTTATGAAGGGCTCAGGAAGTGAAATGAGCACAGCATCCAGGAAGGGTTCAAATACCACGCATTTACATACATAATATAAAATATTGCAGATATAAATGTATTAAAATGCAAAATATTATTTTTTTAACAATAGAAATGTATCTTGGGGGCGGGAGTCAGGTCAGTAGTGGCACTTTACTTGTGTAAAAAAAAATGTACAATTTTGTCTGCCATTTTGTGTACCTTGTACTCTGATTGGACAGCGTGTTTGGTGTGTCTACTTTTACTTTCTCCTCCAAAGACATTTTAGAAATAAAAAAAAAGTATGATAGAGTAATGCTGCATTTGACTAGAGGCTGTAACTCATCATTCCTGACATCCGACCAGAAAAAAACTAAGAAAAGCCGGAATTCCTACTTGGGAACTCGCAGGATGGTCTCCTTACCTCAGAGTTCAGCAACTGACGTCAAATCAACATGGCCGCTCACAGTATCAACAGTAAACAAAGCAGCACTTCCTACTGTATATGCTGTATTTGCAATCAACATACAGACATATTCGCTTACTAAACCATAACACTGCTAGGTTGCAGCTAACCAAAGACAAACATTGGAGGCGTCCATGTTTTTATGCCACTTGAACTACGTAGTTTGAACACAGCGAGGTCAAAAATGACATATTTCTGAGCTCTGACTTCCCTGTGTACTTTTCTTACAAACGTTGGTGGTGTTGTTGTGCTCGGTTGCACAGAAATAATCCACATTTGTTAACAGCAAGAAAATATGATGTGGGTACCAAGATTTAGAACAGAAGAGGAAACTTTTCTCCACTGTGAACTCTCCAAATGTTGCTTATAACAACACAGATTTAACACGTCTAACACCGTTCTCATCTCATTCATGCAGATTAATTACTTTCTCATCCGCTTTTGTTTTATCAGCATATTGCATTTGAACGAACAAAGACATACCTGCATCAATCTTAATTACTTTACTGATGCTAAAAGTAACACGAGGCTTTGGGTAAATGTTAGCCTAGTTGGCAGTGCAGGGGCAGGGAGGTAAAGTCTCCTTCAAACAGAGATGGGGGAATCGATAAATATCACTCGGGCTGATTGGGCCTAATTAGAATTGTACAGAAGAGGAGGGGGGGGGGATGCAGTGCTGGGGAAAAGCTGTTTAGATTCGAGTTGGCGAGGCTGTCAGAGACAATTAGGCTAGAGTGTTGTTGGGAAAAAAGGCAGAAGAATAAATTAAGAGTGTGTGTGTGTGTGTGTGTGTGCGTGCAACTAAGACCATCGCTAGCTGAAGGTCAACAAAATTAAAGAGTAAAGTAGCATGACTTGTGAATGTGCTGTCATTTCGTTCGCCGCTCCATATGAATTCGATGTATAAAAGAATAACACTGAATAAGTTTTGATTAAGTCTAGCCTTAGATTCCTGTTCTTGGCTGACTGGACCCCAACTTGATGTGGTCTTCCGCTATCGTAGCCCATCCCCCTTGAGGTTTGACATGTTGTGTGTTCCGAGATGCTTTTCTGTTATCAGAATGTAACAGGACCCACTCATTAATGGCGGACACACACTTGACTTAATACTGATAGCTGAATTAAATATAGAACACATAGTCACACTACCCCAGTCTGCATCTTAGTCATAATATGTGCACTTCGCCCGACCACACTACCGCATCAGCTCCTCTACTTAGTTTTATTGAAAATCTCCCAGAGTTGTCGACCTTGATTGTTTCACCGTCTGATCCCACAGAAGTTGATAAGGCAACTAAATGCTGCGAGTCAGTGTTCCGCTACACTCTAAATTATGTAGCCCCACTTAAAAGAAAAATAATTAGAGAGAAAAAAAAAAACAGCAGCCTGGTATAATGATCATACTCGAACATTAAAACAGGCCTCTCGAAAGTTAGAACGTAAATGGTGTCAAATTAAATTGGTAGTATTCCAAATTGCCTGGAAGGAGATCCTTCATAGATATGGAAAGGTTCTTAATGCTGCTAGATCAGCATATCTCGCCACCCTAACAGAAAATAACAAAAACAAAGCAAAGTTAACTAGGAACAAGACTAGTTAGTATGTAATAGCGATGACTTTATGAAATTTTCCAATGACAAAAATTAAAATTCAGAGTATTCATTTAAAGTCAGACAATTTGATAACTAACTACAGTGGGGGGTGTAGACCTGGTTGCATAAGTGTGCACACCCCTAAACTGGTACTTAATTGAAGCACCTTTAGATTTGATCACAGCATTCATTATTTTTTGAGTAAGAGTCAATCAGTTTGGCACATCTTGGCTTAGCAATATTTTGCCATTCTTCCTTGCAAAAGCATTCTAACTCTGTCAAATTGGTTGGGCATCTCCGGTCAGCCCTCTTCAGGTCACCCCACAGGTTTTTGATTGGATTTAGGTCTGGACTCTGGCTGGGCCTTTCAAAAACCTTGAACTTGATTTGGTGAAGCCATTCCATTGTTGATCTGGGGGTTTGCTTTGGGTCGTTGTCGTGCTGAAAGGTGAAATTTCTCATCGTCTTAAGTGTTTTAGCAGAAGCCTTAAGGTTTTGTACCGAAATTGACTGGTATTTGGAGCTATTCATTATTCCCTCCACCCTGATTAAAGCCCCAGTTCCAGCTGAAGAAAAACAGCCCCAAAGTATGACACTTCCACCCCCATGCTTCTCCGTGGGGATGGTGTTCTTTTGGTGATGTACTGTGTTTTTTTTGTGCCAAACATATCTTTTGGTATTATGGCGAAAACTTTGGTCTCAGACCATAACACATTATTCCACATTGTTTTGGGAGATTGGATGCATTTTTTTAATTTATTTTTTGGTTGCAAAAGGCTTTTGTCTTGCCAACCTACCCCATAGCCTAGAGATATGAAGAATTCTGGAGATTGTTGTCACATGTAGGGAGCAACCAGTACTTGCCAGAAATTGCTGCAATTCTTTTAATGTTGCTGTAGGCCTCTTGGCAGCTTCCACATTCCCAATTATAACAGGGTGTGCACACTTATGCAAGCTGGGTATTGGAAGTTTCTTTTTTTCTTTCTGGGTGTTTGTCACTTGATATTTATATGTTGCAATTTCATAATTAAGGTGAAAGGGGACTTTTTATATTCACTGTAGAAAACAATATAACTACATCAGTAGAGCAATTAGAATCCTTCAGTGCCATCCAACAGGCTGAACTCATTGCGACAATTTCATCTTCAAAATCATCAACTTGTGTACTAGATCCCCTACACACATCTAGTACTACTACCAGACACAATTGATCATCTATTGAAAATAATCAATTCCTCCCTTAACACTGGCTATGTACCTAAATTAAAACTAGCAGTTATCAAACCTTTGATCAAAAAAACCTAACTTCAAACCTTGCCACCTATCTAACTATAGACCAATATCAAACCTCCCCCTTATTTCCAAGATCCAAAAAAAGGTTGTAGCACAGCATTTAGGTTAATACTTGAATAGGAATAACTTACATTAACTTTTTCATTCAGGATTTAGGATTTACAGTGCTGGTTAAAGTGGTAAATGACCAACTACTGGGCTCCAATTGCGGTTGTGTCTCCTTGCTTGTTTTGCTTGACCTTAGTGCGGTTTGTGTAACCAGTGATCAAAATATTCTTCTAGGTAGACTAGTAAATTTTGTTGTTAAGGGCACAGCCTTCTTCATGCTCAGGTCTTATTTGTCTTATCGTTATCAGTTTGAAGTTGTCAATGGTGATGTCTCTATGCATACTAATTTAAAGTTTGGTGTTCCACAGGGCTCTGATTTAGGCCTTATTCTCTTTTCATTTACTACTGTTTACTATTATTATTATCATGATGATGATGATTTAGGATTTATATGCAATGTATGATGACTAAACCAGAGGCCCTGTCTTATACTGGATATAAATGGATGTGGTGTGGTGTGTTTCAGAGGTCACAACACCACATTATGTGTTTGTGTGCATGCTGATCTACAGAGCTGGCCCCAGTGTGTGCACGTAACTGCATCCAGACTGATCCAGCTGTCAGCTGTGAGGTTTGGCTCCAGCTGCACGCCGTTGTGCTGGACTGCTGTGCCAGTGGAAATGTCTGCGGCCTCACTGAGGTCTCGCTGTGCATTATTTCACTCCACACACACACAGTCTGTGCTGCGCACTGATCACACAGGTTTATTTTCAGATTGAGGCGATGCTCGATTATGGGTTTGAGACTAATTCAAAGATTTTCAAGTTATTTTAATGCTTAATTGCTTTCTGGATGCCATCCAAGAAGAAAGAAATACAAAAGAAACCAATGAAGGAGGGACGGAGAAAGGAAGAAAGCGAGAAAATAAATAAGAAAAAGAAGAATAAGAAAATAAGAGAAAATAAGAAAGCGAGAAAGATAGAAAGGGGGTGGTAGAGAGACAGGTAGACTCAAAAAAATGAGAAAGAAAGAAAGAAAGAAAGAAAGAAAGAAAGAGTGAAAAAGGCCAAAAGATAGAAAGAAAAAGAGATAACATGAGAAAAAAATTAAAAGGAGAAGGAAAAGTAGCAAGAAAACAGAAAGATTTTGTTTAACTCACTCTGATTTGTCGAAAGGTTGTCTTATTTTTGTTTTAAAAAGAGTGCAAAAGTTTGCATCCCCCATGATTATGGGTGGAAAAAGATCTCTATTCTTATCTCAACCTAATTTTTATATTTTTGCATACCTTTATTTTGCATTAGTCAATTTATGTACAAGGAAAGGGAAAAATGAAATGAAAATGAGTTCAGATTGAAATGAAACATAAGGTAACAATCGTTTGAAAGAAACCAGCAGTCAGAAAAGGTGACAAACATTTGTGAAAATCTTAGAACATTCAATATTTTTGCATATACGTAAATGTAAGTGGAAGTAATTTATGCTTTCTCAGGTTTATGTCTGACACTCAGTTTCTAATAATAAAATCCCTTTTCTACACATATGTAATCAGACACTGTGCTATTGTAGCAGGAAATACGGGAACGCAGAGTCGGGATGGAGCCAAGTCCTTGGGTCCCTTTTGTTTACACCTGTTGGCGGTCGTGATCACAGCGTGACGGGCAGCTGACCAGGAAATTAGCAACTGATAAATGCTGCAGCAGGCAGGTGGGCTTTCTCTCCCAGGACTATCTGATTAATGAAAACAACACTAGGCACACTCGGAGAAAAAAAAAAAAACAAATGCTGGAAAACTCCAACTAGTAGCTCTGGAGATGCCTGGGGCATGTTTATAGCTTCTATAGTTCGGACGACACTATGACGGATTTGATTTAAAATGGATCAGAAGGTTTTGCACAAACTTATGGAGTCCATGCCAGCTTGAGCGCACGCTGTCATTAATTCAAAAAGGGGACGTAGAAAATACTAAGAAACTCTGAAGTTCATGTAAATATATATATATTTTACTAGTGCTCTGTATATATATAATGTATTTGTAAAACAAACCCAACAAACCCCAAGTGTGCATAGAATTCGCAATTTTAATTTTTAATAATCACACATTTAATTCCAATGTTAAATAAATATTTCAATAATTTGAATAATTATTGAAATTATGTAAATTATTGAATAATTATTAATAACTATTTTCAAACATTTTGTGTGTCATACCAATGTTTATTTTCTTTTTTTCTTTTTTTTTCTTTTTTTTGTTCATCAGTACAAATGTCCAGATGGTAACACGTGGTATTTCTGCAGCGCTACAGCTCTGTCCTTTGGCTCACTTTAAGAGAGAACATCTACAAAAAAAAAATTCTGCAACCCAAAACACATGATGTTTTTGGTTCACTTCCTGCAGTCGAGTCGATTCAGAGTCGAATCACTTTGCCACTACAATAGAGATCACTTGGAATAGCTTTGGAATAGCTAGCTTATGTTTGAACACATCTTACTGTGAATAAAGATTCATATGCAAATTATTTAAAAACAAAAGAACCCAGAAGACACCCAGAAATAGAATAGAAAATTATGACTTATACATACACTTCTGTGTCTTCCTTTCATTTCTGTGCGATATTACCTTTGAGAAAGTTTCTGAAATGAAACAGAAAATTTGCATAATCATCAGTATTAACCAAAGGTCTTATTTCTCTCTTCGTGTGTGTGTGTGTGTGTGTGTGTGTGTGTGTGTGTGTGTGTGTGTGTGTGTGTGTGTGTGTGTGTGTGTGTGTGTGTGTGTGTGTGTGTGTGGAAGTCTGAGCTCATCTATAGGACACTAAATCAGAGACAGCACCAGATTCAGAGCTGGCTGAAACAGATGGAGGGAAATTATTTATACTCACTTCACCAACACTTTCTGTGAAGGTCATACGAACACATTTATATCATGCTATAATGCATTAAAAAGGCATTATATACATTGTTATAATTACTTATGGGAATGTATTGCACTTTACAGCTGTCTTTACTATGCATTGAATTGTGAATTTCTGACATGGTGATGCCTTATGAGTGCATTATAACACTGCAAAAGAATGACACAAGTGAACGTATCTCGAATATTGTCAACTGCATCTAGTATTTCCTGTTATAAGATTACAATCAATCAAATATATGATTATTAAACCAATTTGTAGACTTTTTCTTTTTTTTAACTAAATTTAAGCTCTAATAGTGATAATGCGTATAATCCCTTATGAATGCATTATAACACTGGAAAACATGACAAATGAAAATATGTCCAATATGGTCAAATTAATCTAGTATTTCCTATGATAAGATTACATCAACCAAATATATGATTATTAAACCTATTTCTAGATATTTCTTTTACTACATTTAAGTGCTATTAATGATCACAATGTGCATAATGCCTGATGAATGCATAATAACGCTGTGAAAATTATAAAAAGGGAAAATATCTCGAATATAGTCAAATGTACCTATATTTCCTATTATAGGATTATAATAATCCAAATACATGATTATTAAACCTATTTCTAGAAAATTCTTTAGTAAAGTTTTCATCTTTAATAATGATAACAATATGTAGAATGCCTTATGAATGCATTATAACACTGCTAAAAATGACAAAAGTTCAAATACCTTGGATATAGTCAAAACAGCAATAAATCACATATATGATTATAATATTTATTTGTAGACATTTCATTACAAATTTTAAGCTCTAATAATGATATAAATGTGTATAATTTCTTGTGAATGTGTTATAACACTTCAAAAAATGACTATTCATGATTATTGATTATTAAACCTAATCAAAGTCAATCATATAGACATAATCAAACATATAGACTTTGATTTACTGATTTCAAGCTTGAAATAGTCTTGTTCTATTAGCAGATAATCTTCCTGATTTGAAACAATTGTTTGTAGGAGGAAGCACCATCTAAAAACAGGCTAAATAATCTAAACACTGTTTTTATAAAACATCTCATGATAAGAAATAACAGGTTCATTTTCCTATTTTAAAGATATTTTCACTGGCTAAGATAAAAAATGTTGCAGTGAACATGTTATGAATGTGTTATTCATAGGTCATTGTTTATATGGCCTTCTGTGATGTCATATTAACGTGTCAAAAAATATGATATTCGTAACTAGATCTTGCTATACTGTTGTCTTTATATATATATATATATATATATATATATATATATATATATATATATATATATATATATATATATATATATATATATATATATATATATATATATATATGTGTGTGTGTGTGTGTGTGTGTGTGTGTGTACTGTACGTGTTTACTCTGTGATATCAGAGTGCAATCAGACCAGAGTGGTGTCTCCATCCGTTCCGGCCTGTTTCCCCATCCTGTTTCCTGTCGGAATTTGTAGTGGGTAAATAACATCTGTTCTGTAACAGCGTGTAACACCAGTTATATCAAGTTTGAGATGCTAAACGAATCAATACGCTCAGCAGGCAAATTGAGATGTGCAGACTGTAGTGTGACTGCTGTTTTAGTCTCCTGTTTTCTTTCGGCTTGTTTCAGTGAACTCCAGGACGACTCCGTAGCCTTTCCGTGCCCCTTTGCTCCTAAGGCATAAGCTTTAAATCTTCCTGATAAGGAATTAATTAAAACAAGACAATGAAATAAACCGATATTGTTAAATAGTTTAGTCGCAGGTTTTTAATTAAAAGGGACTACTCCTCACATAAC
Source organism: Cranoglanis bouderius (assembly GCA_023630585.1). Classification (NCBI taxonomy): domain Eukaryota; kingdom Metazoa; phylum Chordata; class Actinopteri; order Siluriformes; family Cranoglanididae; genus Cranoglanis; species Cranoglanis bouderius. The sequence continues at coordinate 2,857,177 of CM042572.1, forward strand.
AACTAAGTCACTCCGTTCACATAAACACATTAAAACAGCACAATATGGCTAATAACATTAGTAAAAAAAAAAACACATTTCAAACACTTAATGATAAACAGGAAACTGAAATGTTACACAGATCTTATGCCGACTGCTATAACTTCTAAGCATGCTGAAAAATATTCAAATGCCCAAGTCCCTGATTGGACACTGGGACACTGCAATGTTTTTAATGTCAAATGTTTAAATTATTATTATATTAAACAGTATAAAAAATAATTATTATTACAGTAATAACTATGCTTGTGTATGTCATAAGCCCTTTATGACAGTTGACATTAAACCTACATACTTTCCACATAAATCTACGAACACTTTCTCTCGCTTTCTATCAAGGCGAAATGTATAATGACCTAACATGTTATGATGCATTCATAAGGCATTTCACACATTGTTAGAATTGCATATGAAGATGAACTACACATTCATGAAGTGTTAACAGAATGCATTATGATTAGAGTTCGTAACAAATTATGTCGCCAATATCATAGAAAGCATAATTTCTTTGCTATAATGCATTATAACGGTAGTTAAAGTCTGTGTTATAGTTCAGTTCATCATCAGTATGTACAATTTTTTGATGAACAGATGTTATAAGCTACTATAACGCATTGTGTAACCTAAAAGGTTATAGAAGCTTTATAAAGCATTATGGATCTATGAAACGATGCCCTATGTCATAGGAAAACACAAGTTGTTTGCTATAATGCATTATAACGGTAGTTAGAGTCTGTGTTATAGTACAGTTCATCATTAGTATGTACAATTTTTCGATGAACAGATGTTATAAGCTACTATAACGCATTGTGTAACCTAAAAGGTTATAGAAGCTTTGTAAAGCATTATGGATCTATGAAACGATTCCCTATGTCGTAGGAAAAGCACAAGTTGTTTGCTATCATGCATTTGAACTATAGCAGAACATGTGTTTTTGAATATTTTAGCATTAGTGTCTACAATGTTACTATGAGCAGATGTTATAAGCTATTATAATGTGTTATGTAACCTGAAATTAGGACACACATATAATCATTATAAAGCATTACAGATCTATGAAACTTTTCTGAAGGTGATAGGAAAAACAAAAGTTGTTTGCTATAATGCATTATAACTGTAGCAGAGCCTGTGTTATAGTACAATTCATCATTAGTATCTACAATGGTTCGATGAACAGGTGTTATAAGCTAGTATAATGCATTATATAACCTAAAAATGATCAGGTTATAGAATCTTTAAGCATTGTGAATCTATGAAACTTTTCTAAAAATGATAGGATGAACACAATTTCTTTGCTATAATGCATTATAACTGTAGCAGAGTCCGGGTAATAGTATGATTCAACATTAGTGTCTACAATGTTTCTATGAGCAGATGTTATAAGCTATTATAATGTGTTATGTAACCTGAAATTAGGACACACATATAATCATTATAAAGCATTACAGATCTATGAAACCTTTCGGAAGGTGATAGGAAAAACACAAATTGTTTGCTATAATGCGTTATAACTGTAGCAGAGCCTGTGTTATTGAGTATTTTAGCATTATTGTCCACAGCATAGGTTATAAGGTATAATAAGGCATTATGTAACTTGAATTTATCAGGTTATGTAATCATTATGAAGCATTATGGATCTATGAAACTTTTCTAAATGTGATCAGATGAACGCAATTTTGTTATAATGCATTATAAGTGTAGCAGAATCTGTGTTATGGTACCATTCGGCATTTGTGTCTACAATGCTTCTATGAGCAGATGTTGTAAGCTATAATGTGTTTTGTCACCTGAAATTATCAGGTCATATAATCGTTATAAAACCGTTATAAAGCGTTATGGATCTGTGAAACCTTTGCTATAATAAAATAAGCCGTTACTTTTAGATACAAAAAAAGAAAAAAGAAAAAAGAAAAAAAAGAAACTTCATCAGGCTTTTTTTATATATATCCTATACCTACGAAATATACAGTATATGTTTTTGAAGCATATTAACATTTTCATGCATATGCATTTCATTTTATTTTAACAGAACACAGAACTCCATAATTATTGGCACGCCTAATGAGAACAAGCACAAATTATTGGGGGGGTTGGGGGGGGGGGGTTATGAATAACAATGAGCAGTGTTTTGAGCTTAAGCAGATGCTGTATAGTTTTAATTTAGCACAATATTTTGTCAAGGGACCCCCACATCCCCCTCCACCCCCCACCCTGGTTCAAAAAGTATTGGCACCCTGCAGTTAATATACAGTGAAGCCAGAGAAAATACTGCTGTTGTGATAATAATAATCATCATCATAATAATAATAATCATCATAATAATGTATATTATATTATTCTAGTAATGTTTTTAGATAACAATGTGTGCCAGTGAATTGTTCGAGTGGAAATGTTGAATTATTGTTGGTAATATTTTTTGCTCATTTTTATTAAGTGTGCCAGGAATTCTGCAGTTAATTTAGGATTAATTTACTGCTTGCAAGCCAAACAAATCCTAATTATGTACAGACTGAACGCTACAACTGTTATAAACAGAAGAATTGTACATATAGATGTAAGAATTGCACTATAATTAATTTAATTCATCAAAACTTCGCTATGGGTTTGCGATTTTGTTGTCATCACAGAGATCTTATATGTGACATGAGAGATGTGTCTTGCAGTACAAGTGCATTTATACAGTAGGTGAGACATGTGGAGAAGGCATAATCCTATAAATCATACTGGCTCTATCCTCAGTGATTTATCCTCAAAAGTCCTTATAGGAAAAGTTCTTAAGGCAGCCAAAAAAATGGGAATCAATCTCCTAGCACACAGCAAGCACAATCTGGCTGAGGAATTGACGGGGTTCACCTGAAGACCTGCGGTAATGGCAGCTGTGAACTTCTGACCTCTTGGGCTAAAGGACTTCACAGAGATGGGCCATGATTCATCGTGTCTGCTGTCTGTCTGCTCACAACACAAAACTGAGGTAAAGGAAATGACAATTACGTTATTATTAGTAGTAGTAGTAGTAGTTCCACATACAGATCCTTAAAGTGGTCTCCTCAATATTTAGTGTAAAATGATTAAAGATGGAGATTTGATTTATTCCAGATAACCATTAGCAGATATATATATATATATATATATATATATATATATATATATATATATATATATATATATATATATATATATATATATATATACAGTACTGTGCAAAAGTTTTAGGCACATGCAAAGAAATGCTGTAGAGCAAAGAAGATGCCTTCAAAATAATGAAATTAAATGTTTCTACAAAAAATACCGTACAGAGCAGTAAACTGTAGTAAATGAAACAAAGTCAATATTTGGTGTGACAAAAAAATAAAAATAATAATAAAAATAGAAGTCTCCGGTACAATTAGTGCAGTTTTATAAGGAAATGAACTGGTAAGTTTTATTGAGCATCTTGCAGAACCAGACACAGTTCTTCTGGACACTTTGACTTTCGCACTCGCTTCTTATTTTTGCAGCGAAACCCAGCAGCCTTCACTGTGTTTACTGTCTGAAAAGTGTCTCTTACTGTAATACGCTGCTCTCTTTAATGACATACGAACATTTTTCTGTAACATTTCATTTTGTGCTAGAAAACTAATGTTTGGGAATCTAAAATGTTTTTTTTGTACTGACTTGATAATGTAGACGTCATAAAATAAAAAAAAATCTATAACAAAGTTTGTACTAAAAAAAAATAGGGTGCCTAAAACTTTTGCACAGTGCCGTACATCATGCTTACCTGAAGGCGATACCTGCTTAACAATTCCCTGCAATGTGCTTTCATAACTCACTAAAAGTGGCGGTATTGAACTGCTGTAATTCTTCCCTTTGTGTGATAAATATATTTTCCACAAATAGTCGTCAAATTAAAAAGAATAAGAAATATGTGAGAAATAAATTCACTTAAATGAGAAGAAAATGTGTATTTATTCATTTTAGGAAAGCATATCCTAAACTATGAACACATGTTATAATGCATTCATAAGGCATTACACTTTATACCTATATACCATTTATATCATTATTATTATTATTTAGACTATTACCATCATACATTATAACATTTATAACGCATTATAGCACAAAACCCACTTTTACATAGTGCATTGGGAGAAGATAGCCATATATAATAGCATATAATGTAATGGGTTTTCATACATAATTATAACGATGCATGTAATGCCTTATGAATGAGTTATATTATAATGAGTTAATTAGAAGTCATTATACAGTATATGGCCTTCATATAAAGTGTTACTGGTACCATTTTTTCTATGAAGTCTGTATTCATAACGTTTTCAATAACCCTTTCTATGAAGGTCATAACAAACCATGAACATGTTCTTATCATGTTATAATGCATTTATAAGGCATTACACATAGTTATAATCATTTATTTAAATCATTATTACATGTTATGAATTAAGTGTTCATAACACGTTATATCACCAAGTCCTACTTTAGCACGGTGCATTATGAGAAGATATAATGGCGACATAATGTGCTATAAGCACTATTTATAACGCATTCCCTTAACAGTTCATAAATGTATTATAAATGATGCTACAACTGTAATGTTTTCATAAATAAACATTACAATGTTTAATGCCTTATGAATGCTTTATAACATGTTATGTATTATACATATGGCCTTCAAAGAAAGTAATACCGGTAGCACACACAAAAGGGAGGTTTTACGGCACCTCAGTACTGCCACTTTTAGTGAGTTATGACAGCATGGCCTTCATAGACTGTGGTAGGCTTCATAGACTTTCCATGAAGCCTGTATTCAGCTCTTTGTGAGGACTGTTATAACCTCTAATGATGCCTCATAAAGCTCCAATAATGTACTGCAATTAGTCTAGAACTTTCACATAGTTAGAACATACGGTAAGTGTTTATGATTATGATTCTTAGTCCATCAAATGTCCACAGTGACCTCTACTGGTTGAAGGAGTCATCACACAACCAGCTAACGAAGCCGTCATCCACAACCTGTCAAAGCCGTGACATCTCCATCATTCCCACGCAGTGCAGGCTCCCAGTAGCAAGAGCCGATTTTATTTTATTAATCGTTTATTTCAGCGTAAATATTTACGCTTTCATAATTAAGAATAGATAATCCTCGTTTCATCCTCGTTTCATTCAAAATAGATTTTAATTGATCAGGCATTACTTACTATACTATGCTGAATGATCCTTCTTTGTGTGAGAGGATTTTACTGGGCTCTGCTAAATAATCAAATAGTTCTTATGCATATTAATGTTTTACCTTATAGAAAGATCACACTTGACATCTGGTTATGTGAGTAATATGTGAAAATAATCAATCGTGAAATGGGTCCATCGGGTCAACCGCAGTACCATGGAGTCAATTTTTGCTTTAAAAGTATATAATAATTTTTTTTTTTAAATGTATAAAGAGATGAATATGTTTATGATCAGTTTGAGCTCCAGTGAAAAAGTTAAAGAGCTCAGAGCTCCAATTGAAGTTTTGCACTTTAAACAGAATGGGTTGCCTTTTTTATTTTTCATAAGGAGTCGTTAAATCTCTGGCACACTCGGCTCGTTATATTTTAGCCCGAATGCACTACCCGATAATTATTTTATCATAAGAAGTGATAAAACAACCTGAGAGGACTAGCGGGGACGCCTCAACCCACAAAACCCCGTTTTTTTTTTTGTTGTTGTTGTTCACTTTGACGTTTGATGTCTTAATTGAATATGTTTATAAGTACGCCAGCTCCCTTGAATTTCACAAGAACTGGGTTATCTTGTTTAATCGCTCAGACGGCGTCCTCTGGTTCACCCCGAAAATTCTCTCTCTGGTTTTTTTTTTTTTTTTCTTCCCTCTCCTCCCCAGCCACCTCTTCGGTTCTTTGATCCTTCTCTGCAGACGGCGTGAAAAGATGACAGCTTCTCAACAGCCGTGCAGCTGGAGCAGACCCGAGGAGAGGACTTCTTGCAATTTTGATCATGTGCGGGATCAAACAGCCTCCGGGATGGGTTAAGAATGCTTCAGTGTGAAGCGTGCACTTTTTTCAACATCACAGGTCCTCAGTTAAAACAGTGGAGGAGGCCAAACCCAAACCCATCCTTAATAAGATCAGGAGTGTAACATGGGTCTACTGAGATGGAGACGCTTGAGAGAATCCGCCATCTTTGTTTACTCTCCTGTACACACTGCAATCTGCTTTAAGTGACTACAAGCAGTGCAAAGCGACACGTTCGGGATGAATTCATTTCCATACGACGTGTTACTGGTTTTATTCCAGGTCGTGAACACGTGAGGCAGAATACAGTCCAAGCCTTTAAATGGTGCTTGAGGATCTCTTTTCAGCAGGCACTACAGATGGGATGGAGTTCGGACAAGGTTCTCGCTCACGCGCTTCGTGATTGACCGTAGAGGCATGTTGTAGGAGGTTAGACTCGGGAGAAGCAGTAGAATCGATGTGCAGTGGTTTCTTCATTGGCAAAACAGTCAACACTAATAATCATCAAAATACCAAAACCAGATAATCCAAGATCGTAAATGAGACAGGGAATCACAGGGTCAATACACAGGTGAGGCAGAACCATGATAACAAAGCCTCAGGACTATAGAAGCAGGACTTCGCGTGGATATGTGTGCGACATACATCCCCTGCCCAATTTGCGTCGCGTATGCGCACACTTTTTTTATGTTTTATGACTCTTCCTGATCTGTACCATGAGTGTTTGTATCATTTCACGACATTTCAGCACATTTTAAAGCTCGTGTGTGTGCGTAAAAATATATTATCTCTGTTAGAAATAGCATTAAATTACCACAGCAAATTCTCTTTTAGTAACTGCAATATTTCACCGATATAAAATGGATTCGTGGAAAGCGGATCTTAATCGATAGTTTTGACGGAGGACGTTTAGAAGACCATACTCAATACTATTTGTATTGCAGGTTTTGCATTTGTACGTTATAAACGCGAGCACTCAAGTTTCCTAACATCAGGTCAGGTCGGGCAGCAACATCTGAGCTACCTCACCCCAATCAGGCAGGGGACGCGGATCAGGTACCCAGAGCGCTTTTAAATTCCATTAATCAGAAGTGCGAACAAAACATGAAGAGGAAGTGAAAAACAGAACTTAGGGCGCGTCTCAATCTGCTCCCTAGTTCAGTAGTCGGGGCGCTGATCAGGGAGTCGGCCATTTTAAGGGCTGTCTCAATCACAGAATCCTTCAGGCGCATTGGAACGTTCGCTCCCTAAAAAAATCCCACAATGCACCGCAAAAACCAGGGAGCATCGATGCTCACTATGTTCCCTTACTGGAAATGACGTCACGTTTTCCGAAGCCTCTCAGCTCGAAACTAGATGGCGGACGAACTCTCGGCCAACTTCGTCTACAAGTGTAAGTAGCTTGTTATTGTTGTCGGGGCTCTGAAATGATTACTTACCGATTACTTAGCGATTTGTAACTTTACTTGTTCTGTATACGGTTTGTTTGAGTCTAACAACTTTTAAGTGTTTAATGATTTTTTTTTAAAAATCCACTAGCTAGCCTACGATCCTGTTTGAAGTACCATGACAGAAACGTGTGTGATTAACAAATTCATGGCATATGTCAGAAAGATATTGGTCCTACCTGTTGTTGTTGATAAATGCGAGTGGTGACATTTTACAATGCGAGTCATGTGGTCGGAAATTGAGTCATCAGTGTCCCAAATATGTAGTGAGCCAGGGTCCTTACTAGTGCCGGACTTGTGTACACCAAATACTGATTCAGGACCTAAGGAGCTAGAGAGCTGATTGAGACTTACCCTAGAACTCTGGTGAGATTGCCCTCTGTTGGCAAGGCAAGGAGGGTTAAAATCATGGGCAGTTGTGATGCTTGTGCATGTTTTCCAACTATACTACTCTCTTCACTTCACCTGCTTTTAGTGTGAGCAGTGTGTTCACACTGGAAAATGGGCGGAGCCACCAGATTTTCGTAGTAACACGGCCGTCACGAATTCTCCTCAGCGCACCGAATGCGTATTTTTGTTTTGATATCCTCCCATGCGCTTCTTTGTTTACACTGATGTGCACTCTGTTTTGACTTGAGGCTCCGCCCCCTGTCTTGTCTTTGGCTCATCTCTCTATTGTGTCTTGATTCTGTCCACCTGTTTCCTGTTTAATTCCTGATTCATTTGTCTACTTGTACCCTCCTTTGTCTTTTCTTTCGGCGTCACGGCTCGTCGTTGTTATGTACGTGTCTGGGCCGTGTTCACCCGTGTTTCCTTTGTTTTCGTAATTCTAGATTAAACTTAAAACCTAGTTTTGACCCGCGCTTGTTTTCTCGTTTATGGTTACGGATTACCCCCGTGTTATGTTGTCTGACTCCTGCCTGGAACAATGATTCGCCTGAAGAAAATACATGTTGATTTTATACTCTAGCGTCCTGCCTGTGATACCGACCTCACGATCCAATGACAAGCTATAGCTTGGATCGTGTAGCTGCTAGAACGTAAGTGAGAACAGGAAGTTGTTCCGCAGACATTCCACAGCACCTAATGTAACCGTAAGCTATTAAATGTATAACTTTTTTTTATATTGTATTCATTAGCCAATTGCTGAAATCTAAAAATGTTACATAAATGAATTCAATTTATTATTTATCCTAAAGAGACGTAAAGACACTGCAGTGGTGGTTCGATCGGCTCTGGAGCCCGTGTCCCACAGCTGAACCCATCATGCTGTGTTTCACTCGGCACTGAGGGGAATTTATTCAAATATTCCATCCCACACGCACGCACACACACACACACACACACCCACACACGCACACACAGCTGCCAGTGTTGCCTTATGAATGTGCATCGTATTATACACTCAGGGCATTCTGAAATGTAATACTACGCTTATTTACTGTACGCACCTTGACTTTCTTTTTCTATCACACGCTAATTGAAAAACGAGGTCAACTTTTTTTTTTTTTTGGAGGCTACACCAGAATATTAATACTACTACTACTACTACTACTACTACCACTAATAATAATAATAATAATAATAATAATAATAATAATAATCTCGCCAGCACAGCCTGTGACATATCGCCGTCTTCAATTAAACAGGTCATTTATATTAATAATATGTCTTAATAAAAGTCATAAATCAATATGGATTGCGTCTGACGCCTTTGATAAATGATCGCTTGCTCATTTTTCACTTAAGGAAAGGAAGAAATGGAGGAATCGCACCGCACACCTATGAAGGGACATCAATCACACGAGACCTCGTGGCACGAGGTTGTGACGGATGTACGCTGATGAGTCGACTCCGGTGTTATACGATGAGACAGATCTTCAGAACCGCCTGTGTTTAAGGTGCGAGATATGCAGTGTATTTACTGGTCTGAAGAAGAAGGGTTCGGTCAACACTATAAATCAGACGATTTGGAATCCTACAAGACGTCTAATCTACGTTTACGCACAGTCTGATACTTTCTGAAGGGCAATCTCTGTGAGCATATAATGCCGGATATCCTTTCGTTCGTGAAACGTTTTCTTTTAACGCAGTTCTCTGAAGCTACACTGCAGTTCACACTACAGTTCATATACTGTAACCGATGCCAATATGTAAGGAATAAAGCTCTCCGTGTCATGCGGTTATAGGAAAACGATCAACGGCAGGGGTGGTGTAATAAAGCTGAGTCACCGTTACCGCCGTGAAGCTGATTATTTTCCTATAACAGCATATCACGGAATGTTTTGTTCGTCTTATGTCGCAGTAATTTTCCAACAATTACAAATTTTAACTTGTTAAAGAATGACGTCATAACTTTTATCCATTTACGGTTACATTCAATGTTTTGGAACGACCATGAATCGAGTTATATCCCGTTATTACTTAAGTTATAGCGGCTATAAACAGTCGTTCCCTCACCAGCGTCTCTTTTTTTTTCTCTCTATTGAAGTTAATAAGACAAAAAAAAAAAAAAAAAAAAGCAGAGAAATCACAAAGCGTAAACCCCTCTGTCCTGAAGATGTCGGAAATGCGCCGACACTGGAGACTCCTTCCATTAATGTTAACTGTTACTATAGAAACATTATATAACGTTATCGTGAATTAATGAAACACCTTCTGACTAATCCGAATCCAGACTTCACCAGTGCTGTGGTATAAAGTGTGTTCAAATCAGCCCACACTGCAGAGGAATGGAAGAACCGTAGAGTCCTGGAGTGATGTTTCTCCAACACAGATGTGTCGTGTCAGTCCATGTGTTCTGTGAGTTTCGCCACCAAATAAATCTTTTTCAAACATTTCCTAAATGCAGCGCTGGTTTATAATTGGAGGCGAGCTCCAGATGGCTCACAGCAGGACTTTGAAACCGACATGAGGAAAAATAAAAGTGATAAAAGTGAGGGGAAAGCTTTTCCCCCCTCAAGCAATTCACTTCATTTAGAACAAAGTCATTACCGGATAAAACATCACTTTCAGCCACAGGCCATTTTAAATGTACAGAATATATTCAAATTGCACATTTATTGGTTAATTTTTAAAGAGAAAAAAATTTCCTCTGAACACAGTCAGACTTTTTCAAATCTCGAATTTCAAATTCTCTCATCGAGGAAGACATCGAGCTCAGGATGAGACTTCATCAACAGCGCAGTGGGCATCAGGTTGTAAATATCATCTGTGCAGGTCAATAAGTGGTTTGATACATACAGTCCCCTCCGAAACTATTGGAACGGCAAGGCCGATTCATTAGTTTGTGCCGTACACCAAAGACATTTGGGTTTGAGATCAATAGATGGATATGAGACGAGGGTTTAGGATTTCAGCTTTTATCTCCTGGTATTTACATCTAGATGTGTGAAACAACATAAAACATAGAACCTTTTGTATCAGACCACCCAATTTTTAGTTGAGCAAATGTATTGGAATAGATAAGTCTTAAAGTAAATGACACTTAATATTTGGTTGCATATCCCTTGCAATAACTGCATCGAGCCTGCGACTCAGTGACATCACCAAACTGTTGGTTTCTTCTTTTGTGATGCTTTTCCAGGCTTTTACCGCAGCCTCTTTCAGTTGTTGTTTGTTTTGGGGGGTTTCTCCATTCAGTCTCCTCTTCAGGAAGTGAGATGCTGCTCAACTGGGTTAAGGTCTGGTGATTGACTCGGCCAGTCTAAAACCTTCCACTTTTCCCCCCTGATGAAGTCCTTTGTTGAGTCGGCAGTGTGTTTTGGATCATTGTCTTGCCGCACGATGAAGTTCCTCCCAATTAATTTGGATGCATTTCTCTGTAGATTGCCAGACAGAACGTTCCTGTAAACTTCTGAATTCATTCTGCTGGTACCATCATTTGCTTTGGCCGACCCATTCGGTGTCTGTTGCTCAGTACACCAAAGGTTCTTTTCTTTTTCAGGACAATCCAAATTGTTGTATTGGATACGCCCAATGTTTATGCAATGCTTCTGATTGATTTTCCCTCTTTTCTCAGCTTCAAAATGGCTTGCTTTTCTCCCATAGACAGCTCTCTGATCTTCAGGTTGGTTTATCCTTTTTAAAAAAACAAATGCAGTCTTCACAGGTGAAACTGAAGGCTAAAACCAAGATTAGATGTTCAGAGCTATTTATTGTTTAAACAGTCAGTCTAACAGGACACACCCAGGTAACAAGAAACACCTGTCAGACACATGTTCCAATATTTTTGCTCGCCTACCATTTTGCTTGTCTGGTAAAAAAAAAAAATTAAGTGATATGTTCTATGTCGTTTAACACGTCTACATATAAAATACCAGGAAATAAAAGCTGAAATTCTAAACTCTCTTCTCATGTTCATCTTTTGATCTCAAACCCAAATGTCTTCAGTCTACAGCGAAAATAAGTGAATTGGCCTTGCCGTTCCAATAGTTTTGGAGGAGACTGTAAATAAATGTGCCTGCTCTTTCCTGGAGCTTTGGAAAGTTTCAGTTCAGTGACATTTATAATAGAGAGAGAAAAAAAAAAAGTCATGGCAAAAATAATTTTCCTGAATCTAATTTTTTTTTTTTTTTTAAATATATAAAAGTTCAGATTTCAATAATTATCTAAATGTAAATATTTAATATGATTTAAGAAAGTTATTTTATTTTATTTTATTTGAAATAACAATTTATGGTAACTTAAGTTGTCAAAGTCATTTGGTTTCAATGTAATTACAATCAGCATCTAGGAATCATTATTATTTTATTTATTATTATTAGTAGTAGTAGTAAATCATTTATCTGTGAAAAGCCTTTATAATAAAAAGTAAACAGCTGTTCTTAGAGGTGAATCATTTTTTTTTTTTTTTTAATTCATAGTCATAGTCAGTGTACAGCTAATTACCAGGGGGTTTGCTTTTTCATGGTATCAGGTTACAGCTTCATATTTTTAAAGTGGAGAATTTTACTAACTTCTAACATCAGGGAATGTGTACATTAATAAACAGTGTAAATGAGTAACCTGTTTTTTCTGTTTCTTAGTTACTTTACTAAAATGTGGTTGTTGTTTTTTTTTTTTTTGTCAGGTTGTAGTGTTGATGTCATAATTAATCCTGGTAAATATGAACATTAATGCTATAACTATATCAGATTTAGATATCAGATCAGATAAACCATCACACTGTCATGGTGACACATACTGGAAGTATTGTAAACACAATTACACAAACACTGTGTTTTTGTCTGGTTAATTCGTTTATTTCCTCCATGCACAGTTCAAGGCCATATCGAGTTGTATCTGTAGAATATAATGTTCTACTGACCTCTGATGGCCATTCGGTGCCACTGACATTACAAATAATAATTTATTATTAAATAACTATGAGACTTGTAGATTTTCTGGTTTTAAATTTGACATTGCGCCTTCGGCACTGAGGGCATCCTCGAATATCCTGCAGTATTTGACATCTTTCTACATCCTTACATCAATCAACTGAAAAACAGCTTAAAAAAAACATTTAAGAGCCTCCACCATTTTTAACCGTGGGCATGAGGTACTTTTCCATATGGCTACCTCTCTGTGTGCACCAAAACCACCTCTGGTGTTTATTGCCAAAAAGCTCTATTTTGGTTTCATCAGACCATAGAACCCGATCCCATTTGAAGTTCCAGTAGTGTCTGGCAAACTGAAGATGCTTGAGTTTGTTTTTGGATGAGAGTAGAGGCTTTTTTTCTTGAAACCCTTCCAAACAACTTTCTAAGTTAGTACTTTCCAAGTGGCTAATTATAGAAGAGTGACAGCCAGTGTAAGTGGTGCAAAATGGCAGTGATAGGTTTATAAAGAAAAAAAAACTGTTCCAAGATTGGAACCCTGTGGAATCCCTCGAGGAGTTTGTGTTTGATTTGGTGAAAATGCAAACAGTTGAATTTTGTTCAAGTCGCAGGGCTTTGATTAATGATTTGGGTAGAATGTTGCATTGGGAATTGCAACAATCTCACTGGGAAAAGAACATGATGATGAATGAGAACCGTTTGTAATAATTGATCTGGAGTTGTGCAATATTCCTCACGTGGTAGTAAGATTTTGCAAATGTCTTGATCTATCAACATGTCTCCTGCCACACCAGAGGGGATAAAACCTTGGATCATGTCTACACAAACATCGCTGGAGCCTACACGGCAACCCCCTCCCCCACCTGGGGCAGTCTGATCACCTCTCTTTGTTTCTCACCCCCAAGTACACACCACTCATCAACCGTGTGAAGCCATCAGTGAAGACCATCAAAGTGTGGCCAGTGGGGGCAGATTCTGTGCTCCAGGAGAGGTTTAAAGACACGGATTAGAGTAGGTTTGCCTCTCAGGCTACCTGTGGCACTCATACAAACATTGACTCTTACACTTACTCAGTATTGGAATACATCAAGACCACAACTGACAGTGTCACCACAGAGAGACAGATCACCACGTACCCTAATCAGAAGCCATGGATGAACAAGGAGGTGCGGCTTCTCCTGAAGGCACGTAACAGTGCCTTCAGATCAGGTGATGCACTGGCCTACAGTACGTCCAGGGCGGAGCTGAAAAGGGGCATTAAGAAGGCCAAGCACAACTACAAGCTGAAGGTGGAGGAACACTTTGGTAACTCCGACCCTAGATGCATGTGGCAGGGCATTCAGGCCATCACTGACTACAAGCCCAGCAACTCCACATCGACAGCCATGATTGTGTCCTTCCTCAACGAGCTAAATGACTTTTATGCTCGTTTCGACAAGGACAACAAGGAAAAGACTGCCAAAACCCTACCCTCTGATGACCACCAGATCCTCACACTCACCCCTACAGACGTCCATAACTCATTGAGCCGAATCAATGCACGAAAGGCTGCTGGCCCTGATGGCATTCCTGGACGTGTGCTTAGAGCATGTGCTGAGCAGCTTGCAGGGGTCTTTACGGACATCTTCAACCTGTCCCTTGCTCAGGCAGCAGTACCAGCGTGCTTCAAGACCACCTCCATAGTGCCATTGCCGAAACATTCATCACCAATGTGCCTAAATGACTACCGCCCTGTAGCATTTACACCCATAGTTATGAAGTGCTTTGAGCGTTTGGTCCTGGCACACCTCAAGAAATGCCTGCCCCCCACACTGGACCCACACCAATTTGCCTATCGAAGCAATAGGAGTACAGAGGGTGCTGTATCCACAGCGCTGCACTGTGTACTCTCACACCTGGAAAACAAGAACACTTATGCAAGAATGCTGTTTGTTGATTTCAGCTCAGCATTCAACACAGTCATTCCATTCAAGTTAACCAGTAAACTTGGGGATCTTGGAATCAGTACCTCCCTACGCAACTGGACCATGGACTTTCTGACCAACAGACCTCAGCATGTTAGGTCAGGTCACAACTGCTCCACCACCATCACACTCAACACTGGCGTACCACAGGGCTGTGTGATGAGCCCGTTCCTCTACTCCCTCTTCACCCATGACTGCAGGCCTATGTATTGATCTAACTCCATCATCAAGTTTGCAGATGACACCACGGTGATCGGACTCATCAGTGACAACGATGAGACTGATTACAGGGCCGAGGTTAAGCACCTGGCCGCATGGTGCACTGATAATAACCTGCTCCTGAACACCAGCAAAACTAAGGAGCTCATTGTGGACTTCAGGAAAGAGAAGGGAGACACACATGACCCCATCCATATCAATGGTATGGCTGTTGAACGTGTCTCCAGCTTCAAGTTCCTGGGGATCCATATTTCAGATAACCCGTCCTGGACGAGCAACACCTCCAGTCTGGTTAAGAAGGCCCATCAGCGCCTCTTCTTCT